>BNST01000167.1:0-520145 GCA_019650275.1 Xylocarpus granatum | reverse complement strand
AAGGGACAATAGAAAAATATATCATAAGCAGCAATGGTAATTATAAGAAAAAAGGTAGAGTCCTACAGTCAAAAAAAAAAAAAAAAAAAGAAAGCATGGTTTCAAAACCTACTAGGCAGAAATTATCTGCATAATAATTTCAAAAAATAGTATGAATTGCAATAAATGAAAAAAAAAAAAAAATCATTAAACAAACAAAATAAACAAAACTAAAAGTCTAAAACCATAAAATACAATGCATAAAATCATATTATCGCGCGAAGATGCATAAACATGCCTAACAAATAGTAACTAAAGAAAAAATATTTTTTTAATTAAAATTTAATTAAATATATTTTCTTTTTAATCTGATCCTTATTTTGTCATTGACCAAAAAAAAAAAAACCTAAGAAAGGTAACATAGGGACAAGAAACCATAAATAAATATTCTGTGGATGCTAAAAAAAAAGTAACCATTATGCTAAGAACAAGTGACTGGTTTATAAATTATACTGAATCAATGTTTGGATCCAAAAAAATTCAAAGTAATGTTAAGTGGTCATCCGTAAACGCGTCAGCTAAGGAAACTAAAGAACCAGTCCAATATAAAGGAAGGATGAGCACACAAAGACAACTGTTCCAAATAACTCAGTCCATTGTAGTAAATAGATAGATTAAAAATAATAACTCTCAATATAAATTTCAGAAACTAAGTAATGAATTTAAGTTATTAATAAAAAATAAAAGGAATTTGCCCAATATCAATCGGAACATGAGCATCATGCAGAAAAAGGACTAGGTCCTAAATGAAAGAAGAGCTAGTTGTCACGAACATATAAGATGCAGTAACAAAATATTAAAAAAACTGATAGTAGAGCAACACGAAGCCCAATATAAGGACTAACAGGAAAGAAAGAAAGAAAAAAAAAGCAATTCTAGTCAAAGGGGATGAACAGCCAGGTGAGAAGTGACAATGTCACAGAGAAAAAAATAGTAGTCATTGGTTTGATACAGTGTCCTGTTAGATAATTACAAGCAATAGTAAGTCCACCAAAAAGTGTAACCAACAATAAGGCGTAAACTTTTCCTAACAACTCAACAATCTAAGGCAAGTAGGTTGCTTGCCGTTTATTATCCATGGAAGGATTGCAAGCAAAAAAAAATACCCACGAACGCCAACTATGGCCTCTGTAGCTCAATATTCATCCATCCAAATTACATGAATAAAACCAACAAAAAAAAATGCAAAATAATAATAAAAACAAGACGTTAATCAATCATTCAAATCAAATATATAAAACAAACTTTACAGTAAAATGGAAATAGATCACAATTTGATAGGAAAAAAATATGTGGTAATAAAAAAAAAAATAAAAACGATGGACTAAAAGTAATGGGACAGCAAATAACCACATAAAAGTGAAAAAACAAAAAAGCACCAGAAAACAAGCAGAAAAAGTTCACCGAAACCAAAGACAAATTGTATTTCACAATTTACTATACAATATTCATTAGAATTACATTTATTTTCTGATAAAGACAACTGATAAATTATTAAACTCTTAAAATACACATAGATTATATTTTAAAAACAAATAATTATATAAAATAGAAAACAATACTTATACATCACAAACAAAATACAAAGATGACAATTTCTACAATTATTATCATTGTTATTAATTTATTTAATAAAATTTTATGATAAAAATTAAAAAAAACACAAAAATCGGTTAATTTTTTCTAAAATTATGTAAATAACAAGTTAACCACACAAACAGAAAGAATTTTACACAACATATAAAAAATAATTGGCACATTGAAATTATAACCGAATCTATAAATTATTAAATTTTTTTTTTTTTTTTTAAATTAAATAATTTTAAGGATTATTTTAGTTATTTAAAAATAAAATTTTATGTAATAAAACAATCTACAAAAAGTAATACACTGTAATTTTAGATGTAATATTTACTGAAATATATATTTTACCAACAAATAAACTTCCGACAATTAAAATATTATAAACAAATAACACAAGAAGGAAACAAACAAGTTATAGTAATCTATCACAAAAGGGTAAACCAAAAACCGTGTATCAAAGACTGTAAAGCAACCCAGCAAGAATAAAAACAAACAGCCTACAAACAAAAAACAAAAAAAAAAAAAGCCATATAAAATTAAACAAACAAACAAACATGACAGCTTAAAATAGACCCTTAAACAGTTCCAAATTATATTATAATTATTTTTATTTATTTTTTGATAAAAAAAATTAAAAAAATTTTAAATTTTTTTTGATTATCTTAAAGTATCTTTAACTTATAATCAAAACCATTAAATTTTGGTGTATCTTACATTCATTACATTCAATTCCTAGCCCTTGTTTATTGTCTTACACTTAATTAGATAAAATAACTATCTTACAAAACTCATTATCTTAACAAATAAAAAAATATTATTAATCAATCATTCTTAACATTAACCTCATTTGTAAATACGTGTCAGTATACTAATCAAACTAACAATTAAATCAATCATAAGAAATACAAATATAACAATCGTCAAAATACCAACAAAAACAGAACCCACCAACAACCATAAAAAAATAAAATACAAAAACGAAAACAAAAAAAAAAAAACAGACAAATAAAAAAAAAAAAAAACCAAAACAAAAAGCATAAAAAAAAAAACAAAATCATAAAAGCAAAAAAAAAAAAAAAAAAAAAAAAAAGAAAAAAAAACACAAGAATCAAATATAGGAGCAAAAAAGAAACCAAAAAAAACACAAAAAAAAAAAAGCAACCACAAAAATGAAAAAAAAAAAAGAAAATAAAAGGACATGAACATGAAAAAAACACGCCCTAACCCATAAAAAAAAAAACTCTCAAATAAACACAAAACCCAGAAACTCTTGATACCCAGACATAAGCACACAGGACATCAACATTAACTCATCGGCCCCATCGTAGATTGTTAGTAGCACAAACGGCTTAACCGTCTTATCTTCCAGCAACGACGAGCACTAAATACGCGAGACACAGTACACGTGTTTGACAAAATCAAAAAAGAAAAAAAGCAAGCATACCGGAAATAAATTAAATCACAAAAATAAATAATAACAAACTAATAATCAAGTAAAAAATAAATACAAAATAAAATATACGAAACCCATACACATCATCAAACATAAACGGTCTTAATGAAAGGATATGAATTCATAATATGTAAAAATTAAAAAAAAAAAAGCGCCGCTAAAGAAAAATAAGATGAGTAAATAAAACATACACTACAATTAGCCAATCAAAAAAAGAAAAAAAGAAAAAAAAAAGGAAAACAGTGTAAAGATCCTTAAATACAAAATAAAATAAAGAAGATCAAAATATTAAGAAGTAACTAATAATACATACTTACATAAAAAAAAAAAAAAAAAATAAATTTTTTTTTTTTTTTAATTTAAAAAAAAAAGACCAAAAAAAAATAAATAAAAAAACATAAGTATAACATACATAACAAAATAAAGTAATTAATGGCCTATCAACGACAAAAATGTAAGAAAACAAAATCAAAATACAAAAACAAAATAAACAAAAAAAAATATTTTTTAAAAAAAACTTATAAAAAGAATAATTATAAATAGCTGAGATTTTAAATAAACAAGAAATATGAAATGGAAGATCAAGTAAATAGCTGACAACCAAAAGGTTTAATGCAATTCGAGATAGGCATAAAAAATATGAACAAGAACAAACACAGATATGGGCCAGTAAATAAGCCACGATTACTTTGTCCAGATAAAAACTAACAAAAAGTGGTTAAAAACAAAAAAAAAATTCAATAAAATCCACAAAAAAATAAAAAAAAAAGAAAAAAAAAAAAAAATAAAAAAATAAAAAAAAAAAAAGAAAAAATATATTTTTTTTTTTTAAAAAAAAAGAGAAAAAAATAAAAAAAGCACATGTCTTAAAAAGAAAAGAACGCGAACCAGGAAGTCAAGAAATCGGGCACAGGGAAGAAGAACAATCGCCAAAAAAGAGACAGTGGGAGTGCACTAGGTAAAAGAAAAAAAAAAAAAACGCATTCCAAACAAAACAAAAAAAGGCTCTTAAAAAAGGCGATTGAAGATAGTAAGGATAGAGTGAAAGAGATGGAGAGAGAAATTGAAGCTGAGATGCATGATAGACGCATAGAAAAAGGGGGCAGAGAAAGAGAAGATCACTATAGGCATAGAGACAGAGATGGTGACAAGAATAGGAGGGATAGAGAAAGAGATCGACGAGATCGAGATAGAGAACGAAGAGACAGGGATTGGTACAGAAATGTGGATTACAGTGATGATGGTGATAGGAGTCGAGGAAGACAAAGGATTATGATGCAATGATAGGATGGAAATAAAGGAGAAGAAAAAAAACAGAAGAACACAAACAGTATTATGAAAACACGAGGTACATGAAGATGAAAATGAGGAAGTCAGGAAAAGAACAAATGGAATAACAAAATAAAGAACATAAAAAAAGGAATAAAAAAAAAGGAAAAGATTAGAGATTGATAAAAGAAAGATTAATGGTGTAGCACGAGAAATGGGTGAAATTACATATACAGAGAAACATGAGGTGAAGTGCAGCAGGAGGAATAAACTAATAACCAAACGCTGGAAAGCAGCTAAAAAACAGTGATCAACAATGCATACACATGATATCATGTAATTAAGGTGATAATTAAGGAGAGACACTGTCATACTAATGTCAGAGTTGATGGAAACAAAAAAAAAAAAAATTAAAAAAACAAAAAACAAATAAAAACTAAAAAAAAAAATAAAAAAAAAAAAAAAAAAAACAAATAAAAATAAAAAACAGAAAAATAAATAAAATAAAAAAAAAAAGAGGAATATGATATAAATTTGATATAATTGTATATGATTTTCAAAGAGATAGGTGTCAGGCATGAAGCTTGGTTCAATGTTTAATCGAAAAAACAGAAAAAAAAAACATATGCACAAACAATAAAAAAGAGAAATTGATATACAAATCTAATCAAAAGTACATGTAATGTGACAAAGGAAAAACCGATAAACAGAGGAATCAAAAAACAAAAAGTAGTATTAAAATATAAGTGAAAAGGGTAGCTTAATCCGTTTCAGAAAGTCAGAAAAAACAGATTGAAAAAAAGTGATCTTAACGAAATCCCATAGAGAGATGTATGATCCAGAATACTGGTAAGGATAATTTAGACTACAAAAAAAACATAATACCAATTAGACAAGAAAGAAAGAAAACATAGGAGGAAATTAATGCAAAATATATTAGGAAACCAAATCACTAGATACAGGAGACTCCAAGGATTGAGAGCAGCAGACTAACTCGGAAAAGATATCAGAGTACTTTACAAAGAAAAGCATTACAGATTAGAAAAATAGGATAGACATAAAGATGTAAACAAAATGAAGCACGTATAACCATACTACAAGTAGCAGGCAATCATTAAACAGAGAAATGAAGCCATTACAAAATCAACAGAGAACATTGGAAGAGAAAACAACACAACAAACAAAAGAGATTTATCTGGGATTGGAAAGAGAATCAATTGTAACATAAACTATAATAAAAAATTAATATAATTATAAAAAAAAAAGAATGAAAAGGAGGATAAAGAGCAATGAGTTTATATCACAAGCATTAAAAGAGGACAAAAAGACATGAAAGCAAGAAGCTTTAAAAGCGATTATCAAACATGAATTGAAGGAATGAGCACATAAGAAAGAAATTTTTAAACAAAAACGGGCCAGACAAACAGAGTGATAAATAAAACTGTGAGTATGACAAAAAATGACAAATCACAAAAAAAGATGTGAAAAATTATTCTTAAATAAAGATCATACCACAAGTAGTACATATGAGAACCAAAAGGAAAGAAAAAAAGAAACACGCTAGCTAACTTCAGGGAATCATATGCTACTCAAAAAAAAAAAAAAAATAATATCACAGAAGAGACAGGAAAGAGAGGTAAGGGAACAACAGCAGAGATCAATGCTTGATTCAATACCAAAGGATCTGAATCGTCCTTGGGAAGACCCAATGCCAGAGATGGGTGAGAGGCATCTTGCACAGATCTCATTAATAAAAAAAGAAAGGGGAGAAAATATGGTAATATGAAATCAAGCTTAATGCCAAATGCTACAGATATGGAAACAAAGGATGCAAGCAATTTGGGAAAAGCCATTTGACAATTTGGTCACACACGAAAGGTCAAAAAAGCTATAATACCCAAGAAATACACAAAGGAAAACAAAAGAGGACAGAGCAATTAGCCAAAAATTTACAAAATTAGAAGAGAAGAGTGAAAAACTAGGTACAAAAAGTGTGCATAATAATAATAACAAGGATATAACATAGATGTTCAGAAATTCAAATAATGGATGCAGAAAACAAGGTATCAGAAAAAGTAAGAAACTACCAACAAAAAAAAGAGATGACAACAAGATAAGAAAATCTTAGGACAAAAGAAAAACGGCTAGGTATAAGTACTAAAAATAAAACGCAAAGAAAAAGGTGAGATTATATGAGATAAAGAGGTGTTACACAGAGCCATCAAAAATAAAAAAAGATTAAGGGTGTGGACTATAAGCAAAAAAATGTCCGTCAAAATGGCCAAAAGAAAAAGACGGGTTGCATTGAAGCATTTGGTATGTCAGTTATGTTGGGATGGAGGAACAACGATATGGGTCATAGTCTATCAATAAAAAAAAAAACGATTTGAGAAGATTAACAATGTACCGGATACATGTGGATCAAAGATACATAGCACATGTGGCAATGCTAAAAAAATCTTAAAAGAAGGGAATTCATGATTGCACCGAGAGATATATATTTACCCTCAATATTAAAAAAAACATAAAAAAAATCATAATATGCATTAAATAATAAATAAATATGTGAAGCTCATGAGAAATATGAACAAAATCCAACGAACTAAGCTAAGATCTATTATTTTGGTATACTCAAAAGCAGACAAATATAATTAAACAGGAAAAGAACAAAGCAAACATGATCATTCGAATTGAATTGTCACATCTTGCTACACTGGATTGACATAGAAAAATTTTCAGAACGTAAGAAAAGCTATTTCTTTAACTGCAACATCTTTACAAATATAACCTGAGAGGAGAAAAAAACCTATACCCTGATATTATGAGATACTGTAACAACAAACATAACAACCACAGAAAGTGATTTATCTAGATGCATCACTAAAGACACACAAAAAAGGAAAAAGTAGTGTTCATTACCAAGATCCACTTGACAAAACCTAGAAGGTATATAATATCTCAAAAAATATAGAAAAACACATTAAAAAAAAAGAAAAGAATGGTTCAGAGAGGAGAACTTGATATTAAATGCATTAAAAAGAAAAAAAAAAGCCAAGTTCAGAAATATACATTTACATAGAGAAAAAATAAAAAGAAATGAACGGAGCGGTGTCAAAATTCGTTCCTAAAGCAAAACATGATATTTTACACAAAGTTTAGCAAAAGTGACCAACTTCAGAAACCTAGTAGAACAAATGCAGTCACAAGAATTCTATTATGCACGACAAATCTGCTTAAAGGAAACAAAAAACAACACAAGAGAAAAATGACAAGGCAAGAAAAATGAGTTTGATAAAGAAAGCAAACAATAATTAAAAAAATTGTTAAAAAATCAATAAAAGAGAGACTATCTACTTCTTTGAAACAATCTAATGGGCATTCTACAAGTCAGTGAAATGGAAAAGTTTATTTTCATTTTCAAAATAAAAAATAAAAAAAAAAAAAAAAAAAAAAAAGAATTTTATAAAAAAAATTTAAAATAAAAATTTAACTTTTTTTCTTGTTTTATCAAAACAAAAAAAAAAAAAAAAAAAAAAATGTTAACATACAAAAGTAAAAATAAAAAAAAACAATAAAAAAAAAAAAAACATTAAAAAATATACACAAATAGGTCATCCATAAATAGTGACATGCGAAAACAGTGGTGGTGTATCAATAGACAGTCGGATGGTGGAATTTGTTAGCCCAAAAAAAAAGGTAAAAAATAAAAAAAAAAAAGAAAAAAAAAAAAAAAAAAAAAAAAAAACAAAAAAAAAAAGAAAAAAACAAAAAAAAAAATTAAAAAAAAAAAAAAACAAAAAAAAAAAAGAAAAAAAAAAAAAAAAAATAAAAAAAAAAAAAAAAAGAAAAAAAAAAAAAAAAATAAAAAAAAAAAAAAAAAAAAAAAAAAAAATAAAAAATAAAGCATGAATTCCACAAAAAAGATGAGAAAAGTAGTGCCTAAACACATGACAATGAGATGTCTACCGTAAAAACCAACTCAATTATACCAGAGAATCCAAAAAAGGATATACAAAATACTATAGCGTCCAACTATACTACTCAAAAAAAAACAAATGGAAGGGCTTAGAGAGTATTAAAAAATGAATCATCATATTAAAATTGACTAATTAATATGATTATTTATGGTGATCAAACACACATAATAAACGCAACCCGAACAAAAAATATGGACTCTACAAATATTAATAATATATCTCGCTAATGAAGCAGATTGTAGTTAAACAGTCTTAAAAGAGAAGATAAAACAAAAAAAAAAACAAGTCTAAGATTGCAGAGAAGAAAGTAGAACACATAAAAATATAGACTACAAAAAATTAGGGAAGATAGAAGAAAAAAATAGAAAAAAAAAAAAAAAAAAAAAAAAAAAAAAAAAAAAAAAAAATAAGAATAAAAAAAAAAAAAAATATTGAAGAATAGATGTTAGCTGGAGGCAAGTGTGGACAAAAATTGGTTGTAAAAAGGTGATAAAGAGAAATTTTTTTATTTTTTCAGAAAAGCACTTATGGAAGTCTTTTATCAGAAAAAAAAAAAAAAACACATGAGCACACAAGTATTTTCGACAAAAGGAAACCATCAAAAAAAGAGGAAAAAAACAGACAATCAAAAGCAAGATCAAGAAAGGGAAAAAACACAAATTTAATATTATTTCCAACGCCCGAAGGGTGAAATCATTTGACACCTATAAAAAAAAAAAAAAATAAAAAAAAAAAAAAAAAAAAAAAAGCTAATTGCTGTGTGAAAGAGGCATAGGAAAGGAAAGAACTTTTCAGGGCCTTGGTGTTTATGAGAACAATTTGTATCAGTCTCAAAAGATCTTATGAGGATACGGCACATGGATAGTCAGAAAACAACTTCTTAGCATTATGGCGACAAGTACGTGTGCTATAATTTATATTTTATAGATTGTTCTTCACAACAGATCACTCAATTCTTAGGTAATCGCATAATGGTGCTATCGAAATGAATTTTACTAATCGGCAAAGATAATGATGATAGAGTATGTAGAGGAGCCAAGCTACAAAATTTTAATTACACTGATTATTATGTTAGTTATGATGCAATAATATCTATATCACAGTAAAAGTAAGTTATTTATTTTGTGTGCTTGGTATCATTAAGCATTATTTGCTTTACTGATGTGTTTATCTGGTTAGATCAGTGAGTATGGAATATACAGAACAGATATCTTAAGGGGTATGACAAGTAGAATTTACGTGAATAGTGGTCGAGATATGTGACTTAGATGAAATAAAAGACCACAAACACATTTATTAAATACACCGGTGAACATCAGCTAATTGCTTGCCCTACCATATTATTATAAATAGCACAGTACATGATCAGCTCAGAAAACGAAAAGATTGTTTTATTAATTAATTAAAAAATGGGACACATAAAAAGAGAGAGCTTTGCATGCTACAAGCTAATATTTGGCATCATGGCTATCTTTTGAATTGATTATGGTCTGTGGGTTCCATGATTCAAACTAATAATTTAGGTTCTATTTGTGCAAGGTTCATTCTTGTGGCTGATATATTTTTATATTATATATATATATCATTTCTTAGGAGAAGAGTTATTGTTGGAGTTGCTCTGCTTTTATATTTTAATTTTGCTTTTCTTGGCCCCAGTCAATATGTCTATTTTATTTAATTCAAATTGTAAGCCTGTGTATGTTTTTTCATGTCTTACTGTTTCCCCTTTGATGTAGCATTGTAAGTTACTATGGAGATATTGAACCCTCTTTTCTTACAGAATATAAAAAGCATAAAGCTTGTTCATATGATAATGCAAAGGTTCAATTATGTCTATTGTGATGCATTTTTCACCACCCCTTTTCATGATTAATGTTTCTCAAAGCCAGGAAATGTTTGAAGGCCACCTGTATTTGCTAGAACACTCTTTCTGTATATGCATGAACACATATGTTATATAGGTAGATTAAATGCCTTTATCAATATGTTATTTCTAATTTGATGCTGAATTTCAGATATAAATTGGACGTTGTGAGTGCTGGAAAGAATTTCACAAAGATACGGAAGGCGATTGCAGCAGGATTCTTTTTTCATGCAGCCAGAAAAGACCCGCAGGAGGGCTATCGGACCTTGGTTGAGAATCAACCAGTTTATATCCACCCAAGTAGTGCACTTTTCCAGAGACAACCTGATTGGGTCATCTACCATGAGCTCGTCATGACTACAAAGGAGTACATGCGTGAGGTAACAGTTATAGATCCAAAGTGGCTGGTGGAACTGGCGCCAAGATTCTTCAAGGTTTCAGATCCCACGAAAATGAGCAAACGCAAGCGTCAAGAACGCATTGAACCTCTATACGATAGATATCATGAACCCAATTCTTGGCGGTTGAGTAAAAGACGTGCGTGATAGATAGTTCATTTGCTGTCAATATCAATCTCGCTCGGATCTCCATTTGATTTCAGGTCATGTATATATATTCCCTTGTATGATATTATAAGTTAAATTTTTGAGATTTCTAATGGCCATTCGATCAGGGCCAGAGGCAGAAAATTTATTTTAGGGGTCTCAAATCTTCTTCTTCTCATTATTATTACTTTCATATATTTTTAAGTTAGCTCTGCCATTGCCGGATGATGATGAATGGCAACTTGGGAATTCTTGGTTGGTGGCTTTGCTGCTCGGTTTCTGTTGATTTTCAGGTTATTGTCGTGCAAATAAATCTATCTTGTCCTGTTCAATTATACTGTTCATTGAGTAGATAGTCCAATACATCAGAAAGGGTAAGAAAGGGGGGAGCATGCATTTCTCTGTTCTAATCTCCCAAGTCATACCATCCTCTGTGGTGATGATTTTGTCCGTGTAAAATGTAAGCAAATGACTGCCTTGGAGAAAGCGTCCCAAGCCCCGCCCAAGTAGAGGGCGCCTGACACTGTAGGCTAATGTAATCTAGGCCACGGCTCCTTGTATCTCAATCTTCTCCCTAATCAAACAAAACTATTAACTTTTTATTAAGCTAGCAATAAACTAAATTGTTGAAAAATCAAGTTTTATTTATGTTGATAAGCAACTCAGTACCGGTAAGTTCCAGCAACAACGAAACTGACAAACCAGCGGAGTTCATTGGAAGCGAATTGATAGCATTGTAACAAAATCTCCTGGCCTGGGGTTTTCATTCACTTTTTAATGATTTCCATGAATACACTTCAGTTTTCTAGATTCTATTGACTGTCGGCGGCTGCTTTAGTTTACATAACAGTAACAGTGCGGTCCATTCCAATTACAATTGCTGCTTTGTAAAGTGAAGTAGCTTGCTTGCCAACGGGATAAGAGAAGGAACAGTGCGCATTGGGGGAATGGCGTGGTAGAAGATGACAAAAGGTTTCACCGTGGATTGGAGATGCAACACAACCCTACCCAAAATGACGATGCATTTCACGGGGCCTCCATTTCAATGGCAGAATGACTTGTTTGCCTTCGTCACCCATTCGTCACCTATTGGTCTTTCTTTCAAACGCAGCGTATTACTACCCCACAAAACGCACCGTATTATGTACATTCCTTTGCTCGTCAGCTCGGGTCCAAACAGGGTTTAGTGCTTTCACTAAGCCCTCACCGTCTTCTCTTCTATCCGTTGCTGCAGAAAATTCCAAAATTGAACAACTTTCATCTTAGTAGGTACGTATTTTCCTTGTATTTTTTTTTAACTTTAATTTTCCGCTGTCAGTTTTCCGTGTGAATAACCTCTATCGTGTCTTCATACGGCTTGGAAAGGCAAACTTGTCTGGAATGATTAATGGAGTAGCTGTTCTTAGCTTTTTCCGTAGTCAAATTCGTTCAATGAGGACTCAAATTATGATTTTAAGCTTGTTAATGGGTCATGTGCAATGAATGAACCTGTCAGTTTGGAACAGAATTTGGTAGGGTTACGGGTTATACACGAATCCGGTTGGTGTATTGGAGATAAAAGGTGCTAAATTGGGTTATGTATGATTGCAATTGGGAGTGGAATTTGATACAAAATGAACTGATCGGCTTCTGAGTTTCAAAATCTCTCGTACCAAACAAAAAGAGAAGCACTGTGTATACATTGTCAAAAGTAGAATGTAAAAATGAAAGAAAAAGGATTTTCTGTCAAAACAGTGCAATGATGTTTTCTTTAGAGGAACTCTGATGCTGCAGCGAGGTCGGCTATTTTATCTTTATGAAACTTGATTTATTACGTATTGTTTTATTTTTTTATTGCAGCCGTTGATTCATAATTTTCATTGTGAAATCAGTATAGCATTGTGACTACAACTCGGAAATACTTTAAAGATGTCTGTGTCTGGATTGACTGCTAGTCCCTCAAGATGTTGCTTCAGGTCACCTGTATATAGCTTGGGGTCACTGAGGCGAGGTTCAGCTTTTGTTAGTTTTGGGAAACCTGAAGAACAAATTAAACTACCTTGCCTTGAAGGGTACTACTAAATTTATCAAACAATAAATGGTTGTTCTTTGGATCATGATTCGTGATTTTCATCCCTGCTGCAACTTTACAGATGTTTCTGGACTGGTTCTGCGCAAGGATGCAAGAAGCTGCAAACTTACTCGATCAAGTGTGCAATGGATGCTTCCTATGGTGATAAGTCTAATGGATCAGCTGGTAATGTTTACTTTTACTTTTGCAACTATGAAACTGGTATGGGCCATCTAGAGTTAATTCACAGAGCAGAGAATTCCATTTGAAAGGCATGGTTTTATAAACCTGTAAAAATATGCATGTTTGGTAGGCAACTTCCTCTGCCAGATGGGAAACTACAAAAACCTTCTTAAAGTCCTCTCTTTTTCCCCTGAAGAGAGAGTGGGATGGTGAATTATTGATGCTTGCAGTTTGCCTCTATCTTTGCTATTAATGTGAGGCTAACAACTTTACTGTGTTGAGATACATCATCTGTTGGTTTAGGTTGAGGAAACCACTTTTGAAAAAGCGTGGTTTTTTTAATGCATGAGTAATGACTGGCGTAAGTTTTGACCAGAGGCAGAATCTTACATGATAGGTCAATGTCTAGTATGCACCTGCATTAAAAAATTTGGTACGATGCTTAGAAATCTGAGCTTGCACAATTTAACCATCTAATTTGGCTGTGTTTCCGAGATGACATGCATAATTCTCTATCAACCCATCTTCCATGCTTATCTGTTTCTAATAGAGTTGTAGGCTATGAGCATAGCCCCTGTTTCTTATCTTGTAACCAAATGATACCTTGCATTTCTTGCAGTTCTATCAGCTTTTTCCAATTCTTGTCTATTGCATTGCTAGGAAATTATTACTACCAAAGCATTTTCTTTTGCAAAATTTGTTATGTTTGTTGGCCCTATAGTTGACATCTTGCAACTGATCTTTTCTGTTTACAAGGGTCGTTTAAATCAGATATTTGTAACATCATTCTATCTCGGTATTGATCTTTGAAACCCTTTCCTACCTCTGCATTCAGCTATCTTCCCTAGAATTAGTGTACGGGATCCATATAAAAGGCTTGGAATAAGCAGGGAAGCTTCAGAAGAAGAAATTCAAGCAGCAAGGAACTTCCTTATTCAGAAATATGCGGGGCATAAACCAAGTGTAGATGCAATTGAATCTGCCCATGACAAAATAATCATGCAGAAGTTTTATGATCGGAAGAATCCAAAAATTGACATCAGGAAAAAAGTTAGGGAAGTTCGTCAGTCTCGTTTTATGCAGGCTGTCATGAGCAGGTTCCAAGCTCCATCTACGAAGATCATCATAAGAACATCCATTGCATTTCTAGTACTTGGGGTTCTCACTGTTCTCTTTCCAACCGAAGAAGGCCCAACCCTTCAGGTAGCCATATCCCTTATTGCTACCATGTACTTCATACATGAGCGGCTGAAGAGCAAAATTCGCGCTTTCCTTTATGGGTTAGTGATTAATGTCTGTTTCTTTACTTTCATCTATTTGGACATGTTTTATGAAGTTTCAAGCGTTAATTCATCTAGGGAATTGTTTTTTTGAAAATTTTTTAGAGAAATTTAAGAGAGTTTAACTCCTATTTTGAACTTGGTATAATGTTGTACTGTATGTGTTGAACAAACCGTGGATATCCTTGTCATCATTCTTGATCCTATGATACACAGTGACAGAAAAAATACATACCTCATGCTGATTTTAGATAGCATTAATTATAAAACACCCCACGCTGTTGACATTTTGGATTGTTCACAAGAAAAAGGGTTGGAGTCACATCTTTGTTTTTATGATGCAGGGCTGGAGCTTTTATTTTCTCCTGGCTGTTAGGAACCTTCTTGATGGTATCTGTGATTCCACCCATATCTATAATTAAAGGACTGAGGAGTTTCGAAGTGACAACTTCATTGATAAGCTATGTGCTCCTTTGGGTTTCTTCCACTTATCTTAAGTAGAGCTATTAACTAGTGCTAGGTATCTGTTATTGCAAGATCCCAATTTTGTTTGAGTGGACTAGATTTTCTTGGTTATTGGTTCATTGGTTTTTCAATCTTCAGTTATGCAGAACTGTGTCACATTTTTAATTATACAGCTTTGATGCTTTCTAGCAATTTTCTGGTAACATTTTGTCGATGAACCTCCCAATTTAGAAATAGGGATTTGTGGAATTGACAGTTCTATTGTTAGGAAAAGGGATGTAAGACTTGATCAAATAGAAGAGTTTACTATGGTAAATGATAGGTTTACAATAGTTTAACATAAGCTCATGTTATTAATAAATATTGTTTAATATTATAGGTATTCTGGGAGACAATCATTCTTAATTATTGAACAATTTACACATCAGTTTATCACATAGAACACCTAACGGAGTCTTGGCACTGAGACAACCACAAATCAATATATTCTATAATCTTCTGCCTTGTTTTGTGAACTGCATCTGGGGAACTGCAGTTCTTGGCATCACCTGAAATGGGAAAGAATCATAATTTCAAAACAAAGACGATGCATTGACATCCATGCATTGTTTCTAGAAGGCTTATAGCAAGGCCACTTTTAATCTTCTGCCCTAATTATAAAAATGCCTTTGGAGGGATGCATGACTTTAGTAGGCTTCAGAATTAACCTTCTAATGGCTGTGTCTATAACAAAACCAGCTGAACATATAAATTCCTTAATGATTCTAAGATCAGTGAGTAGTAGACAATTCTAAGGACACATCAGACACATTATTTTCAAATTGGCTATCACATTCCATTTTCATGCTTGTGAATTTCTTTTAAGCTGGGAAACAGCCAAAACTATTGACAACAAACAGAAGAAATAAACTTATTAAAAATTTGAAGTTCTAGTGAGGCATTTACATGTTTGCCTTGAAGGTAGATCTAAACAGATAAAAAAACACAGCAATAATATTAGTAATCCTAATTTATGGGTATTAAAGAAATCAATTGACACACTAATGCAGTTTTCAGCAAGACTTAATGGTTAAAGCAACAAGAAAAGCCAATTGCAAACTACCTACCTTCGGGGCTTAGAGGAGATTGGGGACATCCTCGCAAATCAGTTCCATGACCGCAATTATGACAAGTGATGATAAATGACGGCACTAGAAAAGTTCAAACGAGGAATGTTAGTAAGATGGAGAAAAACTAAATTGAACAACAGCCCTTACACCGCACAATAATTCTACGTTCCAAGATCATTACAATATTCAGGTAGGCTAAATCAATCGACCATTAGTGATATCACATAAATCATTAACTTTCCTATATTGGAACAACACAAAAATGGGAAAAGAATAATCACATGTTACAAATGCGATTCAGGAAAGCTAAAGGCTGAAGAGATCACACGGAGTATCATTGAAATCAGGAGATTAAATATGCAGTGGTCTGAATGGAGTCACTAGATATTTTATGTGTGCTACAACACATTATACCTTGTCACACTGAGAAAATAATAGGAATAATGATAATTTCCCACTAATTTTTTCGTCTTCCTTTTCATTTTCTTCTTAAATTGTGATCAGAATAGGAAACTTACTATCTGGAGATGAAACTTGTTTGGATGCATGACGCCATGGATCCTGTGAGCCATTTGTGAAAATAATTTTTGAACCTGCAAATTCACAGATTGTAACAAGAACATGTGAACTATGAAAGAAGTGGAAAAAACAAAAAGCAATTAACTGATTCAGCATTCAGAAAAGATTAGAAGGTTATGTTGGGACCAGCAATTTTTGTTCCTCCATAGTAAATGTTTGTTGAATCAACATCAGGATAGATGCCCTCTCCAAAGACATTCTTGCAAAGGTCCAGATGATATCTGTCATACATGAGCAACCATGTGTACTATTAGACAAACATAAAAGATGACCCAAAAAATTTCATATTATGAACCATAGAAATTATTAAGATATAACAAAAGTGTATAATCAAATACTAGGAAAAAAAACATGCCTTGTATCCACTTTTGAAGAGCGAATGCTATCATTTGAGGGCGCCACCTGAAAATATGCAACTTCGGTGCAAACTTGGAACCACCACAACCGATCAGCACTCTGGCCAGTAACAGCAGTATTCTTCAGGTGTTTTTGACTATATGTCTGAACACTGACACCTAGACTTCCAACATAATACTCTTTTACATATTTGGCATATGCATCCTGCATTACAATATAGCAAATAAATAAACCACAATCAAAATTTAAAATAGTTTGATTAGTAAAAGGGCAAGCAGTAACTACTGAATGGGCATGGTTTTGATTGTATTTTGTCCAATAAAAAATACAGAGAGAAAGAACGACGTGGATGACAAAAAGAGAAGCATACCACCAAATCCTCTCCAGCTTTCTTAGCTTCAACAAGTGGGGTGCATAGTTTATCTGGATTTCCATATTGAAACTGAAAAGTTTAACGTCAAGATTATTCATGTGAAAAATTAGTATTAAGCAAAAGAACCGAATGAGAAACAATGCCCACCGCTGTAACTGCTGCATCCGCCAGAAAATACAGGAAATCACCCTCTATCTGAAGCTGCAAAGATAGCAACGGCCTTGACAACCAGATTCCAGAATAAGGTGCAAAAGGTTTCCGCATTGCGTCATAATTGACCCATATTTTTTATGCACAATAAGCATAGCAAAGGAAATAAATCAAACCTCAGCTGCACCAAACAATGACTTCACTGCTTTTGCATTTGATGCAAGCCTCTTGTCCACAAGTTGAGTAGTTTCTTGAAGAGCAGCTTTACATTCAGGACCAGCTGACTCACCAATCTGGACAAAGAAGCGATATCCAAAGGTCAGCGCAAAAGATGCAAAATAGGAGAAATTTTGCAACAAAACCTTAAGCTAGAATGAAGCAACTTATAGAAGATTAAACTAAAATTATTGCATTCAAGTACATATTTACAAGACATCATTTTATTATATGGGTAACCTAAAGCCCTGTTTCTACCTGCTGATCAAATTCAGTGAAGTTATAAACAGCAAGAACAACTGCAGAACTCGCAAGACTTCCACATGTTAAATGAGGAAACTTGAGACGAAACCATGCACTAAGAGCTCCGGGGTAGGAAATACCAAAGACAAACCATGGATTCTCAGTATCTGCTCTATTATGCTTCAGGTTTAAGGCTTCCTGAAAGATAATTTACAGTCAAACAAAATAATGAATTTGGTAGCAATTAAGATCATACACAATCTCCACAAAAGCATGGGATACACAATACTAATAAAAAAAATGATAATAATCAAATCTCTACATCTGTTTGACATAATTAATGGCAAGCCACTGTGCATATATGTGAAATAATGCACACACCACATCACACACACATATTAACGTCTTTAGTGTGTCTTTGTTATCTACTTACACATCAGTAGTACAAAAGTGAAACAAAAAATTCATTCAAAGCACTTAAGGTTTCTTGATTGTAATGATATCCCTGAAGAAAAAAAGCAGAATAAAATAACATCTGGCACGAAACATATGTGAAACTGATATTCAACAGGATTCACATTTTTATTAATAACGCATGAAATAAGGAAATATGAAGAATTTAGAAATGCACAAAACAAATGATGCTATATTTAGCAGCAGATTCCTTCTCCAGGTGTTTTCACTAGAACAGAAGCCAGCTTCAAACTACAGGAGAAAAAATAGCAGAAAATTACTAGCCTGATAACGCTGTCGAAAAACAGCCAAGTCAAAGAGTGCCTGCTTGGATGAAAGATATTTCAAATTTTCTGTTTTCAATGAGTTAAATGGTGAACTGTTCCCATAGTAACGATGTTCAAGTGAAACCACAGCTGCTCCAAACTTCTTTGCCAGAACCTGCACAATGATGAGCGGTTTATAATTTCTTCAAATTAGTCCAGCTACTCCACAAGAGCTATAAACTTTCATCCTTACAGTAAATCAGGAAACTCTCTCAAGCCCATGAATGCCATTTTGTCAGATGTTGTAAACTTGATGAAAAATTGACAATTTGAGAAAAGTCATTGTCTCTCTTACTCCAAAAGATATGAAAATACTGACATAAGCCACATTTATCAGATCAAAACCTTTTGATAACTAAGGATAAAAACTAAAACTTACAACAATATAGTCGCTGGGTATGCCATCACAAGTATATTCACCACAAATTCTCAAAAATACGGGTCCATCCGGAGATCGAAAATGGTCAAGGTATTCATAGTAGCGCTGCTCAAACTGACGGTGATCCTGCAATTAACAGTGTCATCTAAGTCTGGACAAAAATTCCAGCAAGGAAACAAGTGTTTCCAATAAATATAAAACCTACAAAGAAATTCTAGCACACAAACACAAGAACAAAATTATCCATTCAAACAGGCGATTTTGATGATCATTTAAGGCAGCTCGTGAAGTTTCTAATACTAAATTTTATATCCTAAATGAAGGCAAACTAATATCGTGATTGCTTTTGCAAACTTTACGGCCGTGAAAAAAATCAAACGAAAATCTACCTAATTAACAGAGAATTATCGATTGATTCAGCATATTCAGCGATAATAGCATTAAAAAAATGGCGAAAAAGAAATCTCGAGTAATATTAAGAATTTTGCAGAGAGAGGAGGAGTTACATAAGGAGAGAAATGATCGAGAGTCTGATTGAACCATAGTTGTTTGATGTTCAAGTGAGAGCCGCTTCCAGTTCCAGACAATCTGCGAAGCACCGCGCGAGGTGTCATGAATCCATTAGAGAAACTGAAGAGAGTCGACAAGAAGACGAACACGACCGTCAACCAAGACGACGAGAGCTTCATGGTTTTGACTGTTTTCCTTCCTCACCGCAGAACAAGATGTCAGTTTGACGTATGTTGTGTTCACACCTTTGCTGAAAGAAGATGGTTAACAACACGGAGGCTTGCTTTGCTTTAGCTTCTCTTAGGAGGATTGATTGTTTGTGTTGATGCTTGTCTTTATTCAACAAACAAACAAACACGTTGCGTAATAACTGGCCACTTCAAAGAAAATCATCAAGCAAATATGATTGAGTGATCGATGGCCATGCGAAGGTAACCAGAGAGCTACTACTAGAATTCCATCCCCACCTTGCTTCTTCGCTGATTGGATTAGATTTGATGTCGGACCTTTGGGGTCTCGATTTCACATTATTCAAGCCTGCTAATGGATTCCATTTGGATTTTATGTTTTATAAGCGTGTCAAAATTGTTAATATGGATGGTAAGTGTTACAGTATATTTTATTAATTTTAATTTAAAATTTATCAAAATATTAATATATATATTTTTAAAAATATTTAAATATAAATAACAACTCACTTATTTATTGATAAAAAAATTTAAATAAAATATTTTTATATTATTAAATAATTTTATTTATTAATTATATTAAATTTAATAAAATTACCTGAACTTTTTTCTAGCAAACAAGGATTACATTTTGAAATAAGCACGAAGGTTTCACAATCTCTTACAAACAACTACTATTGTAACCATTCCGGTTCACGAGGACAAGCAAATACACCAGAATTTAATCTGTAATATGACATGTTAACACCAGTTTGAACAAAATGCATAGATAGACATCTAATTATTTTTTTCCAGAAATTAGCAGATTAGATCACCCTTAATTATTGAATAATTTACACATACTTTTATCTTCGTGGTAAATCCTTCACATAGAACTTCTACCTGAGTTTTGGCATTGAGACAGCCACAAATCAATGTGTTCGATAATCTTTTGTCTTAATTTGTGAACTGCATCAGGGGAGCTGCAGTTCTGGGCATCTCCTGCGACCAAAAAAAGTATAATGTCAGAAAATAAAATGGCAAGTACTTTTGATAAAACTGATGCACGATGCTATATAATATATATCCATAGTTTCCAAAAGGCTAAACCAAGAATCAATCTTTTAAATTTTTGTCCCGATTAGCTTATTTTACATGTGAGAGATGCAGGAACAGTAAGCACCAGATATGGTTTTCAAATTGACCATCACACTCTATATTCACGCTTGTACATTTCTTTTAAGCATTCAAAAAATTCAGGCCATAAAAAAGGGAAGGAACTTGAACTCATTATAACATAAAAAGTTTTCAAAAGACTCTTTGGTGTTTTCATTGAAGTTGGTACTAAACAGATCAAAAATCACATCATCCATATGTTAATATTAGAAATCTTAAAATTTATATGTAAATTATAGAAATCTTATGACAAACTTACTGATGGCGCAACCATTTTCAATGAGAACTCTATCGTTGAAGCAGCATAAAAGTAATTACAAATGATATACCTTCAAGGCTCAAAGGAGCCTGGGGACATCCCCGTAAATCAGTTCCATGGCCACAGTTATGGCAAGTGACGATGTATGAAGGCACTGGAAAAGTTCAAACGTAGAATGTTAGTGAAATAGAGAAGAAAAATTTTGCATACCCAAGTCCTTACGTTATTCATGTAGGACAAATTATTATACCAAGGAAGTACTAATCATTAACTTTGCCATGTTGGAACTAGTCAAAAACAGAAAGATATAATCACATGGCACAGATGTGGTTCAGAAAAGCTCCAGGCTAAAGAGATGAATAGAGTATAATTCAAATCACATTACAACAGGATGGGCACTTTAATAGAGAAGCTTATTCTGAATTGCCCCTTAGGCTTTGTTTGGTATTGTGGTTATTCCACGTGTCTTCAGAAGCAAAGCTAAATGGAGTTTGGTAACACCAACATTTAGTGAGTTTTTCACCAATATTTGACATTTAATGCTTCTATCCCACAGCAGTTGTGGCTTAACGCCACCACATGTCAGTAGCAAACAAAGCATTAAAGAATTTAGACCTATTAAAATTTTAAAATTAACCATAAGATGGGCCATAGAGTGCCTTAATCGATCTACTTGACATTTACGAGTGCTACAACACCATCTAGACTATTAGACAGAGAAAATAATAGGAATAATGAAACTTGCCAATTAATTAATGTTTTTCCTTCTTTTTTTTATTTCTTTCAAAATAGGAAACTTACTATCCGGAGATGAAATTTGTTTGGATGCATGACGCCAGGGATCCTGTGAACCATTTGTGAAAATAATTTTTGAACCTGCAAATTCAGAAAAAAATAAGTATATGATTCAACATTCCTGATGGATTAGAAAGTTATGTACAGACCAGCGATTTTTGTTCCTCCATAGTATATGTTTGTTGAATCAACATCAGGATAGATGCCCTCTCCAAAGACATTCTTGCAAAGGTCCAGATGATATCTGTCAACCACATGCAACCGTTGGTACAATTAGATAAGCAGAAAAAAAAACCCAGGATCAAATATGATGAATTATAGAAACTCTTAACAAATAACAAAAGTTTATAATTGAATACATGTAATAAAATATAATAATAAAAAACATGCCTTGCATCCACTTTTGAAGACCGAATGCTATCATTTGAAGGTGCCACCTGAAAATATGCAACTTCAGTGCAAACTTGGAACCACCACAACCGATCAGCACTGTGGTCAGTAATAGCAGTATTCTTCAGGTGTTTCTGATTATATGTCTGAACACTGACACCAAAACTTCCAAGATAATACTCTGTTATATATTTGGCATATGCATCCTGCATTACAAAAAATGCCATTGAATAACATTGACAGCTAGAGGAAGACAATAAAGGATCTTAATTTGCCAATGAAACATAAGCTGGAAATCAAAGCATCATCGTATTATGACAGCATTACAGAATACAGAGCAAGTATGCTATAAGAGTAGGATTGATAGAAACTGTATAATTAAAAGGAACATTTGAAAAATCCTAAATTTTTTTCTTTACTGATTAATGAGCATTAATCTTTTTCTTAATATCCACACATTGACCACCATGCCAAGGCCCAGGCCAAACACAATGAAGGACATAAACTATCTACAATAGATGCACCATAATTTAAAAGTACGAATTAACACATTTTTTTTTCTTTTATGATGCATGCCTAACTTAAAAAATGAGAATCAGTACTAATAAACCAACACATTATATAGCCAACCTAATCATCAAACTGAACAGTTACATCATCATTGTTCTAGCTCGCTAAAAGAGCATGATGCAAATTACATTCTATACTTAAATTTTACCATGCATGTCCAAAGAACAGATTATATTTCAACAGACAAATTTGACTGGCAATCACAAAATAGTCCAATAAATAAATGATGACCAAAATCCAAACAGTTTACTAAAAGACCATCCAATAAAATAGAAAGAAAAGAGAAAGGAATGGATAACAAGGGAAGCATACCACCAAATCATCTCCACCCTTCTTAGCTTCAACAAGTGGGGTGCATAGTTTATCTGGATTTCCATATTGAAACTGAAAAATTTAACTTCAAGATCATTGATATGAAAAATAGTATTAAGCACCAGAACTGAATAAGAAACCATGCTCACCGCTATAACTGCTGCATCCGCAAGAAAATACAGGAAATCACCTTCTATCTCAAGCTGCAAACATAGCTAGAGCATCAACATCCAAAACAAGGTGCAAAAGATTTCCACATTGCTTCATACTTGACTCGTATTATGGGTACATCATAAGCATAGCAGGGAAAGGGAAATCAAACCTCAGTTGCACCAAACAATGTCTTCACTGCATTTGCATTTGATTCAAGCCTCTGTTCCACAAGTTGAGTAGTTTCTTGAAGTGCAGCTTTACATTCAGGACCAGCTGACTCACCAATCTGGACAAAGGAATAAGATCCCAAGGCAGGGCAAAAGATGCAAGATTAGAGCAATTTTCCAAACACAATCTTAAGCTAAAAGGATAGCAATTTATAGAAGATTTAATCAAAAAAACTATTGCAACACATCATCTTCTTATACACATATCCAGTCAAATTGGCCCTGTCTCTACCTGCTGATCAAATTCAGTGAAGTTGTAAACAGCAAGAACAACAGCAGAACTCGCAAGACTTCCGCACGTTAAGTGAGGAAACTTGAGACGAAACCATGCACTAAGAGCTCCTGGGTATGAAATACCGAAAACGAACCATGGATTCTCAGTATCTGCTCTATTATGCTTGAGGTTTAAGGATTCCTAAAAGATAATGTTCATCAATCAAAATAGCGAATTTGCTAACATAAAGATTATAAGCATTCTCTACTAAAAAAAGGAGGTAAACAATACCAAATTAAGTCACCACATATAGCAAAGCCACTTAAGAAACTACAGAACAAAAGAAGTCTTGCAATGTAATAAGAATAGTGATGCACAAAAAGCCAGAAGATTCCTTCTCTAGGTGCATTCACAAGAACAGAACCCAGCTTCAAAAAGCAGGGAGAAAAATATCAGAAAATTAAAAACTACCAGCCTAATAACGCTGTCGGAAAACAGTTCAGTAAGAGAGTGCCTGCTTAAATGAAAGATATCTCGAAACTATCATGCACAAATGTGAAATAATACACACACATATTAACATATTTATGTGTGTCTTTATTGCATACTTACAAATGCACAGTGCAATAGTGCAGCAAAAGGTTCATTCAAAGTTCTCAAGGTTACTTGTTGCAATAATCTCCAACATAAACAGGTGCAAAATATAAAAAAAAATATAACTTCACAACATCTACTTGGGAATCATCCAAAAGTGTTAATCGATATGATTTACATTTGTATTAAGTACTGGATACAAAAAAAATGACAAGATGCACAAAACAAAGGATGCTATATATAGCCAACAGATTCCTTCTCTAGGTGTTCCCCATAGAACAAACCCAGCTTCAACATACAGGGAAGAAAAGCTCTGAAAATTAAAAAGTACTAGCCTGATAACGTTGCCGGAAAACAGCTAAGTCAAAGAGTGCCTGCTTAGACGAAAGATATCTCAAATTTTCTGTTGTTAATGATTTAACAGGTGAACTTTTCCCGTAGTAACGATGCTCAAGTGAAACCACAGCTGCTCCAAACTTCTTCGCCAAAACCTGCAACATAATATGTCGTTTAAAAATTATCCTAAAATAGCATATCTACTTCACAGGAAGCAGTTGTTTTCGCAATTAATCAAATAAACTCTTTTAAATCCATGAGAGGAATTTTCAAATGAGGATGTGCAGTAGACCAAAAAAAAATATGCTACAGCTAAAAATTCCTTTTTTCTTCTAATTTATTATTTTTTGTAATTAAGGATTAAAATAAAAACTTACAGCAATATAATCATTTTGTATGCCATTGCACGCAGATTCGCCGCAAATTTTCAGAAAAATAGGTCCATCTGGAGAACGAAAGTGGTCGAGGAATTCATAGTAGCGCTGCTCGAAACGACGGTGATCCTGCAAATTAACAGCGCCAACCAAGACTAACCAAAAATTCCAACCAAACATGCTTCCCATAAATACGACACTCGTATAGCAACAAATGAAACATTAAAACATGTATTTTTATCATTAAAGTATCTCATGAATGCTTAATCAAACCTAATTACCAATTCAACATAGAACTATCAATTAATTCAGCAAATTAAGAGCTTCGAGCATACGAAAACAAAGACACACACACACACACAATGGAAGAATATAAAGAATTTAATATGGAGAGAGAGAGAGAGAGATAGAGAGAGAGAGGAGGGGGTTACATAAGGAGAGAAATGATCGAGAATCTGATTGAACCAGAGTTCTTTGGTGGTCAAGTACTTGCCGCTGCCAGACAATTTGTGAAGCATCGTGCGATGTGGCGCGAATCCATTGGAGACGTTCAAGAGCATCGACAATAATACCAATGCGACCATCAACCACGAGGACAGCTTCATCGTCGTCGTTCCCATTTGACTCTTCTTTTTCATAAGATGTCGTTTATTCTGCTTACTCTTCGCTAGGAGAAAGCCAACACTGACCACGAAGCTCGGCGGGGGCCCGGAGGATTATTGACGGTTGATTTTGCTTAATTATACGGGGCGCGATAATGGCTAAGTCAAAAATGAGGTCTCTTTAGACTTAGGGCAAAGTCAGGTGAGTTCTTCTGAAAATAACAAAGCCAAACATGGCTCATGAAGTCCGCTTCTCATGGGCTAGATTGTGACAGATCGGACAAGCTATGGGTTTAAATATAAATTTTAAAAAATTAATTAAATATACATAAATATAAATATTTAAAAAGCGACATACACTCAAAATCATACTTCACAATTTATTACAAGAGTACGATGGAATTGATACAGTCTCTCTGTGCATGACACCAACATACAAGACCGTATGAGATCTTTAGTACAATTAAACATGAGATCGGTTAATACAGTAGCAAGATTGCAATATCCTTTGGAACCAGACAAACAAAATGAAATTAAGTGATTGTTCACTCTGTGTTTTTGTTTTCTTTTTTTTAAAAGAAAAATAATTTTGGGAAAACTTAGAATGAAAAGTTCATCATTTCCATGCTGAGGCTCTCCATCATGACATTCTCCATGAATCCACAGCTGCTTGGGGCAGCCCTTTTGAAACTTGACATACTCCTAGGCTTGAAGGAGCAGGAAGAGAGAGGCAGGATTGGAATGTTTTCACAGTTGCATAACTCAATCATGTACCCATCTGGGTCATGGAAAAACACCTGATCAACCTTGATTCCATCATCTTCTACCACGGCTGTCACATACTTCATTCCCATATCTTCCAGCCTCCTCTTAACAAGACCAACGTCAGTGCACTGTTCCACCACAGTATAAAGCTGTGTCATACTCATAATCATGATAAACATGGGTTGAGTAGAGTGAATACTACTGTTAATCGTGTCTTACTTGGAAGGATATGTGGTTATCCTTGGGATTGATTGGACGCAGTTCATTGATCACGATGTCAAAATCATCAATTGATGGGTTCTCGATCAAGTGAATCCCGATGCCATAGTTGTAGAGCCTGCATCAAAATGAGTCAGATTTATCGGTCCTTTTTAATGAAGTGTGCTGATTGAAAAGAGTTCGAATATGATCCATTGAAAATATAACAGAAGGAGAGATTGTTAAACGAACCAAGCTCCATTGAAGTTAAAAGAAGAGGGGCGTTTGATAAGAACAAAACCCAATACATCTTCATAGAATCTCACAGAATCCCAGACTGATCTGCACAAAATAGACACATGATTCAATGAGAGAAGAGGCAGTGCCTCGTAGTTGCTTACTTCCTCTATCTCCATAATCATTTTCTTCTTCGTACTTCAAACTTCTTGTTAATTTCTTCACTTGCTATTGGTATGCATGAACCACACTGCAACCATGGCCTTTTATATAAAGCAATATTTACTGTAATTCAAATTCAGGCTTACGGGTCATGTCACAGTGAGAGAAAGAGGAACTTTCCCAGCAGATTCTCCTAATTCCATCAGACAAATAGAATCCAACATGGTCACTTAGTTCAACACTTGTTTGTTGTAATTTCACGTTACCTTAGGATAAAAGAAGTCCTTGTTACGCAAGGATTTTTGGTAGATCAAGTTCAATGTCTAAACACCAATACTCCTTGCTTAATTTGTTTTGGTTACAAGTACAACCAATCCCACATGCAAGGTGGTGTTCATTGCTGCCTAAAGACAACATTATACATGATAATCGAATACAATAGGCTAAACTCCTTATGTACTGTTCGATTCATATCAAAACAAATAGAAATTGTCTTGATTTTAACTTTGCCGTGCAAGTGATCTGGTTTAGTATGATTCCCTCTCTAAAACAGGAGTAAAACTCGAATTACACTACAAGTAAAGCCCCTGATTTATGAAGCTTTGGTTTAGCAACAAGTTCAAGTGAACAAGATGACCAAATTTAGTGGCAAACGGTGGAAAATGGAGCCAAACCCTTTTCTGAAGTGGGCTGTTTTTATTTTTTGCAAAAATGGTGATTAATTTGCTGGTGTCCTAAGCTCAGTGAAGTAGACAGTTAATTACCTCTTGAGATTTTAAAGTACAAGGTTCCAAAAAAGGAGCAACTTCTTTGATGTTTCGGGTCAGAGGACAAAGATCCCTTTTCTTTGCCCAGTATTCACTCTAAACCAATGAGGCGGTGAATGTGATATTGTTATCTTCTTCTTGGCAGTAAGATGTTTCACATCACAGCTACTCACCATCTTGCTCTTGCATACTCTACTTGTGGAGTACACTTGTCTCATCTGGAAGGCCTACACTGCCAAAAATCACTCCGCTTGTCTGGTTTCAGCCGGGTGCTTTCTATATATTTTCCAGCCACTTTTGGACGTTGACGATCAAAATTCGGCAGGCTTCTCTCATTCACAATGTTAAAAAGTCCATAGAGCCCAATCATTCAACTCTCACACTAAGTGGTTCTGGGTTCATTCACATTGGGCTCTTGAGCCTCCTAGAGATATGATTTAGATGGGTTCATTCACAAAATGGAAGTACAACACTGGCTTAAAAGAAATTGCCCAGCGGCGGGCCTTCCCTAAGACGTCGAGTGAGAGTTTGCTAGATCCATTTTTAAGGCATAAAATGCTTGACTCTATTATTTTGTTTCGAGCATCCAAGTTCTTTGACAAATATCATAGTATCGTTTGTCTCGTGCTCTCACTAACTTGTATCGAAGAGATCAGAGGAACCAAGTATATACTTGGTAGACATACAAGACAGTTGCCTGCTTGCCTTCTCGATCGGGACACGAATCTTCAGTAGAGACATTGATATGAGAGGACCCAAAGCAGGCTTCAAGCTCATCCCACAATATGCAATGTCACCAGTTTTATAATTATTTATGGGCGTTAAGCCCATTTGAAATGCCCCCAAGTTTCCAATTTGTTAGATTCCTTTGAACATGCCAGATGTTCATGTAGCAAATACTGAAGCATAGCATATACTGAGTAGTTTTTGCCCTAAGAAACGTGCTACACTTTGTCAATCGCCAACCTTCACATGCCCTTTTGAAAGAACTCAAATTCAGAATCAAATTACTGTAGCGCATCGCTGTCTGCAATAGTAGGCAGGGAAGACAGAAATCCATGAAATTTGTGGACAGGACATGCACATGCATGCGCATATTACAAGTCCAGCTCTGTATCTGCTGCCTGCAGCTAGGTTTTCATTTTTTGCCTTTCCTTCAGCAAATATACATTGCATGGGTCATCCAATACCATGTCATCTTCACATGGGCTGTTTATTATTACACTTTCTCGGTCAAACCAGTCCCACGTTCTCTAATTTTGGCAGCTTTTTCTTTGCCTCCCTATCTTCCTCGTGCGGAGGAAACTAATTC
The DNA here is from genome assembly GCA_019650275.1 of Xylocarpus granatum. Classification (NCBI taxonomy): domain Eukaryota; kingdom Viridiplantae; phylum Streptophyta; class Magnoliopsida; order Sapindales; family Meliaceae; genus Xylocarpus; species Xylocarpus granatum. Next base: position 491,131 of record BNST01000167.1, on the reverse strand, counting down.
AGAGCCAACTCATTCGTCCAAATATGTATATACTTATTAGTATATACATACGTATATACGCTGATACTGCTATACTCGTAGTGTACCGTTAATTTAAGGTATAATAATACACACAAATATTATTATTATTGTCTAATTATTTTATTTAACCAATGAAATGCATGTATGGTGATAAATCAGGTACTGCCTTATGGGTATTTTGGTAATTATGGTGGCTTAGTTTGTTAACGTCTCGCTCGCTTGGCGCGGTAGTTTTAATGCAAAGGCTAATATCAACTAATGCAAAAGTCGACGCCATAACCAGTCGCTCAATCTCCACACGTAGAGGAGAAGGAGAGGAGGGGAGAGGTTGACAGCGTATCTGTATTTCTCTCGATCTCGTTGTCGACACATTTGCTAGATTTTCTGTACCTTAATGAGCTCCTTTCCCTTTTCTTCCTTGTTTGCACAAAATCGGGGTTTCAAATAACATTGCAGCTGCATGAGGTAAGACATGGGGGCGGTTATTTAATTTTTATTTATTCATTAATGTATTCATGAGATTCATGAAAATTTCATTATCGATTTGGAAAACGCACACGTTTTCCATCCCGAGAAATTTGGCGCAGAATTCAAACAAAACTCGGGAACTTATTTCGTTTCCAAGGTCAAGGCTGTGTTTGGTGATGAAGAGTTTAGATTTGATTAATTTAAGTGATGCAGAGTTAAAGGTCGCATCATTCTACTTGGAATTTCTGTTGAAATTTTTGTTTGCTAGCGTATTTTGCCTATTTTTTGGATTTGAAGTTCTGTTTCCTAGATTCTATTATTGGGAATATTGGGACAAGTCTCACGTTTTGGATTTTGCTGTTAACAGAACTACATTTCAGACGGCATTGAAACAGCCAAAAACTTGAACGACCAATTCTGCTCTGCATTGCACATGGAGTTAGGGAAGAAGAATCATCGAGAAATCACAACATTCCCTGGAAAAGATAGTGAATTTTCTTCCTACAAGTAACATTTTCTCTCACTGTATATATATATATATATTTTTAACCATTCCAAGATCCAAGTGTATTTTATATTAAAATAGCATAGCACGAGAAGGAGAAGACTTTTGACAACCTGTTATTGGGGACCATTAGAGAAAAAGTCCAAATTTAAATATTAAATTTACACAAACCCAACTGTTTGTTTATGACTTATTAGTCTCAGATGATGACAGTGGCTGACGATGGAGAATGTGTGCTTTTTAATGAAATGCTTCGATTAAAAAAGCCAAATAAAGAAATGGTTTCTGGGTTGACACGAAACACTCAGAAAAAATTAGTTCTAAACCATGATTGGTTTGCTGATGCAGATGATGATTGAGGTATGAAAAAGTTGATGGTCCTTGCGTTTTGTAGGAGACCAACAACTCTTGCTTTATTTACCAAAATCTGAAAGGGGAAGCATTAATTGAATACTGAAGAAAAAGTTGTGAGGAGTTGAAGAAAAAAGAAGCAATAGATATGGGTCAGAGTGCATTGATTTCATTTGTAAGTTTTTTGAGTTGAGTTTGTTAAAATATCGTGAGAGAGGGTGGAGAGATGGGAGCCGCCGGTGAGGAGGAGCCAATGCAAGGGCCGAGTCCAAGCAGCTGCTTTGAGAGAATTTTTGTTTCAGTTCGGTTGAGGCCTTTGAATGAGAAAGAAATTGCAAAGAATGAAGTCTCAGATTGGGAATGCATCAATGGCAACACTATCATATACAGGAATAATCTTTCAGTTGCTGAACGATCAATGTATCCAGCTGCCTATACATTTGGTTAGTGCTTGCATAACTCCCCTGTAATTTGATTTTCTTTGACAAACGAGTGCCCTGTTTCTGGCCTAAGGCTGTAAAACCGAGCTAATTTTAAGAAATAGCTTGTGTGGCCATTATGGCAAGGTACAAATTCTTCATGTTTATGGAAAGTTCATCTCACGTGCATATTATTCTTTGTCTATAGGCTTATTAATGGTGATCTTTTTCCTTCAACAGTCATATATAAGGTTGGCTGGATTGACATTTATCAACCATCTTGGAGATTTTATATGAGTTGAAATTGTTGTTTTCTGCTGCATCGTTTTCATACAAAAAGCATGTTGGACAGCTTATATTTATCAAGCATACATCTTTCGTTGAATTAGCACCAATCTGCTCATTACTCTTCTAATCTGCTTTTTCTTGTCTACTTGTTGGTGTAATTTTTGGTTCTAGACAGAGTGTTTGGTAGTGATTGCACTACAAGGCAGGTGTATGAGGAAGCAGCCAAGGAAGTTGCTCTTTCAGCTGTCAGCGGCATAAACTGTGAGCAATATACTTACTCTTTCCCCATCCTTTTCATTTTCCTGCTTCATGGACTTTGCTGTGAATTCCATCAACTAATTTTATATGAAATTATTTCTCAGCGAGTGTTTTTGCTTATGGACAAACCAGCAGTGGAAAGACATTCACCATGAGTGGAATTACTGAGTACACCATGGCAGATATATATGACTACATAGAGAAGGTAATGAGAACTGCAATGCATTATCAATTGAAATTTTATTCAGTTCTGGTCACCATTATAATTCTCCAGTTTCCTCTGGTTTTTTTTCCCCTCTTTCTGTAGCACAAGGAAAGAGAATTCATTTTGAAGTTCTCTGCTATGGAGATTTACAATGAATCTGTCAGAGACCTTCTTAGTGCAGATACAACTCCACTTAGACTCCTAGATGATCCAGAGGTGAATTTCATTTTTGGCAACGTGAAGAATTTTTTTTGTGGGCAATACTAACCCTAATTAAATTTGATAGAGAGGCACTATTGTTGAGAAACTCACGGAGGTAACTCTGAATGACTGGAGTCATCTTAAAGAACTTCTGTCTGTCTGTGAAGGTGAGGAGTAATTTGAACAGTGGAGTTTTCAGTAAATAATTCACGGCTTTATATTTAACTAATGTCCTACTGCATTTTGGTAGCTCAAAGACAGATTGGGGAGACTTCTCTAAATGAAACAAGCTCCAGATCTCATCAGATATTGAGACTGGTAATCGGTGGATGATAAAACAAAGGTTTTAATTTAGCACTGCTTGATAATCACTTTTACTGAATTATGTTTCTGTTTCAGACAATTGAAAGTTCTGCACGCGAGTTTTTAGGCAATGACCCAAGCTCCCTTACTTCCACTGTGGTATGCAACATTATCAATTTTCTTTTCCCCAACAAGTTAAAGTACAGCAGACAGCTGTGATTATCATGCTGTTTCTTGCAGAATTTTGTTGATCTTGCCGGAAGTGAGCGTGCATCTCAGGCCTTATCAGCTGGGACCAGATTGAAAGAAGGTTGCCATATAAATCGCAGTTTACTAACACTAGGAACTGTTATTCGTAAGCTAAGGTTAGCTTGTCTAGCAGCGGTGCTGTTCTCTAACCTTTTGTACGGCGGATTTACTTGATAAATTGCAATGCATTGTTACAATGACCATGAGCTGTCCTAATACGGCAACTAAAATCTCGTGCACTATACTTTCTTGTAAACTTGGTGGGAAGCATCAAGAGGTGATGGTCATGTTGCACTTAATACTGTTAGTAGCTGCATTTAATCATACCCTCATTTGCTGTCCTTCAGTCATTGCAAGTATCTTTCCATGTTTTCTTTCTTTATGATGGTGATTGATAAAGTAATCAGCCCCACAATATAGTAAAAATATGGCTAATTTATTTTGACAGTTAGAGCCTCGAGCATTCTGTCACCGGACTTTTGCTTTTCAAATGATATGACGTATCAGATTTCCGTTGCTGATGTTTTGTTTGCTTGAAGAAAATGCTGTATGTTGCATTATAATCTGCGATAAGCATAACTGATATGTTCGTCCTTGAGTCTGACGTACCTTTGGAGCTCAATATGTTCTAACCTGTTTGGGTTCCACAGTGCATATTCTGTTAAAAATGGTTAACTACTTAGGTATACTGTGAAGATTGACATTATCAGGGATTTCAATAGATGTCACCCTAAATTGTCACCCTAAATTCTTTTTGGCTGTCAATGCTGGTACACAACATCCCCGAATCATAACAAAAAATGCTATTCAGATGATTGTTTTTCTTCACTTATTTTCTAATCATTAAAGCTCTAGAGTTCAATGAATTATATATATTTTTGTTTCTCATTTATATAAGTTTTTTGGTTGGTTACAGCAAGGGAAGAAATGGACATATTCCTTTCAGAGATTCAAAGCTAACCCGCATTCTGCAGTCATCTCTAGGAGGCAATGCTAGAACAGCCATCATATGTACCATGAGCCCTGCACGAATCCATGTTGAGCAATCAAGGAATACCCTCTTGTTTGCAAGTTGTGCAAAAGAAGTAACTACCAATGCACAGGTCAACATAGTAATGTCTGATAAAGTGTTGGTAAAACAATTGCAAAGAGAATTAGCTAGATTAGAAAGTGAGTTGAGAAGTTCAGGACCAACCTTTGTTTTGGCTAATTCTGCTGCAATGATGAGAGAAAAAGACCTTCAAATACAAAAGGTAATGAATTAATCTCAACTCATAGAATCAACTTTTTAGTACACTCATAATCCTACGATCAACTTTTTAGTACACTCATAATCCTACAAAAAATCATTTCATCTATGATATACATATATCAACAATGATATATGCATGAGATATCATTCTTCATGATAGTAGGTTGATGAAACTTAACTGCAGATTGGTGACATTTTGAAGCATTTTTTCGTCAATATGTTACGGGTTCACCGATGCTCTTCCCTCCATAACTAACTCTTATAATCCTTAAGGTTGTAAAATTTCAAAACTAAATACTCTTATCTGTCTCTCATACTTACAACCCCACCCCGCCGCCCCCCGCCCCGCACCTCCTCTTTCTGCTCTTTTATCCTTTGCCCCAACTTCCTTTTGTTGGCTCAGCAGAATTCTGCTACCCACAACTTTAACCATATCTCTGTCCAGTAACCCATAACTAGAATCATAGAGTCCTCAAGGTTGCCAGATCCTGCACTTGTATTTTTATCATTTCTGCTTATTACTTTCTCGTGTAAAAACTTAAGCTTAGAGCAAAAGAGTTCACAACCCTCTTCGCGCATGACTACTTATGGTAGCCTTTTCACTTGATTCTAGCTTTTCTTTCATTCTTTTACTTCTAGTTTTCTTGTGCCCAACAGCTCAGTTGAGTTCAATTTTTTTTTCCCTTTTCTTCATTTATTTGGTTAATAACATCAAGCATACTGAATTTTATGTTCATAATGTTAGGATGACTGGAACTGTCAAAAATTTTACTTGGGGTTAGGACTATGCAGCATCTTAAGGCTTGGACATCAATACTACCACAAGAAGTTACTTAATCCAAATGCAGATTCTGCTCACTTCCTTCCATTGCATAACCCATTTAAAGCCAATTCCTTTGCCACTGAAATAGGCACGTAACAGATAACTCTAACTGCACATTAAATTTAAAGCCAATTCCTTTGCATTACATAAACCATTCAATTTTAACATAAGTTGCACATCACCAACTAGTTTGGGATTGGGGGTTAATTGATTTAGTGTGTCCAGTAAATATTCATCCAGACGCATATTGCTGAAGACGTAACGGATTTTTCTACTCATGTATGCAAGAGTCAGCAGATTTTTTGGTTCTTTTATCCATCATGCAGCTAGAAAAAGAAGTAGCTGAGCTCACTATACAGCGAGACCTTGCTCAGGCTCAAGTTGAGGACCTACTACAACGAGGGACCGGAAACGGATCAGCTGATAGGCCTCCAGTGGTATATGTATGTGAAGTTCAGTTTTTAATTTAATCATCCGATTCTGTCTTGGCATGCTTCCCTATTTTAACTTTACTTTTTGTCTATTGTCCTCATCCAGGCAGGTCTGGATCATCAGTACCCTAAATTGCGTGTGCGAAGTTCATGGGATTTTGAAAACCTTAAGACAGAGACCTCGAATGTGGCAAATTGTCACAGCGTAGTTTTAAGTGTCAGATCTTCGGGGACGTCTCAGTGTTCTGATGAACATAGCAGGAGTAGCTGCGATGAGAAATTCTTCCAAATTCCTGACCTGGAAAAGAGTTTAACTCATACTAAATCCTATGAACAGGATGAAATCAATGTTCCTAATTTTATTGGGAGTGATCTGCACGAGGAGATTGAGGAACAAAATGATGAGGACGTAGAGGATCTTCACAACTACAGGGACGTTCGATGCATTCAGTTGGAAGAAAGCACAAATAGAGATGCTGACTCAAACAAATCAGAGTCTAGCCCCAAAAGTGATGGCCATTTGGGTATGCCATCCACTGATACAGACACAGCTACTTCTAGAGTGATCGAGACTGAGAATGAAGGAGTCGAGACTGAAAATGAAAGAGGGAAAAGTGGAGAATTCAGGTTGCCCAACTTGAAGGAACAAAAAGAGTGGAAGAACATCGTTCCCGATTCTGTAACTTCATCTACCATAGAACCAGCCATGTCGCTTCCAGAGAAAGACCGGTCATGTGTCCCTAGAAGTAAAAGCTTGAAGTTAACAAGAAGTAGAAGTTGTAAAGCGAGTTTAATGACTAGTTCGTCCTCGTATCCATATCAGAATGATGACAATAACGAAAACACGCCTCCAATTGTGTTTGAGAAAGATTTCACGGAAAGACAAGGTGGTCTAACAAAAAAATTTAGGGCCTTGAAGTATTCTGTTGACAGTGAGGATTCTCAGACTTCTGCAGCCAGTACAGCTTTTTATGAGCTTAAATTACAGAATGTTGAAGCTTCAGACTATGCAGAAAGTACCAGTGTCAGTACCTCAGTTGCACAAATGGAGGAAACGACGGATCCTCTGGATGAGAATCAACATGCTGGTCATGGGGTAAGTGTGTGTTAGTCGTGTTTTCTTTATAGTCACAAAAAAACCTGATCTTACAATCTCAATTATGTGAGAAAAAGCTAAAACTGCTGAGCAACGTGGTACTAGGATACCAAATATTTCTTTTTCTTTTTCTTCGACAAAGTTTGGGTCCACTTGGGAATCTCAAATTGTTCATGCATGATAAATACAGGATATGCAGCCAAAGTCCATTGTAATACCTGGAAAGAGTGTAAGAGATGTTGGCTTAGATCCAATACACGAAGATATGATAGCTCATTGGGAGTGGCCTCTTGAATTCAAGAGGCTTCAAAGAGAGATCATCGAACTCTGGGATGCTTGCAACGTCTCATTGGTTCACCGGACCTACTTCTTCCTGCTATTTAAAGGAGATCACAAAGACTCTATCTACATGGAGGTAGAGCACAGGCGGCTGTCCTTCCTAAAGAACGTATTTGCCCGGGGTAATCGAGCTGTTGATGATGGTCGAACTGTGACATCAGCTTCGAGGTATACTCACTCCATCGTACTTAAGAATATCTGTTTTTTCATTCTCACATAAATATGGAAGGTCATAATTTGTATTCTTCATTGACAGCGGGGAGGCACTACGTCGAGAGAGGCATATGCTGAGCCAAAAACTGAAGAAAAAGTTATCTAAAGAACAGAGGCAGAATCTGTTTCTAAAATGGGGTATCGGATTGCAAACAAAGAACAGGGGATGGCAGTTGGCCAATCTGTTATGGACTGAAACAAAGGACATGAACCACATTGCAGAAAGTGCTACTATTGTGTCAAAGTTGGTTACTTTTGTAAAGCCCGAGCAGGCTTTCAATGAGATGTTGGGACTCAACTTTGCACCTCAGCGATCAAGCAAGAAATTAAATCTTTGGAAACGCGGTGTGATGTCTATCTTATCAGCTGATTCTTAAGCACTTTCAGCCATATCGGCGAGATTTCTTAATTTTCAGACATCTTTCTTTGCTTTGTATTTTCTGATTAGGTTTTCTGATTGAGTACGAAAAAGCTTGTAAATCTCATGCTAGAGAGAATGTACAATTTTGAAACCAGTATTGGATTAATCAAAGATAACGTACAAGGGAGTGCTACATCTAGTGAAGAAGCTTGTGGTAAAATAATATATCTGTCTTTCCACCGACATGGATTGTGAGTCGGTTCGGTTCCTTGTCTTGATCCGGAGACTCGACATCGATGCTTAAAACTGCTGAGCTGCTGTAGGAAGCTAACGACAATAGCTCTGAGACGAACTTTGAGGCTTGAGTTACAATGTATTTGTTCTACCGGTAGAAGTGATTGTGATTGCATGTCACAACGTTGTAGATGGAATTCCTAAGCAAGTAGGAAAGGTAAACTTGCTTTTCAACTAACAATAAGCATCAACAATTACAACAGGAACAAGACGATGGATACCCTCGTCGGACATTAACAATTACAGTGAAAACGTAAAAGTCAAGTGCTTAGAAATAGTATTGACACACGAAAACAGTGAACAAGGAGATTGCATACACTACCCAGGTAGCACACTTGAGGCCCAGGGGAAACGGAATTGCAATGGTGAAAACAAATGTTGTGGCAACAAGGACGACTGCTGCTATCTCCAACACTTGAGTTGTGGTAGTGAAATGGTGGCCGATTAAATTAGCCACGAAGAGAGAAAGGAAGATAAGCAATATCGCAAATGATAACAGATGGAAGGAAGGAGGGAGCTGGGATTGAGTTTGTGCAAACAGAATGGCTATTTCAAGAGCTGTTGTAAAGCAAAATGCCATCACGACATTTTGCCACTGCAGCAGAAAGTGGTTGCGAAGATGTTCAGCTTCAGCAACAGTTGGAGCAGCAGCAACTCTTCGCGATTCTGAGTCATCAATGGAAGGAGAAGGAGAAGATGGCTGCAATGATGCTGCAGATGGCTCTGCTCCTGAACGGAGTTGGGACATGAAGCTCTTGATAGAAGAAATGCATTTCTTGATACGCTCTGTAATGGACATCTTTGCCTGTGATACGCCAAGGCAGAGCTTTCTAATGCGCCTGTATTTATAAATGGCTTCCCCAATCTATTGTTGTGGATTCTGTTGTAGCATAGAAAGAGCTCGCCAAGATAGAAATGGGAATGCGTTTAAAGTCGAGATACATTTGCGATTTTTGGAGGCAGCGTATGACTATTGGAAAGGATTAAGATTTGGCGGGCAAAGACTCGGGTTTTTGGATTAGTAGATATTAGTAGCATGTGTCGACGTATTGGAAAAGGCGCCACGTCATTGGCCGCCAAATCTTACGTCATTCACGGTGCACCAGGTGGCTGGCTGGCCGCCAAATCTTACGTCATTCACGGTGCACCAGGTGGCTGGCTGGCTGCCAAATCTTAATCCTTTCCAATACGTCGACATATTCTACTAATATCTACTAATCCAAAAACCCGAGTCTTTGCCCGCCAAATCTTAATCCTTTATTGCTGCCGTGTCTCTATGTCGTAATCAGCTTTCTAGTAAATGGGCCTGGACTTGGCACAACTTGTGACCCTCGCTTCTTGGATTTTGGACGACAGATCCGATCTTGAAGTTAAGTTCCTGAAGCTAGTGAGTCACGGTAGGCCCATCAACTGTGCCCATTAAATTGAGAGTACAAATGCTACCCCCCATCAAACAATGGAGTTATTGCTAGCACTGTTATTAATGTTATGAAATTCAAGTCTTTGCTCAGGCATGACACACGAGCCCAACCAGAATAGTCCAGGCAGCCAGCCAGCCACCTGGTGCACCGTGAATGACAGCCGGTTAACGTCAGATTGCACCATTTGAAGACAGCATGGACCAATCACAAAAGCAGAAAATGCAACAGCGAAACTAGGTAAAAGACTCTTGGTGGTGATGGACTTGGAGCGGTGGGTGGGTCCATTACATTGTTGGTAGGCTGGCAGCATCAAGCCTCTGTAATTACAAAGAAAGGGCTCGACATGTCATTATGGTAAATAATGGTTGATAGAACGTATCGATAATGATAAACTTTCCAATCTCTTAAACGTATGTATTGTATACCCATTTCAATATTTTCCAAATTACACCTAAAACCAGCTCCCTTCTACTTGAATCGATTCAATCAAAATTTTGACACTAACGATGGCTATTGGTCTCCTCTCTTTGTTGTCTGCATGCACTCTGGTGTCTCTGCTCTTGGGACGCTTGCTTTGCATCGATTCAAACAAAACCAGAGCAATTGTCACCACCGAATTTCTGGCCCATCTAGCTGATTGACCTTTTTATCCAATGGTTCACTTGGCGTACTTGACTTGTTCGTAGCCAACAATTTTAGTAGACTGGCTAGAAGAATGTGGGATGATTCACTTCCTTTTTGTTTTCCCTCCTGTTATAAAACCATTTTAAGTTTTGACCATTGAACCAAACAGTGAAAAGGTTAAAAAGCATAGTAGAAAGTGGTTCCAATCCAAGTCAAAAGAATTTGGTAAAGCAAACAAAAGAAAGAAAGATGGTTAATTTCTTGGTCATCAATGCTTTGTAAAGTCACTTGTCCAAATGGGCTAAAAATAGTATTAATTAATTAATTAATTAACTAACTAATTAAGAAAAAGGATTAATAAAGAAACAACACAGCAGAGCAAAGAGCAACAACAATACCAACACAAAACCCGAATCTCCGGCCCACATAAGCCGTTTTGAAAAGCGCTTTTTCAAAATCAAGGGACTTTGCGGAAGAGTTTTTAACCCCACACAAGGCCCAGTGCTTCTAAAACTGAATTATTTTGCGCCTTTGCGGCCGGGAAACTCTCTGTGACAGTCTGCCCTGGCTCAACTTATGGCGTCGTCTCTGCCATCTTTCTTCCCAGACAAAACCCTGCTACTCTCTATGCTAACATACGCTCCTTCTGCGCACTTCCTTATCCGTTACCTTCACCACCACCTTGCCAATCTTTAGTCTTAAAAACTTGAGATTTGCATTTGCTCTCTTCAACAAAATTGCTAGTAGGACTCTATGGCTTTGTCTGCTTTTTTGTTCATTGTTGTGCTCTGCGCAGCACCGTTTTCAACGTGCGCCGTCTACCGAAGCAGCGAAAACTTGGCTGAGATAGAAGCTTTGACGTTCTTCAAGTTAAATCTTCATGATCCTTCAGGAGCGTTGAACGGCTGGGATTCATCCACTCCGGCAGCTCCATGCGACTGGCGTGGAGTCGCATGCACCGAGAACCGAGTCACTGAGCTGCGGTTGCCTCGTCTCCAACTTGGCGGCCGAATCAGTGACCACCTAGCTAACTTGCGCATGTTGCGGAAGCTAAGCCTGCGGTCAAACTCGTTCAATGGCACCATCCCTGCCTCGCTCGCTCAATGCACGCTCCTACGCGCCGTTTTCCTGCAGTACAACTCACTCTCCGGCAACTTACCCGCAAATATCGGTAACCTTTCTAACCTTGAAATCCTGAACGTTGCAGAAAACCGTCTATCGGGCGTAATCGCCAACGATCTCCCGAGAAATCTCAAGTATTTAGATCTTTCATCAAATGCATTCTCTGGCCCGCTACCGAACAGCATTTCCAATTTTTCCCAACTTCAGCTTATCAATTTATCCTACAATCAGTTTTCTCGCGAGATTCCGGCTAGTCTCGGTGAACTACAGAATTTGCAGTATTTATGGCTGGATTTTAATTTATTAGAAGGGACATTGCCATCAGTAATAGCCAACTGTTCTTCGCTTGTGCATTTAAGTGCACAAGGTAATGCACTTGGGGGAGTGATCCCAGCAGCGATTGGAGCTCTACCTAAGCTTCAGGTGGTCTCCCTCGCACAGAATAATCTCTCTGGCATGGTTCCCTCTTCCATATTTTGCAATGTATCGGGTTGTCCAGCCTCAATTCGGGTGGTGCAATTAGCGTTCAATGCCTTAACGGATGTGGCTAGGCCTGAAAGAGGTACTTGTTTTAGTGTTTTGCAAGTTTTAGATTTCCAGCATAATCAAATAGGCGGCGCTTTTCCTTCATGGTTAACACGTGTATCAACTTTGACAATGTTGGATGTTTCGGATAACTTATTTTCTGGTGATATTCCTGCTGAGATTGGAAATTTATCAAGATTGGAGGAGCTAAAGATGGCTAATAATTCATTCAGTGGTGTAGTTCCAGTCGAGATCAAGCAATGTAACTCTTTAAGCGTTCTTGATCTTGAAGGGAATGGATTTTCAGGCGAGATTCCTGCGTTTTTGGGTGATATAAGAGGTTTGAAGAGTTTAGCTCTTGCTGGAAATCATTTTTCAGGTTCAATTCCAGCGAGTTTCCGCAATCTTTCGGGGCTTGAGAACTTGAACTTGAGACACAATAACTTGAGTGGGAGCTTGCCAGCGGAGATAATGGGAATGAACAATTTGAGTACTTTGGACCTCAGTGAGAACAAGTTTTCCGGGGAAGTTACTGCAAGTATTGGAAATCTTAGTAGGTTAATGGTTTTTAATCTGAGTGGTAATGCTTTTTCTGGGAGGTTACCAGCTAGCTTGGGGAATCTTTTGAAGCTAACCACACTTGATTTAAGCAAGCAAAATTTTTCTGGTGATTTACCGTCTGAGCTGGCAGGTTTACCAAATCTTCAAGTCATTGCTTTGCAAGAAAATAAGTTATCTGGAAACGTTCCTGAAGCGTTTAGTAGTTTGATGAGTTTGCATTATTTAAATTTATCTTTCAATGGATTCTTCGGTCAAATTCCTGCCACTTTTGGTTTTCTGCGGTCACTGGTTGTTCTCTCATTATCTGGGAATCACGTATCTGGGTTGATTCCACCGGAGCTTTGTAACTGTTCTTATCTTGAAGTTCTTGAGCTACGATCAAATTCCTTGACAGAACGCATTCCAGTTGATATCTCTGGTCTTTCACATTTGAATGTGCTTGATTTGGGTTTTAACAATTTAACAGGTGAAATCCCAGATGAAATCTCCAAATGCTCGTTATTAAGATCTTTGTTAGTGAACAGTAATCATATTTCAGGAAGCATGCCACATTCGTTGTCCAGTTTATCAAACCTAACAGCGCTCGATCTCTCTAGTAACAACTTGAGTGGGGAGATTCCATCTAATCTTACAAGAATTTCTGCCTTGGTATATTTCAATGTCTCCAGTAATAATCTACAGGGTGAAATTCCAGTATTAATGGGTTCTAGATTCAACGATCCATCGGCATTTGCAAATAATGACGATTTATGCGGAAAGCCACTGGGCCGGAAGTGTGATACTGCAGCTGATAAAAACAGGAGGAAGAAGTTGTTCGTGTTGATAGTTATAGCAGCAAGTGGTGTTTGTCTCTTTGCATTATGTTGCTGCTTCTACATTTTCAGTCTTCTGAGGTGGCGCAAGAAGCTGAAAGAAGGTGCCGCTGCAGAGAAGAAACGGAGCCCAGCAAGGGCAAGCTCAGGAGCGAGTGGGGGTCGTCGTAGCAGCACAGATAATGGAGGGCCAAAACTAGTTATGTTCAACAACAAAATAACACTTGCAGAAACGGTTGAAGCGACTAGGCAATTTGATGAAGAAAATGTGCTCAGCAGAACCCGATATGGTCTTGTTTTCAAGGCTTGCTATAGCGATGGAATAGTGCTCTCAATTCGCCGCCTACCAGACGGTTCCCTGGACGAAAACATTTTCAGAAAAGAAGCTGAATTTTTAGGCAAAGTAAGGCACCGAAACCTTACAGTGCTTCGTGGCTACTATGCTGGACCACCTGATTTGAGGCTGCTTGCCTATGATTACATGCCCAACGGAAATCTCGCAACTCTCCTCCAAGAAGCCTCACACCAAGATGGTCACGTTCTCAACTGGCCAATGCGCCACCTCATAGCGCTTGGCATTGCTCGTGGCTTAGCCTTTCTACACACATCCAACATGGTCCATGGTGATGTCAAGCCACAGAACGTTCTGTTTGATGCTGATTTTGAAGCTCACTTATCTGATTTCGGTCTGGACCGCCTTACAACCGCTACCCCAGCAGAAGCCTCTACTTCTACAACTGCAGTTGGCACATTGGGTTATGTCTCCCCAGAAGCAGTACTAACAGGAGAAACCACTAAAGAATCAGATGTTTACAGTTTTGGCATAGTCTTGCTCGAGCTACTGACTGGAAAAAGACCTGTGATGTTCACAGAAGACGAGGACATAGTCAAATGGGTAAAGAAACAACTTCAAAAAGGCCAAATCACAGAACTATTAGAGCCGGGCTTGCTTGAGCTTGACCCTGAATCATCAGAATGGGAAGAATTCTTGCTTGGAGTTAAAGTTGCATTACTCTGCACGGCGGCAGACCCTCTTGATCGACCCACCATGTCCGACATTGTGTTCATGCTAGAAGGTTGTCGTGTTGGCCCCGATACTCCCTCCTCAGCCGATCCTACCACTCAACCTTCGCCGGCATAAATCCTAAACACCCACTCCCAAATCCCTTCTTAAATCAAAAAAATTTATTTAATCGTCTTTTTTTCCTGTCCTGAATTTTAGAATGTAACAGTAGGTTATTTCATTTCTGTTTATCATTGGGTGTTTCCTTTTTTTTAAGATTTTCACACTTTCGCCATTCTGCTCTTTCTTCGTTTCTACGCCGGCGTTGGGGAGGAGTGGAGTGAAAGTCAACAGTTTCGGTCAACCACTGGGATAGGTCCCACGGCATTTTTTCCCGCCAAACAAGAGAGGACTATTCTGGTTTAGTCACGTGGCGGCAGTAAAAAGGAAGCCCTAGCAAATATTTCAAAGAAACCGTCTTCTTCTTTGAAGGTATCGGGTTTGACAACGCAGTTGAGTACAGCTTACACGTGACTACCACGCGGATCCTCTGTTGCCCCAAATTCTGATTAACAGGGAATGGGGGAAGCCAACGAGAGGAAGACGATGGCTCACTCGCCAGCTCAATTGCTCTTGAGCATTTTTGGTGGGTCAATAGTAAAATTTATTGGTTTTGAATTGTAAGATCTGATTTGTTTGTCATCTGCGAATGAATACAGGCGTAGAACCAACTTTCTGTTTTGATCTCCAACTATTAATTACTACTTCCAGATCAAATATATGCTTTTTTCCAGGCGTAGGCCATGAATGAGCCAACAGCAAGGCAGCAAACCAAAAGATTCTCGTTGGGGAAGCCAAAATTTGAAGTCACGGGAAACAAACAAATGGAAATGACGTTGAGAAATGGACAATCTGCGGCAAATCCTGAAGCAGTGACAGCTAAGCAAAGTCTCTGTTCTTCCTCTTGTTTAAATGCTTTCGTTCCCATCGCCGGCGGAAGATGACAAAACTGAGGGAAAGTGGACAGTATTACTATATTAAAATAATAGAATAATTTAATTAATAAAGTAAAAAACTTTTATTTATTAATAATAAATAAAAATTAATGAAAATTAAAAATTATAATTTTTTATTACACTAATTAAATAATAAAATTTTTAAATATTTTTATTTATAATTAATAAATAATTTATTTTATTTTATTAATTAAATTATTTTATCGTATTAATTATATTAATATAATAAAATTATTTTATTAAAAAAAATTTTAAAAATAAAAAAAAATTAAAATATTTTATAATTTTAGCCATTAAATTTTAATTCCAAACAAAATAAAAATTTGAATATACATTTAAAATAAATTTATAATTTTGTTATTATAATCTAATCACCTTTCATTTATGTTCAATGAAGTATTTAGTAAAGTGATCAATTCTCAATGTTGAAATCTAGAATCATTCATTCATTATAAATTTATTGTATATTTGAAGGTAGATGAAGGGTTTGATTCTAAATTCCTGTTATATATTTTTCCTAATAAAATAGGATTTTAAAATTCGTTCGAATGGTAAAGAGAACAAGTAGCCGAAATTTTGGATTATTTCTTCCCAACAACCAAGCAAGATTTCACCTTTTAAGCTTGAAAGTTGAAGGAGGGGGGGAGTTGGGACCAATTTCAGTCTAAAATTACAGGAAAGTTGCTTTATTAGTTAACTTCAAACCGAGTGGGTGAACTCTCAAAAGCACAAACAAACCTGGCATATGTGTCTTTTTCAACATGTTAATTGTGCATAATCGGACAAAATGTGGGGTTACTAATAGAATAATTAGTGTGCAAACAAGCCCACTAGCCATCGGCAATTTCATTGAACACTGCCGAAGTGGGTCAATCTGCTTTCAAATATTGTCTCATTCATTAGTTGCAATAATGTCATGTCCCATATCATTTCTTTCTTTCTAATCTGTCCAAGCACGTGGATGTATCCTCTGTAATTCTTGGCTTATCATCGATGTAGTAGTAGTAGTAGTAAAGTGTTCTAAAATGTAAATCTCCCACCGTGGAAATGATGCCACTCCCACTTTAAAAGCATACACTGTCTGACCCAAGCGGGGTGATGACAGAGGGTCAAACTTTTCTGCTGAAACTTAGGGTTCAGAGAGAATGTCAATGTGATAGTGCTACAGGGTATGAGATGTGAAACTGAGTGAGGTGATCAACTGTGCAACAGTTCATCCAAGGCCCGCCCACAAGAATGCAGGATACTAAGCTAAATGCCATCAAGTACTCACAAAGCTAGAGTCAGCCACAGACGGTTATTTATATTTTGGTTATTTATCTTTCATAAGATGATATGAAACAGAATCAGTACCCTTTCATAAGGGTTAGATTTCATAGCGAAATACAACATACATACCAAGAAACAAATTTGTCAAGCTTTATTTCAAAGGAAAAAACCTAGCACCTACTTGTCCAAACAGCATGGAACTACTCAGTAATCCAGTTTGAAAATGAGAAAAAACTTGACATATGCTATTCTTGCATCATCCACCTGAGGATGACCAAATAATTCTTTTGAACCCATTGTCTGAACCACGCATCCTAATCTGCTCTGGATTGGCCAGCTCGGGAAGAAAGGATAATGCCAACAATGAGGCCATACAGCGCCAGTGCCTCAGCAAAAATGAGAATGAGAATCATTCCAACAAAAAGCTTTGGCTGTTGTGCGTTGGCTCTACAAAAGATGCAATAGAATTTTAGCAGGGCCAATTTTTCTGATGGAAACCAATCTATTAAAAATGTTCAAAGTCGGGGCTGTATTATGAATAAACAGTACTGGATCGATACCAGTTCAAGATAATTAAGAAAAACTATCCAACTATTGCCATCTGCCTCATCAAGAAGAAGTAAATAAAACTGAACGTAGATATTAAGATTAAGTAAAAGAATGCAATTATGTCCAAATCCAAGGCAAGTTTGGAGCAAGAGCAATCCTCAACTAATCCAAATTCATACATGACGAGATCAATTCACTACTTCAGCATCTTCAAAAGTAAACCATATAATCCCAGTTACTGCTAAACATATAGAAAGAAACCATATAATCCCAGTTACTGCTAGACATATAGAAAGGCCAAAATGTCACGAAGAAATTTGTTCACTCTCTCTATAACTAGGCTATTTAAATTATCACGATGTGGTCATCAGAGGAACCAAGATCCCAATGATAAATCCCAAAAAAAGTTATCAAAATGTTGACCACTCTACATATTAAACAAGCTCAATCTCTATTAATCAAATTTATGCGAAACACAAGAACTAAGCACTCCTCGTTCACACACTATAGTAAAATATGTTCATTTTGCCACTCATTAAACCGCGACCATCTGGTAATTTCAACTTCTAGCCATGGATAAGCCTTTGTATAGCTTTATCAAAGACGTCACATGACAATGTGATTTGCTCATGATCTTCAAGGGTGTATTTAAGTTCGCATTTGTTAGCATCAAATATAATCATAAAATTCAAATTCGTACTTACCTCCAAGAAAATTTTAAGATTGACATTTACATTCCACTCAGTCTAGATTTTGCATCATGTAACTCAGCCACATAATTAGAATTGGATTAAAAAACCCAGATATCTTAGCCAAAAGACTAGAGACTAGCATATACAATTAGTATGAAATGAAGATTATTGATTTTAGGTTCAATTACGAAGAATACCTGACACCAGCATCACCAACGATTCCGATAGCCATACCGGCAGAGAGACCAGCGAGGCCACAAGCGAGACCCGAGGATAAGTGCGCGTAGCCATCGAATGAATAATACGATTTGGCCTTCGGGTTAATACCGGTACTAATAATAACAGCAATAATTAAACCATAAATACCTAAAACTCCCGCCATCACAACTGGTACAATAGATTTCATTACAAGTTCTGGCCTCATGACTCCCATTGATGCCACACCAACTCCGCTCTTCGCCGTCCCATAGGCTGCTCCCATACCTTTCAAAAAAAATTAATTCATGATTTCATTTTCATTAAAGACGGTTAAATTTGAAGAGAAGTTAATATGATGAGGGTGTAGTAAATTCCGGTTCTTACAGGAGAAAACGAGGGCAGCGGCGGCGCCGAGGAAGCCAAAGAACGGTGCCGTCTCATCGCCGCTGAATGTGGATGACATTTTTCTTTCAGGTTCCGATTGACTTGCAGATATCTGGGAACCTAGAAGATGAATCTGATACTAAGCTAGAGAGGGAGGGTTGGATGGATGGATGGGAGAACCAAGTCATTACCTAGATGGAAGTTTCCTACGTGGCCCCACACATGCATGTCACATCACACATGGGACACGTGGAGTAGGCCTAGCAGTTCCTTTTACACAAGACTGGGCCTAGAGTAATAACCCAAGAATGGTTCTAAGTAGCCCCGGCATTTTTACTAATCAGAGTCCGACCGTATGCATGGACCAAAACTCTATATAAACTAGGGGCTTGAGACATCGAAAACCTCCTACCCAAATTGGGCCGTCATGAGCCCAAAATTTTATAAGCCCCTTTAATTTAGCCATTAAACAGCATTATTACTACTCAGTGGTATCGATTGCAAACAAGTTATACTTTAGATTATCTTCTTAGTAGTCCACTGATGCCTGCTTCAACTAAGAATTACATTCCAACAAGTAAGTTAACGGCTGTAATAAACGTGCAAATGCTTAATCTTCAATACAATGTGATTAACTTTAGGACAAAAAGACACTTACATGATTCAAACTACTTTCATTACTGTGCATTGTTTATACTTGTAAAGGCATTAATTTGTAATTGACTTCATAATTTTCCCATGGGTATATTGGTGCTTCTTGTTATAATGAATCGAGGATAATTGGCAAGCTCAGATTACTTTGATAAAATGTCAGCATCTTCTTATGGGAGTGTTGAGCCACACGTTCATTTTGGTTAACATATACAAGCCAAGAAGATGACGGGTCCATAAAAATATGTAAAGGAAATCCATAGAGGAAGCATTGCTTTGAAATAATTACAGTTGGATATGTGGACACCCTTATCGAAATGCAATCATTCTATTATGCTGCTTCCATTTGGCTTTTGTGATTAGTTCATTTTGTTCCCTCTATAGAATTGGTAATGAGCTAGACTACTCTGTACAATAGAAGAGAATCAAGAGGTTAATTCAAAAAATTACATGAGTGGGCATAAGCAAAAGTTGTCTTACTATCACTCTTAATAATGAGTAGAAATCTTCACCGAGAATCCATTATTATGCAATGATGGACATAATTATCAAATCTGTCAGTGGCACAAACCCAACTGAATGATCTGATTTTCAGGAGGAATTCAAGTACCCATTTGATGGTTTTCGAAGGTGAAGCCTATTGGAGAAGAACATGGATGCGTTGTAGCCAATTGCTTTCAGAATTTAAATGCAGAGACTCTAACAGTGTAGGCAAGGTGTCTAGGATTATGTATGATATTCATGTACAGGCCGAGTCTAATGGAAAGCTCAATAAGAAAGTTATTTGACTTGAGAAAGGAAACACAAAACATGACAAAGTTGGGAAGATAAAAGGCAATGCAACAAGAAAAACGCCTTTTTGACAAACTAGCACCAACAATATCTCTCATCAAGGCGTGACCATGTTTGTGGTTTAGAACAAAAAGAAGGAATGTCTGTGCAAGGCAAGCAACATATCTAACAAGTCAATTCATACCCCGCAATCATCGATGTTAATTGGACCCCCCACTTAAATATTAGAAACTTTATTCACGAACACGGGGCATACTGAAAACCAATCCCTCTCTACTTGCTGCAAGACCCCTCAGTTCACCACTCATCAGTGATTATCATACCATCTCTCTATTTCCCATTCTTTCTCGATCAATGTATCGGCCCCTCTTTCATCCCTCTAGTTCATGCTTACACGGACTTACTGTTCAAGAACATTATACATCCACATCACACACTCTTGTAATCGTCTGCTTTCAACGTATAGAATATAGTAGACGGCAAACCAATCTATGCGTAACACATCATAGAACATATACTCGGACCTAGTCTTAAGATTATTCCTTGAGGAGTTTCTGTTTATGAGCCAATTATATCCCCTTATTTTATCTCTGGTATTGGTGCTGGATTATAAGGTATTTGAACTACTAGACATGATTGAAATTCTGTGCCCTCTTGTTGCTTTATAATTTTTCCTTTTCTCATTTATTTAATTTTGACAAGTGCCTTTCAGTTCTTCATCGACACTCCAAATGTAAAGATGTTACTGAGCATCTATTATTATGATGATTCTAACCTCAAAGATAGCCATTGTAGGAAGAAATTGTTGCAGTTAAATATTAATACCTAGCTTTTCAAATATGATGATATATGAACTAATTAGCCACAGGATTTCCACTCAACTCACATGATGATCAATCATCATCTCATAGAACTATAATTTACCAGTAAAATAACTTACTTTTACCCTGAAATATAGATGGATAAGATACAAACAAACAAATTCCATGAAATGGGTCTAAAACATATAATAATTTTCAACCATAGCCATATTGGGGTCTTTAGTGCAGATGTTATTAGGTCTAGAAAGTAACACATTTTATTTTCTTGTCAATGCAATGCAATTCAAAAATTAATACCGATACAAGAAAGCAATGATAGTTTATGTCCCCTTTGAAAGAAGCTTGTGTTTCACACTTTAGTATAAAGAGAAAGCAGTGCTCTTAGTAAAGAGAAAGAGGAGTGAAGCAGAAGAATAGGGTTATCAGTGAATAAACTGAGATTTCTCTTCACCAACCACCATCAACCATAAATTAAAATGCCCTAACAAGCATGAATTCAAGCGGGTAAGGTGTTGTTATTCATAAAACTGGGTCTCAAATTAAAGAGAAGAGAGACAAGAGAGTTTGGAGAGGAGTCGATGTCAAAAGAGTTAAGATCCTGAGGGGGACCCTCGCGGATCTGCTTTTGCTGGTTACGCAAGCTCTATTCTATTTATCTTCACAGTTTCTTTACATGTGTTTTGTACTGAGTACGATTTATTATTGGTTTTACACTCGTCAGGTTAAGTCATTGTTTATTTAATTCTATTGCATTTTGCTTTGGCTCACCGCCCCAGCTTTGAGAGTGAAGTTGTGTTTGATGGTGGTGGGTGCCACAGCTTGGGAGGTCTAATGAGTTCAATGATGCGGTCCGCCGCTTGATTGGTGACTAACGGCCGACCACCACCGTCCTACGTGGACTACCCGTCCACATCTCTAGCCATTCATCTATACATTCACTTTCCACTAAACCAGCTCCATCCCGTTTCCGTTTGCCTTCCATTTCCTAAACTCCACTCTCCTTTTTCTGAAATTCCATTTCCATCCTGCCTTTTCCTTCTCCATCCCATATTTCTTGAATTTAATTTTTTCCCACTTACTGCATCCATACTAAAATTGATTAGGTCATACATTATAATCTTGTTTTAAATTATGTCATATTTCACATCATTAATAAACAAATTTATATTATAATTTATATAATTTGAATTCTCTTAATTAGATAGATACATTTTAGATTACAAAGAACGAGAATAAATTTTTAACAGGTTATGCACTTAAAATATACAATATCTATTCAGTTGTTGAATTGAGTTTGATCTGTTAATTATATATTAAAGAATAAAAATACTTAAAATTATTACAGTTAAGATGTAATTAGAAAGTAGAAAAGGTATCTATCCCTTCCTATTTGATCGACCCGAAATAAATTATAAGCTTCTAAGTAATTTTAAATTTTATGATTGCATCCATATGTTCATATCTTACCAAACTTTATAATTATTTGTTCATATTTGGGTAAATTTCATCGCTTGTGTATTGTACATTTACAGTAATAATAAAAGCATTACTATAGATAGAGAAGAATTGTTCTAATTATCATGTGAAAAAGATGTTGTTAAACCCTCTCATCCTCCCTAAAGAAAAAAAAACATTAAAAAGTCAAATAATTTGTATCCAAATTTAGCTTGTGACATGACACGTGCACCATGTTTGGTTCCAAATTGCATTCATGATTTTGTATACATAGACCCATTGACGCCATTAAGTCCACCTACAATTTAGCTTGCATCGATCCTTCAAATCATTATCAAACCAACCATCAGTGTTTAAGGCCACATATCATTCCTAGTCCTTTGGAATACTGTATCTAGGTTCTTAAATTGGTGTAACATTAATTCCTTCCATCGTTCTCTCTTTTTCAAAGCTCCAATATATATGATAGCTGGACCATGTAGAATTTGTGTCCGAGCTAACTCTTTATATTTCAACATTTTATATATAATTATGTACCCATTTGATACTTGAAAGTCTTCATACTTGGGTGTGTTGATGAATGCAGCAACACTACATAACTAGTTATGTTGCCCCCGAGTTTGAGATTATGGCAGGCTTAAACCTTCAATACCCCGAATCGAATGCAAACAATTGGATAAGCTAATTTTAGTCTTACGAAATTTCTGCTGTATAACTTGATACTTAACACAGATTATGCATGATCGATCAGTACAAATTAAATATATATCATCTCATATGCCAGCTGCTTGGTGTGTTGGATGGACCACTCTGAAATTTGCTCAGAATTAACCCTAGCCAGCTCGTTCGAGAATCCCTTTGGAAGAAAATGGGCTTGGAACCTGAGATATCACCCAATTTTTTTATTGTATTCTTACCTAAAATGATAGGAATGCGGTGGGGTATGATCGCGACTTTCACTACGAAAGATTCTCAATTTTGGCAGCCAGTCCATTACTCTGTCGACATTTTCATTACCACTACAAGAACAACACCATTAATATTCAAGTAAAATCCTGTGATTTCCATATCTCCAAGGATTTCTAGGTCATGCCGACCATAACCTTTGGAATGATGATTACCGCTCAAGCTTTGCAGTCTGCATGTTCTAACGCCAAAGGAACTCCGATATCTCAAATTTTTTGTTGATGGTGGAAGTGGGGCAAAGGCCGGCCTTTAAGCTGCGTATATTTGTCTTTCGCTTTGTTTATCTTCTACGTAAAGCCAATGCCGGGCAACCAATCTCTGATCGACACGTTGTTCCCAAAGTTCTCCTGAGCGTACATTTTTCTTTGTCTTACTGTTGCTTCTCCGAAATACTTGTCGAGAAATCATTCTGAAGGCCGTATATTGAACTTCAAATGACCAAAACACCCCCGAACACCATTGTGGGGTCGTTAATAGCGGAGAACCTTGTAGTAAATCGATAGAAAAGCCGAACAGGAAGACAAGTGAGCCGTGAGCCGCGCGGGAAAGAGCAACGGGCCACCGTGGCATGTGCGTTGGAAAGGTGGAAAACGATAAGGGATCAGAATCTCGTGTTAATTTGACGATAACTTGTGAGGATACTTAAAATTCGTGGCATACTTCGCTATTTACATGAATAAACAATCAACCCCTGTCCCAACGCAAGAGAACGCTGACAACATTCATAAAATCAATCCGTCTAAGATTCTTTTCTACTAAATTTTAAATTTAATAAAAATTATATTTAAAATCTCAAAATACAGTAAATTGTAGGGAGAGAATTTGAATTTCTCGTATGAAGAGAAAAAGAATGAAAGAAGGGGGGGTTGTTTTACTGTTTAGGAAGATAGGAAGTGACGTATGGGACTGGGGACATCCATCAACCCATGCGCAATCGAGCGGTCCTCACTCCCTCCCTCCTTTTATATTCTCTGCAATTCGTATCCCTCATTTCTTAACTAAATTTTCTTCTTTCCTCTGCTTCTTCTAACACTTGTTCTTCTTCTTCTTCTTCTGTCTCAAAGCGAGTAAATATAACACGGTACAGATTGCAGCAGGTAAGCTTTGGCATGCATGCAAATTTCTTATTTTAGAAACATCCATTTTCATTATAATAACTGTATGAGTAATCCACCTTCGTACACTGTACGTATAGTTCTCTTTCGTTCATTTCTGATCATGGCTTTGATTAGATACGAAAGCATAAGTCTCTAAAGAAGGAAAGACTCGCCGAGAACAAGGGTTTTCTGCTGTATCGTGTCAGCTCATTCCAACACGATTTCTACCACTCTCTTTTTCTCTTTCTCTAGACAGCGGAAAACATGTCATGACTGACTACAATTTGAATCTATGTCATGACAATCCATTTTGTTAGTATTACTTGATTTTGATTCCTCAAAGAAGCTACCCGAAGAAGAAGACTGAGATTTAGTAAAAGATTGTTTAAACGTCCATTTCTTTGTTAGCGAATTCACAACCAAAGGCCCTACTCTTGTCCTGAAACTTCTTTTATAAGGATCGTTCACATGTTTTTCCTTTCTTTGTTCTGAAAACCCTCCAAGTAATTTGACTTGAGGTGTTTAATATGCATCTCTTCCTCGTTCTCAGAGCAGCTCCAAGTCACTCTAACACCTTGATAATATAACCTCACCTCACCAATCTTGACTCTCTTTCTCAAACACAAATCCTTTGATAAAATAAGCTCACCCAATTCGTGACTAGTTTGGGGATCACTTTATTAGTTTAATCTTTTGAGAAAGAGGCATAAATTGTTCCTTTGGGTTCAGCATTTTCTCAAAGTCGACCGAAGAAAGAGTTTCAGTTTTGCCATGGAAATTGTCGACAAACAGACAAAAGGTTCAGAACCCGCTTCAGCAATGAGACACGGGCTCTCCAGGAGGCTTAAGAGTGCTCTTCCGTAACTTTGTCTCTTTTTATCATCCTTCTTTGGCAGGCTCCTTGGTCTAATAGAACGCTGTTCCTCTTTTTGCCTCTTAAAGCTTTTTCCCTTTCCAGAAACGCGTGCTAAATTGTGAAGACGTCATCCACCCAGTCTACTTAACATTGCTATTAACTTTCTAATACAAATACAAATACAAAAGGAGCATAATAATTAACTATGCGACAGCTCAGATTCTGAACAGATCAGATGGGTTGCTGTATTTTCTGCCAATTTCTTAATTTTTTTTAATTTATATTTTCTAAAAAGTAAGTTTTGTTTGTTTGTTTTAAGCCTTTTAAATTGTTTCTGGGTATGGGATGCTGATTAATATAAAAAGTTGTTGATTAGTTTAATCTAATTATTAATAGCATTTGAGTGGAAACCCCGTTCTTGATGCATCATTCCTACCATTCACCAACAGAAGACAACATCATTAGCACAAACCTCTAGTTGTCCGTTTCTAGAGACCTGCGTGCAAACAGAGTTTAAGTTCCAACTTCCCATGGTTTTTCTCAAAAACAAACTCTCATGATTCAGTTTCCTTTTCCTTTTCACCTCTTCTCCTTTTATTCTTAGAAAAATCATTGTAGGTGAAGTAATGGGTTTTGTTTATAACACGCGCTGATTTCCTTTCATAGATGAAACGGTGAGTGCTGCTCACCACCAAATAAGTTGATGATTATACGTGATAACACTTGTCACCTTTTACTCGGAGGGTTCATTATTTCTTAAAATAATTTTTTTGTAATTTTAGCTTTGCCTTTTGGCTTTTTCTTCTCTGGTTTTCGGTTTCTCTTCTCTCTTTATGAGTTCACATCAGCTATGATTTAAAGATGATGAAGTAAATGGTTGTGCTGCTGTTAATGGTGGTGTTGAATTTTATGCAGCAACAGTAGATATGATGGAGTCATATGTCCCACCAGGATTCCGGTTTCATCCTACGGATGAGGAGCTTGTTGGATATTATCTGAGGAAGAAGGTTGCATCTCAGAAGATTGATCTTGATGTTATTAGAGACATTGACCTCTACAGGATCGAACCATGGGATCTTCAAGGTAAGTACTTTTTTTTCACTTTCACTTTCACTTCATCTTCTTCTTAGTCTTAGGCTTCCGGAGCCCAGCTGATTTCAAATCCATCAACTAGGGTTTATGTTCTATAAGATTGATGGAAGTTGAGCTGACGCTCTGATTCGTTGAAAAAAGTTTATCGTATTGCACATTGCATACACAGTCAACAACCCTAGATGCAAATGCATTGTCCCATCTCTGATTTTACTTGTACCTGCAGCTCATTATTCGGCGAGTTTGTGTCATAAATTCATTGCCCGTTAAGGACAAGGTCTTGTTCGCATGCCGTCAAATCTTGATACTTGTTGTTTATTGCTTATTTTAAGTATCACAATTTGAAACCTGAACAAATAAGGGTGATGTGCTTAAGAAATTGTGGCAAGTAACCTGGGTCTATTCTCACTCTCTTATTTTTTAACACATGAATAATTAAGACCTGTATGTTGACGAACAGAGAGATGCCGGATCGGGTATGAAGAGCAAAATGAGTGGTATTTCTTCAGCCACAAAGATAAGAAATATCCAACGGGAACAAGGACAAACAGAGCCACCATGGCTGGGTTCTGGAAGGCAACTGGCAGAGACAAGGCAGTTTATGATAAATCAAAACTCATTGGCATGAGGAAAACGCTTGTATTCTATAAAGGAAGAGCCCCAAATGGCCAGAAAACTGACTGGATCATGCACGAGTATCGACTTGAATCAGATGAAAATGGTCCTCCACAGGCAAGCGTTATTCTTCTCTCTCTTGCAGATAAAATGTTAAATTAAAGACAAGAAAATTGTCTTGATGGTCTTCACATGCCTACTAGCATTATGAACAGTGCCTCTTGACCTAATATGCTGAAACTGTCTTTATCATTCCTTTGTGACCAACTAAACAAGTTTTTGGAATCCAACACTATCAATTTGTGAATAAAAGTTGTATAGTATCTCTCCCTCTTCCTCCCTCCCTCTTGCATTAAATGAGAAGTACGTGCCTCATAATTTCTCCTTAGGACCTCCCTTTGATTAGATCAATTTTACAAATCTTCGTCTAATGACAAGTGGAACTGCCTTTTCATTGTAGACCACTATCTCAAAGTCTCACCTTGCATGTTTTTTAGAAGGACGACTTCTGTAATTTAAGGTCAAAAAAGCTAATAGCAATCCAAAAGCATTTCGAATAGCTTTCCTCCTATCTCCTTTTCGAGCATGGCTTTCTCTTCTTATTCAGTTTGTCAAAAGCAAAATTCCAATTTTCTTCTCAGTTCACATCTGCCTACTTTTCCTTTGCAAACAGTACGAAAACTTGCAAAAGCAAAAAGAATATGTATACAAATAAAAGAGGAATGTCATCTTCTTTTGTGTAAGAATTATCGAAGACAGATTAGAAAAATTTTTATACCTTATCTTACAAGCTTTGTTTAAAGTTATTATTGCAGGAAGAAGGATGGGTTGTTTGCCGTGCATTCAAGAAACGAGCAACTGGCCATGCCAAGAGCATTGAAGGCTGGGACTCGGGCTACTTCTATGATGAGCCAAGTGGTGTCAGCTCTGTGGTTGATCCCATCGAATATATCTCAAGGCAGCGCCCGAGTTTTTTAGCCCAGAGTTTGATGTGCAAGCAAGAGATTGAAGCAGATAATTTGGGTTTCATGCATTCTGATCAATATTTACAGCTTCCGCAGCTAGAGAGCCCATCTCTGCCAACACTTAAGAGGCCAAGTTCAATATCTCTAACTTCAGAGAATAGCGCAGAAGAAGAGCAGAATAGAGGAAGCGACAATAACACTAAGAAGGTGACTGATTGGAGGGCCTTGGACAAGTTTGTTGCATCTCAACTGAGTCAAGAAGACATATGCGAAGGTGAGTCAAGCTTTGGAGCACATGATAATTCGGACATGGCATTGCTGTTACTGGAAGAATGGTAGAAAGGAATGGGCACTAGTTGAATGGATTCATTAATTCGAGCTCGGATCGTGAAGTTGGAATATGCATGCCTATTTAACTAAGCAAGAGCGGAAGATGAAGAGACACTTATTGTTAGTATTATAAAACTTTTGATATATGGATTGGATACTATGTTTTTGTAAAATATGGTGAACGAGTGAAAAATTCTCTCCCACTCCCACTCTCGCTCTCAGAAAATTGCAGGTATTCGAATATGTACGTGTGGTAATACATTAATAGATAGATTATCTGTATTTACGATAACAGGGAAGTTGCATAAAAATGGTGAAGAAGAATTCGTGCAACTTGGACAATTCACAGTCGCTTAGGATAAAATTACTGATTTTCAAATGCATAACTAAATCAAAAGAAAAAGGTTACAAGCAAACTTGGATCTATTTGCAATAAATTAGCATTTTCCGGAACTTGAGGGATACTGTTACTTACATGTACCATTCAGGGCCTTTTGCACTAAGTCCATCGGGGGCGTTCATCGGTTATGTTCTGATGCTGCTCCCCATGGTGTATGCGGGGAGATCAGAGATGTAAATAAACAAGAAGATGACTCCAGTTGGACATGGTGGATATTGTTGTCTTATGTAGATAGCTTTAGTGTTGTTATTGGATAAACTCTTGCATGAATGTATAGAAACGTACGGTGAAAAACAGTTGGGAAACATCCTTAAGCTATAAATTCTGACAGAAGCTCAAGCTGCCTATATCTCCGATCGTAACTTATAACGGCGATTACAAGGCAAACAATCGATCCAGTCATAACGGCGATTACAAGGCAAACAATCGATCCAGTCCCTGAAAGAGTAGCTTCTTTAGAATGTAACTTGTTATAAACTACAAAATATGGAGAAGGCTCGTTACCCACCAAGCTTGAGCCAGTATTTGGGAGATAATTTTAGTAACAGCTTATAATATGAGTCTTTAGATAAAAGGGGAATAAATATTACTATAAGATGGTCGAATTTCCTGTCTAGGATGATCATCTTGACAACAAACTAGTGTAAAGAGAACTGTTGGAACTTTTGAACTCACCAAATTGAGCATACAGGAATCTCTTTTGGAAAGAAGGAAACAAGAGTCGTACAAGACCATTGTATTCGGCTGTGGAGAGAGAGAGAGAGATGTTGAATATGTTGAAGAAAAAATTGACATGATTTGATCATGGCCGTGGGCTGAGCATGGGAAGCATCATGGTGTGCTCTTGGTGGGACCATGGCTTGTCTAGCATGCTCTGTGCACATTGGCACCTGCTGGGCATGCTTGTCTTTATAAACATTTTGACCCTTGTTTTTGTAGCTTCAACATGTCCATCTAATTGACACACATCACTAATCTGAATCTTTGAGAATGAATGAGTGAATGAATGAGAACTCCCTAGTAATTTCTTAATCAATTCCAATCCAAAAAGAGATACCCTTTTACAGACCGTTGGTCAATATATGTTTGCTTCTTTAAACGTAAGTTTGCACCTCAATGATAGGACAAACAACTTCATTTGTTTCACACTACCATGGGGTCCTCTCCGCTCTCTCTCTGGAGGTGTCTTATCTCAGTTGTTCTTGGATACATTCAAGTTCTCAGGTTATTACTTTCTGAGAACAGATGAAGGATTAATGATCATTTCTGAGGCTACCGACAATTGGAAATCAGGCAATCCATCCTTTTTGATAATCCACTACAAGAAATTCATCACAACTAATTGACTGATGTTTAAGTCCTCCCCCCCGCCAAAAGTTGAACCAGCTGGGGACAACTAGCTGGTAGTCACTGGCCTAATTCCAATGTGAACGTTAGTAGCTTGTTTGCCTTACACAGACTGCGTAGATAATGTCGTCTGCTGTCTCACCGATGAGTGGTAAAAATGAACACTAAGGATGCTCAAAAGCACTATTAGTAGATTCAGAAACTTTCGAAAGAGAAGGTACTCGTTTTCCCTTACATTTTGGTTTGATGGTCATGGCATTTGGCAGTGGCACCATACATGCCACATCTCACAGACGAGACCCTTTCGCTAATAATGATTAAGAGCTTTAGTCATCCAAACGATGACAGTGCCCATTCTTCTGTTCATAATCAAAACCAAATAGACCTTGCGCCCGAAATTAGTCAATAGTAATGTAATTGACTGGTAGAGAGGTACTACCTTATCATCAACGATCACACTTGGAGAAAAAAAGTTTAAAATATTTATATATACATATATAGTAATATTGTGTTACAAGTTTATTTAATTATTATAATTATTAATAAATTTTGTGTTAAAGATCGGACCAATTGCCTATTCTAGAACCACTATTGATCAAGTGCCTTGCATCCAACCTCTAACATTGCTGGTTTTAGGACTATTGCACGAAGGAAAGTCGATGGATCTTGAAGGTATGTATGGTCTCATTTGATGATTAATTAGAGATAGAAAAGTATAATCAGTTAATTTTATTGGGTGGACCTCCTGCCGACTCTCAAAAGGAGGAAACGTCTTTCTCAGCAGGCCAAGAAGGGGGCTCGACCAATCACGTTCAGAAAGAAAGAATGCGATATGCCAATGAGACTTGGTTGAACAATCACCATTCTAAAAAGAAATCGTTTTCTTTGTTGCGCAAAACATTTTACCCATGCTGTACCAGTTTCGGTCGGAGACGAATAGCTAAGCTTACGGGCCAACCGAAATCGTCCACGTTCAGTGCTGTGAAGATTCTACCGGCTGAGAAAGATGAACTTGGATGGCAATTAGTACAAAAGTCGACCAAAAGAAGCTTCCTTTTCGTAGAACAATGATGTTAATCATGGCACGCAACAAAGCAACCAACAGCCCCATTCTTTTAATGACCTTTTTCCATGCAGAGATAAGGTTGAAAACCTAAAGGAATAAAACGAAGGACCCCCTTTTCTAGTACCCTCCACCTCCACCTATCCAATTAATATATTGTATTGTATTCATTAATTCGCACTGAGGAATGTAAACCTGGGATTTCTTTCCCTCATAATTAGGAAGTGGAAACTATATTCAGAAGGCGATAATCGTTTTGAAAGGTGTTCAAATTCAAAAAAAATAATGCAGCATGTCAATGTGAAAAGGGGATTTACACAACATATGCCTTTCAATAGAAATGACAAGAAGAAACTTCATATCATGATGCTGCTATGATTTAATTTGTAAGGGTATTATATTTCGGCCCACATCAAATAGAAAATGATATTGAATTTATAAAAATAAATAAGAAGTATTATCTAATAGGTTAGTATTTTAAGTTAACGACATTAGATAGAATTTTAAGTTAATGATAAACTTGACCTTTGACAATTGGTTATGAGTTAGATGGGCTATTGATAGACCGTCCTGAATTCCACCAACTCAAAACTTTGGTCAAATTGTGCTAGAAAATTGATCGTCATCATCGTATTAGAACTTGTGTAGTCTGTTCTTTGATGAGGATCAGCAGATGCTCGGTAAATTCAATGTGCAAGATATGTCTATGGCTATGCTTAGTTTTATGGAGGATGTAGTATCTTAAGGGACAAACGAAGATCAAATTTGAAGCCCTTGCAGTAAGCTGAAGATCCTGTTTTAATAGGGTAGTAAAGATTACACTCAGTCGATCTGTCTCACTCTCGATCCTCCATTTTAATGGTTGCTTGAACTAGGCTCGATTTTAAAGTGGATGGATGCATTTGGTCGGGGACATTGTTTTGTACGAAGAGGTGCATTGGATACAAGGGCCTAATAATCCTGAGTCTGGGCCGTTCATGATTACTCACAGCCCAGATGGTTTAACATACCTTTTTGGATGGGTAAGGAGCCCAAAAGGCCGAAAGATCGAGGTGGTGCTAACCGCCGAGCCCTTCAGGCTGGTTAGTTCAGTAGGCTGAGAATTGGAGTCTTGATGGGAACAGTATTCCCCTCAGCTTTGTCTGTTTCAAAATATGCAAAAGCGAACAGATTACTTCAGCTACATCCAGTCAAGAAGTTGCAACAATACACAACTTAAAGGACAAATTGCTCAGCTTCCTATGGCTTTAAAATTATCCACAGATTACTTCAGCTACATTCAGTTAAGACTCAAGTAAGAAATGCCTAGCAGCACAGGTTCACAGGGGAGTAGTGCCTCCTTAAAACTCGCCACTGGTACATAACAATAAGAATCTAGGTGTTATACCATTCAAGACATATTTCATCTAAGTAGATGATGCCCACAACAGGAACAACAAAACTGCAAAGAGAAACCTTTATCTGATTACCATGATGCTCAAAATGCATTTGGAAACCACTATAGTCAATCCTCGCAATAGCCAGACATAGCATGGAGGCAACATCGCAAGTCCCTTCCAAAAGTAGATCAAGATACAGCAATCAAAAGAAAAAATGGAACTTAGATGTTAACAGCAACCACAAATGTTCTAGGCAACAAAAAATATGAAAACTGATGCAACGAGTAAACTCAATCAGCACATTGTCCACAATCAAAGTCAAAAGATCGCAACTGCCAACTCAACATAAAGGAATCACATAAGAAAATTCACAGTTTCACACCACCAAAAGTCGCAGCTAGGAAAATTATTAAAAGTCAAACAAAACTTGAAGAAATAAGCCACAAATATCAGAGCATTGATACTTCAAATAAATATAGAACACAACAGAAATGAGATAACAACATTATGAAGATTGAATGGATCAATGGAATATCAGCATCTTGATCTTCAAGAACAAGTGAGAAATTACAGGTTTCAGTGTCTTTGCAAGAAAATCAACGTTCAGATTAGAGTACCACAATAAGACTGATGATAGAATATGTGACATGACCTTAACGAACAACTAACACAAGTGAACAAACAAAACACAACAACTAGGCCCTTTCACCATGAATCCGCCTGGCAAGCTGGATGTCCTTAGGCATGATAGTTACCGCATGAATGGTGCATAGATTTGTATCTTCAAACAAACCAACAGGGTAGGCATCTGCAGCTTCCTGAAGTGATGGAACGGCATGGCTCTGGAACCTCAAATGGGTCCATGCAAAACAAAGTAAAGCCAAAATAAAATTAATCCCCACATTATATGGATGACGGTGATACTATTAATAAAATACAGTGGGAAACCATAAAAAAGAAAACGAGCTTGGACAAAAATATAACCTTGAAGTCTTGAGCAGTTTCACGAACAAGTTGCTGGAAGGGCAGCTTACGGATCAAAGCTCAGTGCTTTTTTGGTACTTTCGAATTTCAAAATTGATATAGAAATATCAGCAATAATCATGAAATTTAGCAAAGTTCAGCAAAGCATACAATCACAAAGGGGGGAAAGAAAATAGAAAATTTAGTAATGAAACTCACAAAAATCTATACCGAAGAGCAACAGTCCAGGACGATAATGATGAGGTTTTTTGACTCCACTGGTGGTGGGTGTAACGGTCCAAAATTTAATTCATGTCGAACAATACAAAAACATTTACAAATCCATATGACTATGAAAAATTCATATAATTAAAAAAAACTTGCAAACAAATTAATTACACAAATTCTTTTAATAATGAATAACTATAAATCTCTAAAATAAATTTTAAAATTAAAAATAATAAAACAGAAGAAAATTTTCAAAAATTTTAATGCCTAAAAAACTAAGTAATACAAGAATCTCAGCTAAGACTATCCTTTAAGCGTTAATCCTTTAATCATCTAAAATCACAATAAATTATAATGAGTTTTAAATTCACCAAGTGTAAAACCCTAGTTTTTTTTTAATATATTAATATATTTATATATTGATAATAGGTTATATTTTTGGGAATATATGTATTATATAAAAAATAATTAGATTTTTTAGAATAAAATATAAATTTAGGGTCATATAAATAAAAAAATCTAATTAGAAATATAATTGTTATTTTATACTAGTATAAATAGAAGTGTTTATTTGTATTTAGAATTTAAGTGTATTTGAGAGAGAACAAAGGGAATAGACAAAAGAAGAGAAAAAACAAAGGAAAATAATCAGTTTTCTTTTCTGTATTGGTTTTCTTGAATTCCTGATTTGTTAGTAGTAATAATTAATTTTATTATTAGATTTTATAAAATATAAATGATTAGAATTTATGATTAAATTGTGAAGTTAGAATTAAATTTTTATGATTAAAAAATTAGAGAATTTTTATTTGTGGAAAGATAGTTAAGAAAATAAAATTTATGCAAAAATAATATCATGACAGTGATTCAATTCGTGAATTTTATAAAATTATATATTTTAAATTTATCAAAACTATTTTACAATGAATAAACTAAATATCTTTAGGGTTATTGGTGAATTTTGTTTGATAAGAAACTATTATGCTTTCAATTTTTAATAATTTTTCGAATCTAACTTTAAGATGCAAAAAAATTCTCGTTTTTGTAGAAGAACTAAATAACAAAATTATTTTAATTAACTAAAATATTTTAAAAAATTATGAAATTTTACATGCTAATTTACAATTAGGTCTAGTTTATCGTATTAAAATTTTAGGACAAAATTTTATGTTTATGATTTGTTATAAAATTTTAAATAAAATAGTTTGCAATTAATTTTTGTTTAACAGAATTTGATACTTTAAAAATAAACAATTTATTTTAAATAGCTATAGAATAAACTTGAATTCAAAAATTTTTATGTCTTTATTATCTCTGCAAAATTTTATAATATTTGAAAATATATTATATTTTTTAAAAATTAATATTTAAGAGATATGACACCATACAATTAGAATAAGTGATTAAGTTAAATAATAAAAAGAGGTATAATTTTCTGCAGAATTTGAGATTAATAAGATTATATGTGCTTTATGATAGTGTATAAGAATTTTATGAATGTTATATTTTTTTTATTATAGGTCAAAGCGCTTAAGTTAGTATTTATTGTTATCGCCAAGAGGCAAGTAAGACTTTTAAAATAAAATCACAACATACATATGTACATGTTTAAATATAATTTTAAAAATATTTTTCAGTTATAATTTTTTATAAAAATTTTATTTTGATATTGTTATATGTTTATATAAATATTTATAAGTTTACGTACTACTGTAATTGTGATTGTATTATTGTAATCATTCTTATATCACATGCATTTAACACTTAAGTATAGACATGTGCATTATATTTAAAGTAATGAGAAAGTATTTTTTTTAAGAAAAATACTTATAAAGTTAAGTTTTGTGTTCTAAGATATCCAATTTAATTACTTTCGTAATGAGTAATTATAAATTATATGAAACCTTCATTGTTAGTGTGGTCATTCTTTCGGGTTTGGTATTATTGTTTTGTATGATACAGGAGAGACTTTAAGGTTACCCTTGAGTATAATAGTTGACACATTCGTGTCAAGAGGCATTTGTGCATGTGGTAGGACTCATCGATAATCAGAGTGAAAGTGTGGCTCTTACCTTCGGACATGAGTGTTTATTATTTTTAAAAAATTATATGCCCCACTTGCGCTTACCCCACATACGGTATGCCATCTATGAGTGACATTGGCTCATTCAGTGATAAGTATTATGTGAAGTACTACTAAGAGATAATTGAAGGGAGATATTTTTAGAAAATTTTTAAAAAAATGTTACAAAGTATTTAAATGATTACAAAAATTTTGAAACGAGCATAAATTCATCTCATGTTATATCATGTACATACGTTGTAAATAAGTGTATTATTTATAAATATATATGTATTTTATATATAAAAAAATATTATAATTACTGAGTTTAAAACTCATTATAATTTATTGAGATTCTAAATGATTACAAGATTGCTACTTATATTTGTAAAATCATTAAAAATTAAAAACATAGTAGTTTCTTATCAAACAAAATTCGTACTAATCTTAAAGATATTTAGTTTATTATGTGCAATAATTTTGATAAATTCGAAATACATAATTTTATAAAATTCACGAATTAAATCACTGTCATAATATTATCTCTGTAAAAATTTTATTTTTTTACTATCACTCCATAAATAAAAATTCTTTAATCTCTTAATCATGAAAATTTAACCCAAACTTTACAATCTAATCATAGATTTCAATCATTATATTCTATAAAACTTAATAATAAAATTACTTATTACTAATAACAAATCAATAATCCAAAAAAACCAATACAAAATAAAAAAAAAGAAAAATTACTATTTTTCTTTGTCTTTTTTCTTTTTTTATATTTCCTCTTTATTTTTTTTTCTTTTAAATAGCTTAAATCTTAAAATTCAACTAAACACATTAATTTATATTAGTATAAAATAATAATTCAATTCTTAATTAAACTTTTTTCATCTTTGATTTTAAATTTATAATTTATTCTAAAATATTTAATTATTTTTTATATAATACGTATATATTCAAAAATATAACTTATTATATTATATATAAATATATAATATAATAAAAGAAACTAAGGTTTGTTGCAGCCTTCAATTGAAGTCAGGGAAAAATAATCTAGCATATTCTGTAATTGTTAACATTTATTCAGCAATCAATTTCCCCAAAACTGCTTTACCGGTTGATGGTTTTATTGCATTGAAAGCATAGTATAATCAACAAGCATAGTATATTCTGTAATTGTTAACATTTATTCAGCAATCAATTTCCCCAAAACTGCTTCACCGATTGATGGTTTTATTGCATTGAAAGCATAGTATAATCAACATGCATCTGCCATTATGGTTATGTAATCATTGTTGCATACTCAGCTTCTAAAATCGCCTAAGAAGATATGTGAAAGAAAACAGAAACTTAAAAAGAAGCGCAAAACTGTGAAGATTTAAAAGGCGTTATCGATACCTTAGTGGCGAGTTGCTTCCTGGGAGCCTTGCCTCCTCTGGATTTGTGAGCAGTTTGCTTGGTACGAGCCATCTCACCTGTAAATGTGCAATACAATACGTTTTACTAAAAGTCCAAAACAGAATTGAACATTTATTTGCAGACATTGAAGAATTGACGATTTAGGGGTTCATAGCTTCTGCGTTTACCTGACAAAGACGACGAAGAAGTTTCTGGACTGAATTTCAAAACTTTGATGGGAGTAAATTGCGAGCTGGACCGGCTTTTATAGGTGGGTGCCTTTAGGTAGGTTCGAGTTCGAGGAAATCCAACGGCAGGTGAATTGAATTAGTGCGGTTAAATTTTAACTATGGTTGGGTTAGTTGTATAGGACTTCTGAAAAATTAAATAAATAAACGCAAACAAGGACACAGTGTGTAAATCTTGAATAAATAGGTCTACAATTGCTAAGTAAATGACTAAAGCACCCTCTAATAAGGAGTATAATGGGTTGGGTTTTATCACAGAGAATGTGGGAAAATGTCACCACCCCAATTAACAGCCGTTAATAATCCCAACATTTTGGACCTAAAAGGTGGATTGTTAACAGCTTAGAGGTTGGCCCAAATATCCCAACCTCTGTGCACTGTTGAACCACCCATAATCCGTCTTGTTAAACCCTGATAGTGTTTCTCTGCTTTTGATGAATGGGCATCTAAGTGGGGCTTGAATTGAGAGTTTACTGTCGAATGTTGATGTGTACCCCCAATGCCCCAAGCAAAGCAGTGTAACATCAAGGCCCAATTCATGTGCCAAAATTTTATAATCATAGAATGTTGTAAATTATAGATTAATCCGTACCTACAGGTTGGGTACAATTCATCGAATTCATACACTTGGCATAATCATATCTTGTTGCAATTCCAATTGGGTCTCCTGGTTTACAGCTTTTGTGCAGGTAGAAATTATGATCGAGAATGGTTCATTTTGTTAATCCAGATTAGCGAATCTGATTAACGTTTTAGACGAACAAATTTTGGATCCTGGATTTTTGTCATTAACTGGTCAATTTGTTTGTGGAATTCTTTCGTTTTCTGGGAAAAAGGAAGATTTGTTTTGTTTTATGATGCTATGGTTTTGGATCAGTGGATTTAAGCTCTGGTCATAGCTAGGAGATAGCGTGGTTTAGCGGGAAAGTGTCTCTAGGGAACATCCCGCATCTCGCTGGGGCAGTAAATAAGCTCAGCGAGAGCGTGAAGAATATCGAAAAGAATTTTGGTACTGCCCTTGGGGTTTGAGGAGAAGCAAGAGAAGTCTGAGTCTAGCA
The DNA here is from genome assembly GCA_019650275.1 of Xylocarpus granatum. NCBI lineage: Eukaryota > Viridiplantae > Streptophyta > Magnoliopsida > Sapindales > Meliaceae > Xylocarpus > Xylocarpus granatum. The sequence continues at coordinate 453,089 of BNST01000167.1, read as the reverse complement.
GCAGGCAAGGTAGTTTACATTTGCAATTCTTCATATTGTTAACTGTAACACTATCCGTCTGCAATTTGGATGTTTGCTTGGAATTTTCGCTCACAAAAGCTTGCCATTACAATCAGTAATCAGCCTTAAATTCATCAGGGAGTAAGAGTGACATGTTTGTTGATGAATGAGCTCTCTCTCTCGATTAAAAAGTTGGAAAGGTCATGGTTCACTCTGGCACATTGGGATGCTATTTGTTTGCAGGTCAAGCTTATCAAATGCAGAATTAATGTTGATGTTCTTGGGAATCTTTCGCATCAGTCATGGGGACATGCATAAATACACAGCACCATGCACACTACGTTTGGGGACCATTTCTTTTTCCCTGTGGCCCAAATCTTGCCGCCCACAGGGATGCTTTTTGAGACGGTGACTTTTGCATGCAGTAATGGTCGACAGATTTATTAGAACTAGGTACTGAGCACAAGTAAATAGGCAGAAAATAACATAGTCGGTGGACCAGTTGTCCATAAAGAAATCGTGGGTTGATGAGGAAAACTGATATGGATTTGTCACAACCATTTGCCTGACAACAATCTACAATAATTCAATGTTCTAACATAGCTGATCGGTGCCAACTAAAAGAGGAGGACGAGGAAGATACGTGGCCTATTCAATATTATAATTTTACTAAGACTTTCTAATCTGACACGTTCTTTTTTTTATTGAAATGTACCTATAACAGGTTGCTGCAATCTCGATCGTGATAGATGTCAGAAAGCTTTTTTGAATAAGTTAAATGTGATGATGTTAAGTTTTCTACTCGGCCACCCAGCAAAACGTGAAGCAGAGGTTAGGCAATATGCAATGGCTTACCTTCACCTTGAACTAGCTAGGACTGACGCAACGCCAGACCTCAAGCAATGCATCGACTTATCTTAATGTCAAGGGAAAAAAAGAAGATCAGAGTATAAAATTGTGAAGACTCAAGAACAAACTATATTCTACCCACAGACGACTTATATTGCTAGTTTCCATGATTGCATATGTAACTTAAATGTAAAAGTAGAGTGTTGATATGAAGAATTAAGCAAGAACAGAAGCAAATTGGCAGAAAATAAAGCAGTTGGGGAACAAGTTGTCCCTAAACAAATTGTGGGTTGATGGGCAAAACTGATATGGATTTGTCAGAAGCATTTGCCTAACAACATAGTACAATAATTCAATGTTGATCATACATATATATATATATATATGACGACCATTATTTAGCGCTGCACTTATCTGATTGGCGCCAAATATACGAGGAGTACGAGGATGCTACGTGGCCGATTCAATACTATAATTTTACCAAGACTTTCTCATCTAAAACGTTCTTCTTTTATTGAGATGTACCCATAACACGTTGCTGCAATCTTGATCATGATGGATGTCACAAACTTCTATGAATAAGTTAAGGGTCTTGTGAAGATGTTAAGTTTTCTACTCGGCCACCAGCCAAAACGTGAAGTAGAGATTAAGCAATGTCCATTGGCTTATCTGGATGTCAAGGGAAAAAGAAAAGACTAAACAAGAAGAAGATGATGTTAGAAATTTGGTGGTATTTTTGTGAATACAATGAGCAGTGGTCCTCCATGTCAATGCTTGTTGTATTCGTTCATCGCAGCTGCTGCAGCATCATCATCAAGATTCTCACTATAAAATTCCAAGGCATGCAGAAGTATCTATTCCTGGTTCTGCCCTTTACCTTGAAGATGCTGCAACAACGAACAACGACTGTTCTATTATTGTTATAAGTATGGTATCATAGATCATGTCAATATAAATATATATGAAGCTTACTGTTTCTATAAATATCAACCAAAGACTTGACAGGACTGATTAGCACTTCATTCTCTTTAAATTAAAATTATAAAAATTTCATTTGTTTAAATTTACAAAATTTGATCGGATTTTATAAAACACATTTGAAGAAGAATCTAATTCTAAATTTTCATAAAATATAATGGAACAGAGATATTTTTAATTTTAATTTATTTAAAAAAAATAAAAAAAATATCTCATTTCAATTCCTTCCTAGAGGTTATAAGAAATTATTCATTTTAAAAATTTTAAATTTTAAATTATTTTATTACAAGATTATTTAATTTAAAATGAAAGATAATTTTAAAAATTATAATAAAAAATAATTAATAAAATATTTTTAAAAATAAATATAATATTAAAATAACAAATGTTTTAGTTGATAACATTAAATTTTAATGAAATTTTTGCTTAGTAACACCGATTTTTAACAAAATTTATCATTTTTTTAATTAATATTTCACTTTCGATTTGTTCTTCGACATCATCGCCAAAAAGATTGAAATGAAACCATTATAGCCAGTACTTTCATCATTTGTGCCAACTAAAGAAACAAGCTAGCATCAAACAAGTTGGGGAACAAGTTCACATGCTTGTAATGATCAAGGTTCGGACCAAAAGAGTTCAAACCAAACTAGCTTGCTGGCTTCGAGTATCAAACAAGTGGAGAACAATTCCACTTGTTTATATTTATCTACTCGTTGATTTATTTATTTTGTTTTTAAAATTGGTAAAAATTATTGACAATTTTCATAATATTGATCTAGACTTCAGTAAAAGCTGCCAAGCAACATCCAGAATTTAGACGGTTGCTGCTGAGCACCCATTGAGTTTCATGGAGGGCAGAAATTTACCTGAGGTAGCCAGATTTCTTTAGTTTCAGAGGAAAAACAAGAGAATGCTGAAACAATAATTTCTTCAGAATAAGCAGAGACACTAGCTATCGTACCCTTTTCCTTTCTCGATGAAGAACACCCTTTTCCTACCCATCCCCAGTTTCGGTCTTTGATCAGTCATATCTTGAGTCTCTGATTACCTCGATCTACGTGTGTGATTACACAGAAACATAGAGCTACATCGCCCGTCCTAAAATGATCTAAGCAGTCTTAGTACATGTTACGTGCTATTATTAACATGACGTTGTGTTAGGCAGACTTACACAATGCCGTCAATAACATTGTTGGCAAGTGTTTTAAGAGAAACTTTTGACGTGTAAAGCAACTATGATGCAGAAGGATGTTAAGTCATGCTCAGTTGGCAAAGATTCATTGTTCTTGATATACAGCTAGCTAATCCTTCTGACTGACCCTACACTGTACATTGTCTTTGCCATCGGAAATTGGCGATAGCTGTCGTGCTTCACAAATTTGAACTTTTTCACCTGTTGGTGAACATCTCTACTAGGATTTAGAGCTTAGAAGATTAGGGCGGAGTGAAGAGTATTCTAGGTGACAATAAAGAGGATGATTATTGCCACAAAAATAAGGTATCGCCAGCCAAAACAACACAATTAGACTACCGACCTCACGTAATCTAAACTATGTAGAATAAGGGGAACCCGGCTCAAAAATGGGGCCACAGTCCACCAATGTGTTCATAATATCTGACATTGACGTCGGCTTTAAGTTCTAATTATAATCCTATATTTAATGGCTTAAGGTTACATACGAAGTGGTTAACTATCGCTTCTAATGCTAATTGACAAGACCCCAACAGTATTTAGCAGCCCATCAACTAAACACTCAAGATTTCATCTGAATAGTAGGCTTGTCAGTTTTGTTTCCACTCTTACAGCCTAAACGTTTGCTATTAATGAATAAACAGTTGGACCCACTGAATCCAAGGATCTGCTTGAACGTCTCGACATCTGTAAATACAAGTCCTATGAGCAGTTCACGACATGCCCAGAATTCCACCAGTAGATTTAAGATAATAGGATGAGTTTTAGTAGACATACTCGTGTGATTGATTAGGAAGGAGATTGAGAGCCGAAACAAGTGGTCGTTTGGCTCAAGCATCGAACAAGAGTGTTTTGGCAACTAGCCCTTCGCATTGACTCTAAAATGTAGGTTGTTGTCTTCTTCATATCCAGGGCGGGGTAAGAGCTGGCAAACTTCATTGATTTTATGAGTTTTCACCATTTGGGTGAACATCTACAAGGCTTTAGACCTCAGTGAGTAGCTGAGCTTCAGTGCGTGAATATTGGGCAATTGTTGTGACTATTCATTCGTCTTTTTTGTTTAGGCTAGGTTAGGTTGTGTGTATAGCAGCTTATCCAAGGGACAACCGAGAGCTCCACCGAAATCTTGAACAGATTTCTTTACAAGACAACTCAAGCAAAGGCATCGTACCACAAGATTCCTTATGTCACCACTCACCTGAAAATTAGAGCCTGACTCCAAACAATCTGATCTCTCCCTTCTTGCTACTAGCTGCAAACTTAATACTTCCATTAGTATCTAAATTTGGGTCTAACAATTCAGAGGTAATGCCGATGAGACGAGACCATAGACATACATATTATTATGGAATGATTAGAGTTTAGGGTTTTTAGGTTTTCTCTTCCCACTAACTATATTAACTTAACAACCAATTAATTATAAATATTGTAATATTAAATATATGAAAAGAATATTTTAAATAATTTCATATATTAATGTATAATAAATTTAATAATTTTTGGTAATTTTAAAAATATAAATAATATTTTATATTTTTACAATTTACTTAATTTTTAAAATTTATTATATATTAATTGGGAATAAATATTATTTTTTATTTTAAATAACCTAATATTTATTTATTAAATAGTTCTGAAATTTTAATTGTGTATAAATAAGTGCTCACGGGCGCCTCTCTTCCTTGCGAACTTCTCTCGTTTCTCTCTGTCCGCAGTCTTCAGTCTCTCTCTTATTCGTGTGATACACGAAGATAAAGCAGCCAGATCTCGGCACCCTTTTGCTCTTACTTTCTTCATCTGGTTTTCATTCCACGAGATTAGGTTCTTCACTGTAATTTCTTATCATTTTTCATGCTGGTTCTATTCAGGACATGCCCAGAAATTCTTCGGTTCCCTTTTCTGTAAGATTTTGTTTTGGAAACAGCATATCAACCCTGTAACGCCCATGTTACATTCTATGTCATCTTGTGCTGGTCATGGTAGACAAAATAATTTAGCAGTCGTTGTTCGCTGGTGCAGCAACATCAAGATTCACATTCGAGCTAAAGGCCGCAGCAGAGATTTATATATATGTTTCTGCTTGTCTTCGTTTTTGGAATTGCGAATCTTGATGATGCTGCATCGGCGATAAACGACTATATATAATAAGTTATCGCAGCATCGGATCTTTGTTTTCTGCGCTTGCATCTTATAAACGTGAAGCAAATATATCTTTATCATATTTTTCTCAGTCTGCTTTTTCGTGTTCTTTAGATGATGACTGCGAATTTCTGAATGTTCATTTTTCAGGTCAATGATCAGTTTCAGGTCAATTAAGCACTCAAGTATACTGAGAGGTGAGTTAAGATTTCTGATTGGTATTATCGAATGATTTGCAAAACCCACAGCTGTCGCAGACTTTAATGGAGAAATCATGGTGGTGTTACAGGTGATGTCATATTTCAGTCTCGGGGTCTTAAAGTTCCAAGCTCCATGGAGCAACTCTTTCTCATTTCTTCTCTCTTCCTCTTTAATCAGTGATTTTACACACGACGAACAATCTCAAGCTTATACAATATAATGTCAAAGTAGATAGGCAGATAAGTATCCTTTTAACACATGGATTTAGAAGCACACAGGCAACATGCACACAACACCTTCTATGCATCAATGCATTAACATGGGTCCATTGATTTCTATGCATCAATGCACACAGGCAACATGCACATCCTTTATCATTAAATATGTTACATATTATTATTTTATTAAGATAAGGAATGAAAAGCATCATAAATAGATCCAATGAAACCATAATTTCAATTACACTAAAAAGACAAATGAACCTAATTACATCTGTGTTTAGTCGTCACTGTATCTGAAATAATCCAATAAGATATATTGGAATTGATTCTGCAACTCATTTGTGGGGTTTCCGTTATCGTATGAATATTGTAGGTAACCCAACAGCGATCTCCTCTCTCTGGCTCGATGGTTGCTAGGAATAAACTTCACCTGGGCTTTAGCTAAATGAACCGAAGGCACAAACACAAGGCCATGACCCGACGAGATCTTTATTGTGCCAGGCCCATGTGATTTCTCTTTACCGCCATTATCGTACGACCGGAAAGCAATTTTGCATGTTTAAGAGGTGACGCATTGCTGATTACAAGGCTTTGAGTAATATAAAAAAGGCGGTGCTGTCCACCAATAGACAGATATCAGTAAACGTCCCACAGATCATTGAGTATTTTCTTCGAGCAACCAAGCACACAGCAGCAGAACAGAGAGCAGAAAAGACCAACAAAAACAGGGAACATGCACACAACGCATTCATACTACTCAGAATGGAGAAAGCCATTTACACTGGATTAGTGATTTGATGAATTCTCTAGTTAACCATACAACGGTCCCACAAGAGGACTTCTAGTTAGCATATATCATTTGTTAGATGCATAAATTCTTATCTTTTGTCCTTTGTCTGGTAATTATCTGTGGCACCAACGCCTAAGCCATGGAGTCCTGAGCTAACCTGTTTAGCCAATACAGAATTAGCCAGTATCGAGCAGATACATGACATAGAACAGGAAAAAGATAACTTGGAAAGACATAATCCTTGTTAATCTACCTTTAGTTGTCTTCTGCTTCTCGTGCAATACCCATGTAATCTTTATTTCAATATTCAGTACTAGCCTTACAGTTAATCAGACAAACCAGGATCTCTTCAGGCTATTTCGCCATTGATTAATGGGAATGAAAACCTCCTCTAACGTCCTAAGAAGTGTGAATGAAAACCTCCTTTTAATGTTACTTGTGTCTCACTCTGATCGTCATTGACAACATTACATTCTGGATTTCTGATGAAAGAACATAATGGTTGGTTGAAAGTGTAGAGTCTAGAGAAGGACTAAGCAGAGTGATGGCCAGAAAGTGTAGGAGTCTGAAGAATAATCAAATATAAAACTGCAAGATACTTTCCTTATGGTAGGAGTGTTCTGACAAAGGAACTAGACAATAAGGAATCAGAGACATATCACTTGTTCAGTGTTCAAAAAATGAACTCAGATGAGAAAGAGTTTGAAGACTAACCGTCATAACCAATCAACCGCATTTGAAGTTTTGACTGGTAACAATAAGACAGACGATCAGAGATGGAGACCGTACCGTAATTCAGTGGAAAGGAACGTGATAGGTCCTAATCTTTTGCAAACAATGTGATATAAGAATAGAAAATAAACAAACTAAAATTATTCGTATTCTGTTCAAGGCAAGAATAAATCACATATAATAGTAAATAAATTTCTCTCCTCCCTTAATCTCACACATCTATTATTATTTAGAGTTATTTTAAAAATTAAAATGACGAAATTAAAGCAATTATCTTCAAAATAAAGACCCATAAATTGAAAGTGAAAGACTCCTTAGCAAATTCTATTTGCCCACTAGCTGTTATCATATGCGATCATATCATAACTAATTGCTACAATATCAGTAATTTGGCTTTCGTTTATAATGTGGTCTATCATCCTTTCCCCTTTCAACATTAACCTTGTCCTCAAGATTAGTAATAGTAAACTTAGTTTTCAGCTTATCGTATTTTTCCCATGTTGCATCAAAATCGAGCAAAAGTCTCCACATAACTAAAACTTCCTCCACTAACTTACCACCACGTTTGATCTAACAAAATTTCTTAATTGCAGCTGGTTCTAAATTAGGTTGCCCATTCACTGTTATCGGTGGAATCTTTGTAAGAACCTTGCTAGTGCTACCCAATTGTTTCTTTAATAGTGAAACAGGAAAAACAAGATGGACCTTTGTGAAAGATGGTAAGTTTAGCCGATAAGCTACTTGTTCGATACATTCAACAATTTTGTAAGGTCCAAAATATTTCTGTGAAAGCTTTTGGTGAGCCTGACAAAAAATCGATTGCTGGTGATAAGGTGGTAACTTGAGAAAAACCTAATCACCAATTTCATAAGTGACATCTCGCCTCTTCTTGTTAGCTTGCTACTTCATACGGTGTTGTGCTTTTTCTAGATTATTCTTGAGCTCTTTAAACAACTAATCTCGTTATACCAAAGAACAATCTGTTTCATTAACGGATAAAGTACCTTCCATATAACGTACAATATTGGGTAGGGGACGTCCATAGAGAGCTTGAAAAGGAGTCATTTTAACAGCCACATGGAATGTGGTATTATACCAAAACTCAGCCCAAGCTAAATTGGATTCCCATGAATGAGGATATTGTCTATAAAGGCATCGTAAATATTGTTCTACACAGCGATTTACCACTTCGGTTTGGCTGTCAGATTGAGGATGGTAGGCTGAACTCATATTAAGTTTTGATCTTTGTAACTTGAAAATTTCTCACCAAAAATTGCTTAAGAAAATTGGATCTCGATTGCTTACTATAGTTCATGGCATACCATGCAGTTGAGCCACGCCTTTTATGAATACTTCAACTACCTGTTTTACAGTATAAGGGTGTGCCAAGGATAAGAAATGAGCATACTTTATGAAGCGATCAACTATCACTAATATAACACTTGTTTCTCATGAAGTTGGAAGGCCTTCCACAAAATCCAAAAAGATGTCTTCCTATACTTATGACAATATCAAAAGAGGTTGAAGAAATCCCGATGGAGTTTAAGCCTCATATTTGTTTTATTAACAAATTTGGCATTCTGTTACAGAATACTCCACCTCTTTCTTTATTGATTCCCAATAAAAAGATTTTAACAATCTTTTATAGGTTCTTTGTGCTTCCGAGTGCCCTCCAAGTTTAGAGTTGTGAAACTCATCCATTAGCTTTTCCTTCAATTTTGACGTTGGAGAAATGAGAACTTGACCTTTGTAATATAGAACTTCTCCTCTTAGTTGATAATTTTACATGTGAAGTTTATTATTTTGCACATCAGCTGCCTTTGCCAATAAATATGGCTCTTGTGCATTAACAATTCAAATTTCTTCCCATAACCCAAATAATGGTTGAGTGATGGAATTAAGTTATGGGGCTTGAACATGACGTGAAAGTCTATCGGCTATAGCATTCTCTCGTCCAGGTTGATACAAAATCTCATAATCATAACCTATGAGTTTTGTAACCCATTTTTGTTGCTCTAGAGTACTACCTTGCTAGTCTTTAAAATGCTTGAGACTTTTTGATCAGTTTGGATCTGAAATGATGGCCTAATAAATATGGTCTCCAAGTCTTTACGGCTTTTAAGATGGCTAACATTTATTTAGCATAAGTCCACCATCCTTTTTTTCTTGGTCATAAGGCTTTACTGATATAAGTAAGAGGACAACCCTTCTGCAACAATACCGCCCCAATGCCTTGATTTGAAGCATTAGCTTCCACCACAAATAATTCTGAAAAATTTGGAATAACCAATACTAAAGTACTTGTCGTAGTTGTTTTTAACTTTAGAAAAGCTTCTTCAACTTGTGTTCAACTTGTGGCAACCATAAGAACTTTCCTTTGCAAAGCAACATAATTAATAAAGCAACAATTATTCCATAATTTTGCACAAACTTACAATAATAACTGGTGAAACCAAGGAATTCTCATAACTCTATGATAGTTGCAGGTGTTGGCCATAGTTACATTGCTTGAATTTTTATATCATCAACCTGTATTCCATTTGAAGACACAATATGGCCAAGATATTCTATAGTTTGTTGCCCAAAAGTGTATTTTGATGGTTTTAAATAAAATTGATGATCCGCAAAAATCTTCAAAATTTTATCTAAATGGATTAGATGTTGATCTCAAGTAAGGCTATCTATTAAAATATCATAAAAAAAATACCAGAATAAATTGGCATAGATACATTTGAAAATAATTGCTCATAGCCACTTGAAATATTGATGGTGCATTGCATAATTCAAAAGGCATTACTAGATACTCAAAATGGCTATTATGAGTTTGAAATATTGTTTTGTAAACATCATCTGTGTCATACCCAAGCCTAAAGGCCAAGTCCATCATTGTTTATTATATATAGGTGAACATTGGAAACAAATTGGAGAGATATTTAGACATTACGTGAAAAGAAGAAGAAGGAGAAGGAGGAGGAGGAGAAGAAGAAGAAGAAGAAGAAGAAGAAAAAAAAGAAGAGGTAAGATTTTTTGTATTTTGAAAAATTTAGAAAAAATAATTAAATTTTGTCCTATTAACTTAATAGTAAAAATTATTACTATTTTAAGTTATTGGACACTAGATTCATAAATTTTGGGTTAAATTTGATTGTTTGATCGGGAGATTTGTTGAAAATTTTTGGAAATCAGATAAAAATTTGTTAAATTTTTGACTAGGGGTGAAAATATAGGAATTTTAGAAATTTTATTCTATTTTATAAATTAAAATTTTTTTTGTGTAAATAGTAAAAAATATTTAGGGTCAGAATAAAATTTCTTATGATTTAAGGTAAGATAATAAATTTTAAAAATTTTTAGCCTTAAGTGTAAATAATATGAGATATTTCTATAATTATTTATATCTTAGGGATTTTTTTATAATTTATCATTATTAAAAATTTTTAATGAATAATTTAAGTAGTTTGTTTTAGTGATGATATATTGATAAAAAAAAATAATATTAGGTGGTGCTCAAGAAGAGCAGCAAAGAGCAAGAGAATTGTAAAAGGTGCATTCACTTTTAATCGAGGTAAATAATTCACATATAATTGAATATTTTAATAGAATGCTCAAATTTTTCAAGAAATTTAGTCATGTCATTGTTGTTGAATTATGCTCTGGTGTGTGATTGGATCATGAAATATAGTATGATCTTAGTTAGCACCAAATATCTGTAACAAATGAGCACCATGACAACTTATAAAATTACGAGTAGAGCCACTGTCAATTTATACCATAAATGGATAACCTTGGATGAAGGCAATCATTCTCATCATTTTTGGGCCTATCCATCCTATGAGAGCATGCAAGGAAATGGTTGGTTGTGTTTCCTCCTGGGATTGCATTTCATGCTCCTCATTGGTAGCTTCGTTGTCTTCCTCTTGAAAGTTAGTTTCAATAAAAAACACTTGTAGGGTCTTCCAATGGTGACTAACTGTAAATTTTTCATTGCATTTGAAGCATAATCCCTGCTGTCGACATTGTTACATTTCTTCCCATATGATTCTTCGAATCAGTGTTGGCACTGGTGCTTAAAGTCTTGAATTTGTACTTTGCCTGATAATGTTAAGTTGATGGCTTAAGAGTTGTTTGCTTCAGTTATTCTTTTTATTCAAGTACTCTTCTCACATCCTGGAAATAGTAATTGCCTCTCTCATGGTTCAAGGATGGCGCATATGAAGTTTAAATGCCACTTCTTCCTTGAGTCCTTTAATAAAAGTTCCTATCAAAGCCTCCTGTGGCCATCCCATGAACTCTATTGTCAATTTCTCAAATTCATGTTGATATTCCCTCACAGAATTCCTTTGTTGCAAACGAGACAATCTTTCATCAAAACTTATGTACTCATTAGATCCAAAGCGAGCTAAAAGCTTTTTTTCAAATGCTCTCCATGTAATCAATTACCTTTCATCTTGGTAAAGCCATCAAAGCCATTACCACCAATGGTTTGCTTCATTATCAAGGTACTAAAATGCTATGACAATACGTTGGTGTTCTGATGTAAGTTACAAATTATGAATTTGTAATAATTAAATTCATTAAGAAATAATTTGTAATATTCAAATTATGGCCACTAACTCTCTATTATGTTTTGTAACTCTTGAATTTAAATTTAAAATATGAAACTGCAACATTAAGTAGCCATAATATTTCCATTAAGTGTGAGAATTCTTTGATAGGAAGAATTCTATAAATTGGGAAGGTGTTTTGCTTTGCAAAGGTCCCTAAGCTCGAAATTCTTGTTAAACATCATCTTAAAAGGATTTAGAGAGCTTAGAAGGCTTTGACAACACTAAAAAACGTGAAAAAAAGCAATGGCAAAAGGTTGGTTATCCATAGCTTCCGCAATTTAAATTTTTAGTTTTTAAATATATTTTAGTATTATATACTTACATTTGAAACTTCTTGATTGTCAAAATACTGCTTTGCTTGATCAAGCCATACCATAGGATCATCACTAGTAAATCGTGAAAAATCCTTCTCTCTTGGTCAACAGATAGGATTTGCAACAACCAATGTTCGTTCTTCTCTTCGTGGTAAAAGTTAGCTCTCTGGTGGATGAGTTTGGAGGTTGTTGATAGTAGTCAAGTTTTCATTAAAGCTCGTACTACTTGATTTTCCAATTTTTGAAATTCTGTTTATATTGCTACAATTTCTGCTTTTAGGTGCTTGATCCTTTCTTTGTCGGTCATAGTATTTTGTGGTTTAACGAGACTCTAATACCAAAATGATAGGTCCTAATCTTCTACAAACAATGCAAAATAAGAATAGAAAATAAATGAGCTAAAATTATTCGTATTCTACTAATGGCGAAAACAAAACCACAAATAATAACAAATAAATTCCTCTTCTCCCTTAAAGCTCACCCATCTATCTCTATTTATAATTATCCTAAAAACTAAATGATAAAATTAAAGCAACCATCTTCGGAATAAAGACTTATGAACTAAAAAGTAAAAAACTCTTTAACAAATTCTACTTATCCACTAACTGTCGTCATGTACAAATATGTTATAATTAATTGCTATAATATTAGTAATTTAGCCTTGTTTTGTACAAACATATTATAACTAATTGCTTTAATATCGATAATTTGGCCTTAGTTTGGGACGTGATCTATTAGTCTATCAAATGCAGAAGAGCTTCACTGAGGATTTTCCACCTTAATGACCCGGGGAGCAACTTAAAACAAATAAACAATGTAAACGCCTCACACTAACGGGAGAGAGTCATTTTCTTCGAAGCAAACAAGCAAAGAAACACAGAGCAGAATACCAAGAAAAAAAGGGTACATGGAAAATCAATAAACAAGAGCACGCTCACACCACCCTTTCCGCATTAGCATGTAGCTGATGGGTCGAGTTCAATTTTCTCTTACCTTCAACCAAAATATGGTTTTAGATTCTATTACAAGAGAGTAATGGATAAACTTTCAATCGCATCACAGGAAAATAGGAAGTTACGGTATTAGATTATCTGCAAACGAGGTAACAGAGTGAGGTAGCTTGGCCAGGATTCATCAAGTTCTCAAGAGAGATATAGGACCCCTAGAGGGTAACATGTTCATAACTCAATGAAAACAGAGCATTCACAGGAAACACTAGAATTGTTGCGATGGATTGACCGCTTTAAGCATTCACAAAGAGATAGCAAACCAAATAACAAACCATAGTTACCATTAAAGCAAAAGTTGCATATTACAGACAATTTTATGTTTAGATTATGAAAAGCACGTCCAAACCAAGTTAACATACGATTCTTTCTACTATATAGACAATACAAAAGATGCCTAACCAAGCAAACAGCACGCTGGTCAGCTCTATATTTCTAAGCACTAATTTTCATGACTTTCTTAACGGCCGGAGACTTGATGGACTTAGGCAGCTTCGGTTTGCCTGGAGTTCTCTTGCCCTTCACAGTGACAGGCACAGAGACAGTCTTCTTTGTAGGCTTGGGAGCCTCAGCTTTAATCTTAGCAGCGGCAGTTGCCGACCTTGTCCTCTTCACAGTGGTGGTAGTCTTGGGCTTGTCTTTTTTCCCTGATTCGGATAGTTTGTAGGAGGCCCTGACCTTGATAAGCTTTCCTTTAGCAGCAAAGTTCTTCAACTGCACAGCCAATATTTTCCTGAAATTCCCTGGAAGTTCAGCCTTGTGCTTCTCTTCCATGTGCTTTGCTATCGCGTATGGGCTTGAACCGCTACCCTCGTTCAAAGCCAGTAGTGCGTCCGTGATCATCTGCAAAATCACCAAATACACAAACCCCAGCGTGAACAACAAAATTAAACGAATAGCGAAAACAAATTCCAATTTAAGAAGCCAAAGAAATCAATTATCACCTCAAAATAAGGAGGATGAGAGAGTGTTTTGGACTTCTTCTCTTTACTAGCAGTTTTAGTCTTCTTCTCCTTGGGAGCAGCCTTCGGCTTCTTCTCTTTGGCAGCAGCCTTCGCCTGCACGTCTTTGGGAGCCGCCTCAAGCTTATTCTCCTCCTTTGATGCCTTTTCCGGTTCCTCCGCCACCGGCTGCACCGTTACAGCTTCAGTTTCACCTTCCACAGCCATCACAACTCACAAACAAACGTAGACAAAACGATCTCGAGGAATTAATGAGAAGAAACCACAGAGCTTCAAGCAGAGTCTATAGCCTTTTTCTTGATACCGTACCGTTTTTGATCATATATACAAAGTTCATATACAAAGTCATCTATACGAGATGTTCTGATTGGTCAGTCCAAGGAAACGCGGATCGCTAGAGTGTGCAAAGACATATCTAGAACTCACACGTGGAGCAAAATCCGACCGCTGCTTAATAAACCTTTGGAAATTTGCCTAAAATGGAACGTTTTATTCAATAGGATTTGTTCTTCTTTTTCTCATTGTTCGTGTGTTTTCTAGTTCTGTTTACACGAAAATATCTAGGGCATGGACTTGGGGTTTTGCATAAAATTTGTTCTGGGAATTCAAGCTTGGAAAGTGAGGATTGGAATGTGGGCAATATGCAATAAATCGGTTCTCATTTGAGGGCTTAATTGCAACTTCTACATTGATTTATCATTACATTTTAAATTTTTTTTTCTTACAATTCATAATAATTATATAAAATTTAAAATAAAAGTAAATTTTTTATATTTTTAATTTAAAAATTATTACATATTAAATGTAACATAATTTCTATTCATTTTTAATTTTAATTTATTTTTGTTTTATTTTAAATTATTAAATTACTAAGTAACATGTTTGCCAAAATCATTATAAATACACTAAACGCGAGAGAAAAATAATATTTATTTCAACCCCACATATTCTTAATATTAAAATAAATTAAAATTTAAATTATAAAATATTATTTATTTTTTAATTTATTATCTATTAATTACAATTAAATACAAAACCATAATTAACAGGAGTAAAATGAAGGAACCCGTAATTAACTTACCTCACCTTTTAGTGGTGATTATTGTTTCGCACAGGATCGTATAGAGAAAGCACCCCCATCAAAATGAAAGGAAAAACACAGGATAGCACGTCGAGTAGAGGTGGTAAACATCATGTCTTATTCATTGTTCTCTGTTCGGATTCAAAATAAAATCTCGGTGGAAGTTATCACGTCAGACCAGTTTTTTCGCCGAATATCGAGGAAAACATTGACCGCCCTTAGAGCTTGTAAGTTTGATTTTCCTCGAACACGATTAGCAGTCTTACCTCAAATCTAAGAGGATCAACAAAATTTGGGGATTGATGGTGCACCAAAAGTCTCAATGATGACTTAAATTGTAACAAGAGGTAACTAATATAAGGTTGTTAAGTAAATAAATAAACTGGGTTTTCTAGGTCGACATCAATGTTGGCACAATAGGAGGGGTGGACACAATTGGAGGGAAGGGATGTCCCTCAAAGCATATCCTGCAGGTGGGTCAAGTTCAGCTATTCAATAATTACAGTGCTAAGCTTCACCATTTTGTACAGGAGGATGAAGACAAAAAAGGGGAAAATTCTCGAATAATTGCAATATCAGGTAAAATCCAGCCGAGGGCAAAACAACTGCTAAACCCACAACCTTACAGTGAAGCATTGAAAGAGAAACATAACATCATTGCAATAGGGAATTGATAAAAGGCTGCGATTCTATAAATAAAACTACAGTAATTTGAACACATTACAAGTCCAATTTCCCTTCAACAAAAGCATTGCGCACAAATGTTATGAGCTGAAATGCAACAATTTTCTCTTGAAAGGAATGAAATCTGGAAAGGTGGTAAAGAAAGACGGAGAATTTAAAAGGAAAACAAGTTTGCAGATCCTTGTGTAAACATTGTCTCCTCTGGCAAAGAAACTCAAATTACATTTACCCTAGTTAGTGCTACAAAAAAACAAAAAATTCCAAAATCAACTACACATCCTAAATATACTGCACAAATTTAAGGCCAAAACAACAGAAAACTATACTTTACATATCTACTACTGTTCTTGACATTAAGGCAATGACTGGAACTGTTATGTTTCTACTTAACATTAAAAACACAACTATTAAAGTGTTTAGTTTAACACTAATATTTGAATTTTAGTGATTCTATCCGACAATAATTGTAGCTTCAATGTTACAGCATCTCAAATCCAAACATCGCTTAAAGTGAAGTAGCATTTGTCAAAAGACTTAAACATTTGACAGCTAAATCTAATTAAGAATCATCGAGACTGCCAATCACAAACCTGCATCTGTATCTCCAGAAACTATATCACCCATATATTTCTAAGAACATGATGATCCATAATCTATTCAACCAAAGTAAAAATATTTATCTGCACCAATATATAATCTTAGTGCTGTTTCCAATGTAACCAAAATTCAACTGATACACGCGCACACACTCGCACACATATTAGTTATCCTGTGGAAAATACCTTACCTTCTTACAAATTTCAAACTTGACAAATCTTAACCATAAAAAATCACTTAAACAACCAGACTAGCAAACAGGATCTGTAGCCAACAGAATGAATAAACATCATAAGACAGCAAATTCCACAAATTCTTTGCATGAAATGCCAATATTAATGTGATTGGGAAGACAATTTACGCAACCAACCAGTTATATTATTAGGTTACAAGAAAAGAAAAAGCTACCTCTCTAGATTTTCTTTTCCAACAAAAATTGTTCCTGCCTTCTTTTGCCATTTTTAATTAGAAGAAACTGTTCGCACCTAAAATGATCACTTTTAATAAATCAAATTTGCAGAGATATAGTAACTTAAGATGGCTAAAGTTCCCCTCAATCTAGGTTCAACATATTTTTACTGAACAAAGAAACAGGACATCTACTTTTTATGAAATGATGAGAAGCAAATCAAGTTTAATTTGCTTCACAATTGATGGTAACCAACTTCAAGGCTAAACCTAGACAATATAATAACCTATGCCACATTTAATGAACTAGAATAGTAACCTCCAAGTAAAAATCAAATTTCACATCAAAATTCAATCCTTGCAGAGATGGAATTCAGAGCCTCCACTACCATCCAGATTTTCAGAAACACAACCATCTAATTCAAGAGGCAGAAATATTTAACCATCAAACTCTGTTATTTAATGTCAATTGTAATAAGAAAGCAAATAACCTTAGTAAAAGCTATTCACCAAACTAATCAGGTCCTCCTTATGACAAAACACAAACTCAATTTGAATTCAATCCAACTACAGATTCAAGTTGATCATGGAAAGAACATCATCAAGATCTCTCCCTGTACATAAATAAAATAGTGTACCATCGCTTGTTGTCCTCCAAAATAAGTATCAAAGAGGTTTTAGAAGTCTTAATTTTGTTTGGGGGCAGTAACATTTTGATAAAATTCACAACCATCTGATGAATGAACCAGCCACACATGTATCCAAGCCATACATAAACATATTTAATTGACATAAGAAGAATGGCATCTCTTGAAACACCACCATATTTACTTGAGTAACTACTAAAATCTGTTAAACACAGCCCAGTTCTATTCATGGCATACTCCGATGAGCTGGCAGGTTTAAGATTTCATATTCCTATACGGGGTCTACACTTTCCATTTCTCCACACAAACTTAACGGAGATATCCATAAAGGCTCCCATCTGCAATGAAATTTTAAACTAACCTCTACATCTGTCATGATATAATGAAAACATTAGCTTCAACTTTCCACTTCCACAAAAAAGTCACCCAATCTATTTCCTTTCAACAGCTTCAAGAACAAGCACGAATATGTGTACCTGATCCATGACTTATATAAAAGGAAACTATTGCTACCTTTACCAAAACAACCCATATCAAAGTCCTCAAGTAGTTAGTACCTAGAGCAGAAGGAGCACATATCTATTACAATCTCCAAAATACAGAAACAACATAAGTTTCTCAGTCCAGGTCCTTCAGGGATGTAACCTAAGTAGACATTAAAACTCCAGATATTCTACAAGCAATAGAAGAACTAGAAAGAGAAATACAGGTTGGTGGAATACCAAGAGGAAAAGCATAACGAAGATAATTATATATATATGGAAGGTAACCGCCACCATATTTTTCAACAGCAAGCCATTAGTCGGTCACCAAAGAAGTGTCTTCGGCATTTCCCAGCCCACCTAGACAAAATGGTGTTACAATCTTTGAACATTATAAATAAAAGTGTACACCATCAATCTTAGATAATTTAATATTGCAACACAAAAGACATTACCAAGGTTCTCGAGTCTACTAGAAATAGCCACGTCCATATGAGCGATTATTCCCATAATAAGGAGGATAAGGTGGATATGCACCAAACTGAAAACATGAAAAGATGACAGAACATCATTAAAATGTCATCTGTACCACGTGAATATGGACAGGCTAAAGACAGCAAGCTTACATCAGAAACATAATAATCATCTGAATAGAGACCACTGCGAGCTCCAAAATTATCTAAAACATAATAAAGTAAAGATGAGCAATATGATAACTAACAAACAATGCAAGATGTGCCAGCCTAAAGAATTCAATGCCAAACATAAAGTATGCATACCATGATAATGACCTCCATGAAATGGAATTGCTGAATCATGATAATCCAGTCGTGGGCGGAGTCTACTGGGCTCCATGTAATCAAGATCATGGTCCTACAGGCAAGAAGAAACTTCCAAATAATAAGAAATACCAGCAGAGCTGGTAAAGGATATGAAAACAATATCTTTAATAAAAATGGAAAACAATGTAATAAAACATTTGGGAAAAACATATAACTTACCATTGCATAGAATGGCCTCTTTTCTCCGCGGGCACGGTCACTGTAAAAATAAGGATCATCAACTTGTCTTCGACTAAAAGGTCTGTCAAAGTCTTCACCTTGAGAAAATGGTTGCCTCCCATAAGGAGGATGCTCTCCATACCCTCTACCCGGGCCATCATGCCATAGTCTAGTGGGATCAGGTCTTGATGGCCCAGATGGTGCTGCAGCTCTACCAGGTGCATGACGACCACCTCTGAAAGAGCCCCTCCTCCCTCCTGTGAGTAATACATATAAGCTAACAGTAAAATCAGCATCTATGTCTGTGAATCAGACTCATACATCTTTGTGCAGTGATGCATGCATACACACACACGAAAACACAAACAGAGGCACACAGGCATGTGCACGAAAACGCGCACACATGCACAGAGAGAGAGAGAGAGAGAGAGAGAACCTCGTCCACTAAATTGTCTCTCATGAAACTCTGTATATCGGTCATCAAAGCCATACTCATTGGGACCCCTTCTACTACTTTGAAAGTGTCCACGTTGATAGAAACCCCTGCCGCGTTGGAAATTTGCCCAGTTGTACTGATTTCCAACCCGCCCAAAGCCTGTTCCTATAAGCCAAAACAAGTCTACATCATAACAAAACAGACTGCAGATGATAATCTAAAGCTCAATCTCTCAAAGGTGGAAGATTACCAAATCTGGAAAAAGTTCCGCTGCCACCATGACCAATTCGAAATCCACCAGACATTCCACCCTTCACAGCCTGAGTTTTTGGCAAAGGATTCGACAGTCTAGCTTTCATTTTAATCTAGAAGGACATGACAACACAATGCAATCAGTTACACTACATCTTTGACAAATTTAAGAAAGAAAAATTTACCTTGTGCTATGAACTGAACTTTTCTGTTCAGACATTCAAGATCTGTTCTATTTTATGTTTTATGTATTTATAAGGCATATTCTAAAATTTACCTTAGGTATATCAGAACGATGCAAGTCCACCAAAGAACAGAAGGGTATTAGAAATCAAAGCAACTGCAGAATGAAAAAAAGAGGGGTGGTTCTCAACAGATCTGGTTGCTCCCCTTCTTTTCATTAGGATGAAAAATGCAGCATATAGTCAAGCAGTTATTCAGGAAGGTTGATAAGATCATCTCTAACATTTTTCTTGTTCAAAAAAAAAGTGTATAAAAATGCAATACAATTTAAAAACCAACTCAGGAAGGTTGACAAGATCATCTCTAACATTTTTCTTGTTAAAAGAAAAAAGGGTATAAAAATGCAAAACAGTTTAAAAACTAACAGCCTCAGCAAATATATATGTACCTATGTTTACATGTATATAGACCAAGGTACATCAAATATCAAACTAAAAGATTCACCTTGGAGTTGCCATGACTCAACTCTTTATTGTTTATACCATTGATGCAAGCAACAGCAGCTTCATGGGTTGAGAAATCAACAAATCCATAGTCCTTCCTTTTAGCAGTTGACAAATTCCGAGCCAGGACAATTCGCACAATTTCCCCATAACCTTTTATCTGTTCCCTAATTTGTCCCTCATTCCATTGAGGAGGAACCCCATCAAGAAATACAGTCTTCACATGGACCATTATTGCTGGGTCAGGCTCACGTAAAGGTTCAGCAAAAGCTACTTTGACAGTTCTCTCAGGATGGCCAAATACAACATCAGGCTTCTGAAGCCTCTTGTATGCAGCCATGGCATCAACATGACAAGAGAACTCAACAAATGCAAAACCACGACTCAACCCTTCGTGTTGAATATCTGGGACAAGGTTGATGTTCTGAACACTTTCAATGCCATAATCTTTCAGCTTTTGTGTAATCTGACAACCCACAGAACATCAAGGATGAGTAATTGAACCTGAGAAATAGATACACACTACAACTAGATACTTACAGCCTCCTTTGTCCATGTATTACAGATATTACCCACAAACAACGTGTCATTGTCTTCACTTGGTGCAGTCCCACATCGCTTTCCACAAATCTGTTTAGGAGAAAAGTTTAGAATATGCCTTGTAAATACCTAAAACATAAAATAGAGCAGATCTATACCACAGGGTTCTTCATCTCAGACAAAGCCCGATTTGCATGCTCCTTGTTTGCAAACTTCACAAATGCATATCCCTTATTTCTATTGTTTGAAAAATTCTTGTGCAATCGAACTTCAACTATCTCTCCAATCCTCTCAAAAACTTTTCTAACATCCTCCTCTGTAGCATCACGATCCAACCCACCAACAAATATCTCATGTTCTTTCTTAATCTTGCGGTCCTTTGCAACAGCATTTAGTTCCCTGCGTTCATCTTCCAATGTCTCAGTTTCTTCAGTAGGCTCCTCTATATCATCATTGGCAAACTCTTCCTCTTCTTGCTCTCCGTAGTCTACTTGATCACCATACTCTTCATAACCCTCATAACTGCCATAATCATCGAGTTCCAGTTGAGCATCTTCCCTCAACAACTCATTTTTCTTGTTTTCTTCCTTGTCAATAGGCTCTTTCATGGGCTCCTCTTCGTCGTCAATATTTTCTATCTCTTCCTCCTCAGGGTCTTCATCTGCTTCCTCCCCAATCTTTTGGAAGCTGGCTTCTTTATTTTCATTGGATTCAGCAACCTCCATAATATGTTCTTTTTTCTTCACAGAATCACCTTCCTCTCCCTCCTTCTGAAAGTTGGGTTCTCTCTTGGCGAGTTCTGCAACCTCCATAACTAAAGGTTCTTTGCTCTTCGCAGAATCACCTAATGGTCCCTTATTCTCAACACTGAGTTCTTTATCTCTGACATATTCAGTAGGATCAACTTTCGTTGGTGTTTGAACCTCCTTTATCAATTCTTCATCATCTTTAAGAGCAGTTTCTTCCTCGTTCATGCCAACCGATACATTTTGAACCACAGGTTCTTCTACGTCCCCTGTGCCCTGTTCCTGCATTGGATATTTTCCCACATTTTCAATGGCCAGCTCCTTTGTCTTTCCTTGCTCGACTTCCTCATTTGGAGGCTCTTCAACTCTTGACTTCTGAGCTTCCTGTGATTTCTGTGTTCGAGTCATAACAGCTTGTCTACAAGCAGGAGTTTTTGCTTTCACCTGCTTCTTCTTTGCTCCCGATCTGGTCCCCGAAGCAACTGTGTCCTTGACTGGCGTCACCACGGCAGCATCAGCTGATGCTTTCACTTCTTCAACCAAAAATCCATTTGAACTTGTTAAAAGTGACTGATACATAAATATAAACTTACAGTTACCTCATCACAGCTAAACAATCCATAATACCAATCATAGTTTCAAAAAAATGAGAAATTAATGTAACAGGAAAATAGCAATACCGATCATACATTCAAAAGCGGTTAGTTAATGGAGATATCAATAAAAATCCTGTTTTCCAGCTCAGATTTCTCTATAATTTAAAGAGCCAAAAAACTGAATCACTAGACATGTTTTACTATCAGCTCAACCTAAATATATCGTATCATCGTGCCATCGAAATTTAAGTTCCTATCAGCTCTCTCTAGCTAGTTAGCAATACAAAATATAACTATAAGCTTTAAATGTTTCAAATATTTGAAACAGAAAGAAAAACATTGTATCTTTGGCGGCTAAACTAAAGAGTCATACCAGGTAAACGTTCGGACTTAGAGCCAGAACTCGTGGTAACTTGTGGAGGTCTAGTTTCATTAATCTTTGCTTGCTTTGCTTTTCCAGCGGGCCCACGTTTCGTCGCCGATTCCGGAGGGGTTTGAGCTGCTCTAGTAGCCGCTTTCCTCGCCGGCGGCGTCTTTTTGGCGGCCGTGGATGTAACAGTATCGCCATTTCGAGTCCTCATGTTTAACTAATGGAGTAAAGCAGAGAAACTGATTGTTGATTGAATTTGTTTTTTTCGATGTCTTTGATTTCAGAATAAGGAGGAGAATATGCAGCGGGGTTTTGTCAGGAAGGACGGAGGACGACGAGTAACAACGACGTCGTGGAGTTGAAACTATTTACACTTTGCGCATGGGCTGCTGTTTGTTTTCCAGACCTATCCAAAATTTTCAGGCCCAGACCGATCCATAAAGCCCAAGTATGTTTGGTCCGGCGGCGTAGTCAGAAGACACAAATGCTCTCATACTTTATAACAGGAAAACGCTGCCGTTTCCTTAGCCAGTCATTCTGCATCAGTTTGCTTTCGAGCTCCGGAGCCAGATTTCTTCTGGTTCAACTGTCTGTTTTGATCATCCAGGTAAGAAGATTATTTAGCAACCTAATTCTCGATTTTTCCTTAGACGTGCATAGCGAGAGCTGGGTAGTGCTGGGAATTTATTGCTTCGCCAAGAATTAGCTGCAGATGACTGCCAAATTACCAGACTTAAGGTTAAGTGAATCACTATTTTGGGGGAGCACGGAAACTCTTGCTATGGTACTGTGGGAAAGTTCTTATTATCATTAATCCTCACAATATAGCATCAAATTGAACGTTGAGTACAAAAAGTAAACTGTAGTCAGTATTGATGGGTGCCTCAGAATCCACACTCTTAAGCTCGCAGTCACAGGTAACTGTCTCTTTAATTCTATTTATCAGTTTGTATATTTGTTTACCTTTTTTCTATTAATTTATATCTATGTTAGATTTAGTGCTTAATTTATTTGTTAACGTAATTTGTCTACCGTAAAGAGACCCGTAGACGAGATCACCACCGTCTCCAAGCGATCTGATAGCGTCGACCCCGTTTTAGAGAAACTTAAATCCCTCAAAATTGTGAGTGCTTTATATGTTTTTGCTTTTCGAGGAATTTTTATGTAAGGTTATCTTGTAAAAAAATTCTTGTTTATTGTTTATTCTGATTGCAGAGAACTCCAATATTGACTTCGCCACCAACAGAGGGTAGCTTGACTGACATTTTAGTGCGAAGGTCATCATCTTCTTCGGCTTCAGGTGGGTTTTTATAATTCAGATAGTTTGTTTATTTGCTTTTAGGAGTTCCAAAGTAGGAATTCAGATGAAGTGTTTGTTTAGTTTATGGCCTCTTAAGTTTTCTCTAAAAATTTGCCAAACTAACCTCAGTGAAGTGCTCTTGGTCTCAAGGGGTGCTAAAATCAAAGAACATGTAAGTTGTAATTGAGTCATTGATGGACTAGGAAGATTATCGTATTGCTTGCAAAGCTCTTATCAGAAACAAAACAGTAGGGGAACATATCTCTGAAAAAGTTAAATTCAGAGGTGTTGAACCTTCCACTACTCATTCAAAATGATTAAAAGAAAGTTTTATAACAATTAGCAGGCCATTTGTTTGCTAGCTGAATTCAATGAGAATCAAATTTTTGGCCTATAATCATAGAACCTTTAATGCACTGTTTAATACTTCAGTTATAGATGACTGTTTAATGTGAATGTAGCTTCTGCATGATTTTCCTCACAAAACTACTCTAATATTCATCATCTGCTGGTTATCCATCATGTGTTTCTCTATTTATGATCTCATTTCTTTAGTTGGTTATTGATTTTTATTTTGCATGTAATAAGTTTAGCTTCACACAAAAAGTCTTGCTTAAGATGGTAACTCATATCTCTCAAGGAATCCTTAGCAATTGTGCCTTCTGCAACCCTTCCTAGCTATACTGATGCAACTAAGATAATCTCTATCCTTCTCCTTTTGGGAAGTTCATGTCTTTTTCCTATTTCATTTCTATAGTTGTTCTGAAAACAATTAACCATTTCTTTTAACTGTCTTCTGCACACAAATGGTCTTGACCATGCCTTATAAAAGATTATCTTCTGTTCTGCTTGTTGTCTTGCAATAATTTAGTTCGTTTATACAAATGATAGCAAGCATGCATTACACCACGGTATAACACAGTTGCTACTTCCAAATGCATAGCATATGATGAAATTAATCATCTTAATTGTGCTTGATCTAAGATTTATATTCCTTGCTTGTGCACATATTTCTGTTTTTAAAAGCCTTTTGGTTCAAAAACCATTTGAGTCTGTCAGTGGTAGGTGGAATGACACCACCCAAAACAGTGCATTTTACTCTGTCAGAAATGTGAAAGATTGCATGGTGTACTCAAAACATGGCATTGCACTCTGTCAGAAAAGCAAAACATGTCATGGGTTTGAGGAAATTGAGTATGCCTCTTTGTGGTTGAGTCTGGGGTTTGATAAAAAAGAAAGTTTTACCGGTCAGATACAATTTCTTGGTATGGCTCTAATACAAGGCCATGGGTAAAAATAACCCACCCTAAAAAACTGATGTGTGAGGGAAGGGCGTTCACAAGCTTACATAAATCAGCTTGTGAGGGAAGGGTACTCATAAGCATTACATAACCACTCATGTATTTTATATGCTTGGCCAATATGGGATTTAGGGTCGTAACCCTCAAAAACTGTTTAGGATGCTATTCTTAGCTCATGTGGGATTTATGATTGTAACCCTCAAAAACCATTTAGGATTGTATTCTTAGCCCACGTGGGATTAAGGATCATTACCCATAAAAATTGTTTATAATCATAACCCTTGAAAACCAAGGTTTGAAGGAAGGTTGCCTGTAACCGTATTTAATTATATATTTATTCTAAGCCCATGGGTAGAACTCATCCTACAAAATATGCTTGTGAGGGAATACTGTTGGTGAGGTTACATACCCATTTATATTTTTCAAAAATCATCAAGGATCATAATCCTAAAAAGTCACTGAGGATCTTATTCTTAGCCCATTTGGGATTTGGTATTGCAACCCTCAAAAACTGCTTATGTACTCATTTATATTTTTATTCTTAGCGCATAGGTGGAACTCACCCTCAAGCACTAGTTTGTAAACACTTGGGATTGTTACCTTTCTTTATTTTTAGCCTGTATTGTAAACACAGTATGGGTTTGAATAAATTGAGTATGCCTTCCTATGGTTGAGTCTAGTGTTTGACAAGAAAGAAAGTCTCACCTGTTAGACACAATTTCTTAGTGCTTAAAAAAATTTTTACCTTTCAAGTATATTAGTATTCATGGTCAAATATGTTTCCTATCAAAAAGAAGAGTAATGCTAGATATCCTATAAAGTGCTTCCTAAATGGTGTGGCAGGTGGGTGGCATTTGTCATTGGATAATGAACTTTTTAGAAGTTGCAATGTCACTCGTGACAAATATTAGCTATCCATGTGATGGATGCCACATTGTTGGAGATACATTTCTTTAGAGAAATTTTGAGGCGTATATCATTACTCCAAAAAAACAGTATTAATGGTGAAGTAATGCAGGTAGTTAATTTTGTTTTGATCAGTATTTCTGGCTTTGGAAGCAGTAAACCAATAACTTTGTTCACCAACTTATCTTTATAGAACAATTGTTGATGGGGTTAATTAGTTCTCTTCACTCTGGTCAATATAGGTACTGTGAATCCTAAGGTGCTGTTGGAGCTTTTCTCAATGTATCGTGACTGGCAGGAGGAGAAGGTCCAACAGATTAGCAAGAGACAGGTTTGCATAATCTGAAATTTTGAGAGTTCAAGACTAATTCAGTAAATACAGTTATGACTTAAATATTGCAAAAGTGGGGCAGATCAGATCTGTTGTGGATCCCGTTGATTTCACATGAGATCTATATATTTCTGCACATAGGTCTGGGATTTAGATTAAGATCCTTGTTGGAATTTAGTACTAAACCTGCCCTGAAGACATTCAAATCACTATTATTTAACAGTAATACTACACATCTCAGGTTTTGTTGTACTAGTTATTATTTAATTGTAACTTTATTTGATCCTCAAGGACAGTAATCAATATGCACTGATCCTGGTTGGAAGATCTAGGCTCAGCCTGTGATCAGTCTGATGCTTTTCTAGATCGATTGAAACACATAACTGAAGGCTGATGCTTTTCTAGATCGATTGAAACACATAACTGAAGGCTTATTGACTGATATAATAGTGTCTTTCATCCTTTTTTGTCATGTGGTGACGATTGATTCTCAATTCTATTGTTTGATGTTCATGCATTTCCTATTTTTGTTGGTATTGCTTGTAAACTGGAAAGTCCCTGAGGTTTGTCCTTGATTTGAGAATTTCTATTTTGCTTTGTCATAAAGAATGTGATGGTTAACATCCCATTAAAATAGAATGAAGAACAAGAAAAGGGAACTCCATGTTGCATACACTATAATGCCTTTGAAAATTGTTTTAGGAAGAGATAGAAAACAAGATTGAAGTTGCAGATGCTTTGTCAATCAAACTTCTTCAGCGATTTAGTTACTCAGTGTCAACGATGAAGACAACTTCACAGCATCTATCAGAAGGTAAATTGATCACAATCAATTCTGCTGATCTGTTTAATAGCATTGGGGGTTTTATTAACTTTATACTTCGGAAAATGCATGCAGTTCATTCGTTGCAGGTGGAACTTGGGGAGCTTAAAGGAAGGTTGACTGAGATTATAAGTAACTGTGATGCATTATGCAAGAGAATATCTGCAGAGGCCCCATATTCACTTCAGGAATCTGTCAAGCCATTAGCTGTCACTGCCACTGAGTCTGGAGTTGGCTCTAGCTCATCCTCCTTGCAAAAGGATAATAAACACGAATCCGGCTCTCAAGAAAGCAACTTAGACCGATTTTTTGCTTTCTCTGTGTAGATGTTGTCTTCTTTCTAATGAAACTTTAGTAGAAATTTAGATGGCTGAGATGAACATTTCAATCAGGAATAACTTAATTCTGACTAGTACTTGGAGATAAGCATTGCTTTGGGCATTTGAGTAAACAAAGCATTCTCTCTAATGAAATGTAAAGACACTTCTTAATGTAAAAGTCATTCATTATTCCGAGAAATGTGACTCTGCCGACATGAATGAACAAATAATATCATTCTTGCAAGAGAGATCGAAGAAAGGGGGGTCAACAAGAAACCCCACAGGGACACTAGCTTGCTCCTTCGGAAAATCATGATTCATAAACGAGCAAATCTGCGGAAAGAAACAATCGCCACGCGAATGCAAACTACCAAAACTGGAAGTCCTTTCCGTCCCAGACATAGCACGTGGGCCAAATAAACACTGTAAACTGGAGGGTAGATCGCAAATTTGAATTAAACATAGCCACCGATATAGACGCTATAAACCGCAGTAGCAAAGGAAGAAGAAAAACTTACAGTTACTGCAAAATATTGATATTATGAAATTGAATGAATCAAGTTACAGAGATTCAACAACATAGAACTTTAAATAACACTTGGAACTAAACAAATATTCTCCTCCAAAATCAAAATATTGGGATCTAGAAACCACCCAAGGAAGCATTAGTAGAATAAATTAGCAAGGCAAAACAATTCAAGGCTGCTGCTGAGCATCCATATATCCAGCATCAACTAGAACTTTCTCTCTTTTAGCCAATTCAATATCTTCATCAACCATCATCTTGACCAACTGCTCAAACCCAACTCTAGGTTTCCAACCAAGCACTTTCCTTGCCTTGCTCGAATCACCCTTCAAATTATCGACCTCAGCCGGCCTAAAATATCTCTTATCAATCACAACATGATCCTTCCAATTCAATCCCACATACCCAAAAGCCACATCTAAAAATTCCTCCACCGCATGTGACTCCTCCGTTGCAACC
Source organism: Xylocarpus granatum (assembly GCA_019650275.1). NCBI lineage: Eukaryota > Viridiplantae > Streptophyta > Magnoliopsida > Sapindales > Meliaceae > Xylocarpus > Xylocarpus granatum. Next base: position 424,602 of record BNST01000167.1, on the reverse strand, counting down.
ACGTAATCATCCGGTTTCTCCTGCTGTAGCATCATCCACATTGCCTCCACGTAATCACCAGCAAATCCCCAGTCTCTCGACGCCTGCAAATTGCCCAGAAACAATTTATTCTGTAAACCAATCTTGATCCTCCCAACCGCACGCGTAATCTTTCTAGTTACAAAATTTTCACCTCTTCTCGGTGACTCGTGGTTGAACAAAATGCCGTTACAAGCGTAAATGCCGTAAGCTTCGCGGTAATTAACAGTGTACCAATGCGCAGCGCATTTGGAAGCAGCGTATGGAGATCTTGGATGGAAAGGAGAGGTTTCGGACTGTGGGGGTGGCGTGGATCCGAACATTTCAGATGATCCAGCTTGATAATAACGGATGTGGTTCCTACCAGTGGCGGCAATGTGAGATCTAACGGCTTCGAGGAGACGGAGGGCCCCCGTTGCGACTACATCAGCGGTGTAATCAGGGATCTCGAAGGAAACCGCCACGTGGGACTGCGCCGCCAGGTTGTAAACCTCATCGGGGAGAATGGTGTCGAGCCAGCGACGGAGCGAGGAGGCGTCAGTCAGATCAGCATAGTGGAGCTTCATTCGGGCCTTGTGGGCGTTGTGGGGATCGATGTAGATATGATTGATCCGCTGCGTATTGAAGTTGGAAGAGCGACGGATCAGGCCATGGACTTCGTAGCCTATGTTGAGGAGGAATTCCGTAAGATAGGAACCGTCCTGCCCAGTAATTCCAGTGATGAGGGCGACTTTCCGTTGAGCGGTGGAGTCACCGTTAGCGGTGGATTCGGATCTGGACAAGTCGTTCTCGGTTGCCATCGACTGGTAGTCCGGTTGATGTATCGGGTCTGTTTTCAAAAGAAAACGAGAAAGAGGGAGTGACGGGGAGCCTGAATTAGAGAAATTTAGCGCTACTTGTATGCTTGACCAAATGAAATGGATTTATAGGCCAGCCAAGCTAACCTTACGCACCAAAAGAGGGGTAATATGGTCAATGTGAGCACAAGCGCATTCGAAAAGCCTGAGTTTGGCGGTGACATGTTTGTATGCAATTCATGCTAAGAAATAAGGCTATTTTACTACTATCTTTATTTATAATTAATTATTATTTATTATTTAAAATGGTTATTACCATTGTTAATTTGTTCTATAATGGATAAGGTTAGTGAAGTTTGGGTATTGGAGTAATTTAAAACTACCGTTAGTGACAATGTACTCTCTAATATTTAGTTAAAGTTTATTATTGTTGAATTATTATATTTAGTTAAAGCTTATTATCGTTGAACTATTTAAAGTTCAGTATGTGATAGAAGAGGAGGAATAATAAGAAAGACAAAAGTTTTTTTTTCTTAATTTCTTCTCTTTTATTCCTCTTTTATGAGTTCTGACTTAATTTCACAAATTTAATTTATCAATTGGTATCAGAGCCAAGTTCCAACAATGGAGACAAGGGGGAAAGCTCATCAATCCAACGCCGAGTTTAGAAGTGAAGTCCAAGAAATCTTGAGCCGACATAAGTCTATCTTACAGACAGTGCTCAATGAAATTCAATCCCTGCGTGCTTCCCAAACAAACCCATACCCTTGCTGTCGAAATCAACCCCTTTGCACCAACAGAGTCCTCTCAAACCATAGCCCACGCAACCATCGCCAATCCTTCCCACTCACTTGACAAACATCCCTAACTTAAATTAACATTTCCTAACTTTCATGGAGAAAACCCAACTAGGTAGATCTACAAGGCTGAGTAATTTTTTGAATTCCAAAAGATGGAACAAGAACAACAAGTACAACTAGTTTTCTTTCACTTGGAAGGCATTGCCTTACAATGGCATCGGTGGATTACTAAATTTCCGAGGGCCACTTACATGGGCAGAATTCACCAAGGCACTCCTTCTGCGATTCGGACCAACGGATTACAAAGACCCTTCGAAAAGCGTTAACGAGGTTGAAACAAATAACCTCAGTGGTAACCTATCAAGAATCATTTGAAAAGATGTCACATCAAGTCGACAATCTCCTTGAGCAATTCCTTGTTGAGTGTTTCATAACGGGATTGCAAGATGATATCCGGTTGGATGTAAAGGTGAAACAACCGAGAACCTTACCCGAAGCCATAGGAATCACCCGTTTAATCGAGGAGTGAAATAATCTACAACGAAAGACCAGTAGCGGCGGCACTTATAAAACCTCCAATACACCACTCGTACCAGCAAGTTCAACCAACAGCCGGCATTCTTGGTCCTTTCCCAAATCAGAAGCCAAATCCAATTCCACCTGTACGCCAAATTTCTGCGCAGGAGACTAAAGAGTGTTGCGAGCAGGGGCTCTATTTTGACTGTGAAGAAAAATAAGTGCCTGTACATCGTTGCCAACTACCGCAACTCTTTATGATAGAAGATTGTTCTGCGCAAGAAGAAGAAGGGGCAATGAACAAGAATCCGTTAAGTCACTACCCGAAATCTCTTTTCACGCTATGTCAGGAGCCAATCATCCTCAAACCCTTCGCATGGCTGAAAAAATAAAAAATCAAAAGGTTACGGTGTCATCGATGGCGGTAGTACTCACAACTTTATCGACCAAACAACTGTTAAGAGGCTAGCTTTACCCGTAGTGTGTGATCGATCCTTTCAGGTGATGGTAGGAAATTATGAAAAAATTGAGTGTGTTGGCCGGTGTCAGAACCTTATGTTGAATATCCAAGGTCATTCCATTGAAACTGATTTTTATGTCTTGCCAATTGCCGAGCAGTAGTCTTGGGAGTACAATGGTTGGAAACATTAGGTCAAGTAGAAACTAATTATCGTAAATTTACCTTATCCTTCGCTCAGAAGGGACGACAACATTTATTACAAGGATTGCGTCGAACTCACCTCGAGCCTTTGGATAACAGTGAACTTCAACAATTAACAAGAGTGAGATTTTATCTACAGTTATTAACCTTACAGAATACAGATTCTTCTACTCTACTTTTTAACAAAAATACCAACTGTTCAGAGCTCCACCGAAAGATGTCACGTGGGAAAATACACAACAATTCCAACAAACGTACCCAACCTTTGTCCTTAAGGACAAGAACACTTTCAAGGGGATGAAATGATATGTACACATGCAATCCATGTGAAGGAATAAGGCTACTCTGTTCTACTCTATTTTACTATGTTTATTTTGCTATTAATTATTATTTGTTATTTGAAGTGGTTATTATAATTGTTAACTTGTTCTATAATGGATAAGGTTAGTGGGGTTTGGGTGTTAGAGTAAATGACTTAAAATTACCGTTAGTGACAACGTGCTCCTTGTTATTTAGTTAAAGTTTGTTATTGTTAAACTATTTAAAATTCAAATGTAATAAAAGAGAGAGAATAATAAGAAAAACAATAGTTTCTTCTCTTAATTTCTTCTCCTTTCTTTCTCTTTTCTGAATTCTAATTTAGTTTCACAAATTCAACTTATCAGGTAGCTTTATGATACTACGGGAGTCGTCAACTTTTGGGATGGTAATTGTCATGATCACCAATGGGAGAAATTTTATTGAACCAGCTTAGTCCATAAGACTTCTATGGCTGCCAAAACTCAAAAGCCTGTGATCCAAATTTGAAAGGCCTACTGCAGAGAGCATTAGGCCCACTATCAAACAGATTAAGCCCATACAATGGCATATTATCCTAGGCCCATTTGATTCCTGAAAATCCAGGTGCAATTGATCGAGGAAGGAATCGGAGGAAGAAATTACTCGCGGTGGAAAGAAAATAGAAAATTTTATGTCAAACCTTTCTCTACTGTTGCAGTGGTCGCCTTACTCGTCGGAAGCAGAGGTTTTCAAGCAAGTAAGCTTCTACAGTTCTTCTTTAAGGAAGGAATTTGAATGTAAAGAATGCAGGCTAGTAAAGTAACCAACGTGATAAATAGTGGGCAATGTGGAAACAAGGGGAATGTGTGAAGAACTTTTAAGCTGAATCCTTTTGATGCTATAGCATCTCTCTCAACTAGTTTTACATGGCGAGCGAGGATGTATTCTGAAGCCTTTGAATTCTCCCAGCTGCAGCTTATTTGATTTGATTTTAATGGTGTGTGGTGAAGCTGGGAGGACAACTGATGTCGCCTTTCAGCATCCAAGATGAAAGTGTCTTTTCTTGTTTTCCTGCATGTTATGTTAGTTTCTCATTTTTCCCCTCTTTTTGTTGAGTGCTTTTGCGATACAATTGCTTCATAGAGTCTTGTTTATTCCTCTGCGCTATCTCATCTCTTTCGGAGCCTGTCATTTCTGCGACACATCAGTTTAGAGATCAAGAAGCTATAAACCTGATGCAAGAAAACAAGTGGCTTCGTCCGAAGTGAGTGTTATTAAAATCTTGGCCTTAGTTATTTGTACTCTTAATTTGATGGCACACCATTAATGGATATCTGAAAAAATTGGGACAATTGATTCTGTCAACATTTGAAGGTTCACTTTTTGTATTTTCACTGCAAATAGCATTTTTAGGCTGGAAACTAACTGATATCTGGCTACATAAACTGCAGCCCGTATCTCTCGAGTCTCAGGATTTTTGGAGTATGGGAAGGGGAGTAAAGAACTTAATCACAAGGTACTTGAAAAGTGACATGAGTAACCATCACATGCACTTTTATAGATGTCGTTGCTGCATAGTATTTCCTATCTAAATTTGCTCGCCTTCAAGCTAGCAAAGAGCTATTTAAGCAATTTTATCAGATATAGTGAGAATGGTTGTTCTTACTATGCCGGTGACACAGCTTTGAAGTGAACTTGGAGAAAAAATCGTGCATACGAACGACTGATGTGTGAGTTATAAGCATCGGATGCAGTAAAACAGGCAGTCGTAGCAGGGTAAGAGTATATAACGAAGTTCCCTACCAGCGGAAAGTACTACTGAAGGAGGGGCCTTATAGTGAGTCTTTCCATGCTCAGCGTTGCACGATATGGTGAACGTACTATAGCACTGATATTCAATGGCTTTATTCAAAGCTCTCGTCTCATCCCTAGCCCGTAGCCATAGGCTCATTTAACAAAAGCCAAAGCCACAGACAAACATCTCTCCCTCTAACTCACGCTTTTGCCACTGCACTACACACCTATCAATTACATACACAATTCCATGCGTCTACATCTTTCTTTCCGTTATGATTCCCAAACGAAATTCATAATCTAACGGAAGCCTAGCAGTGAGGTTTAAAGGAGAAACTGGATTCACTCCATTTCTGATCTCAAAAGAGTTTCAGTCAGGTCAACTTCATTGTGATGATTATAAATACGAGCAATTAGGTCAGGCTACTCTGTGTGTGTGTGTGTGTGTGGGCGGCTTGGGAAGTGGGGTATTTGCAAATCTGCTGAAAAAGGTCGCAGGAGCCGTTGGATTGAGTGTTCTGAGTCAATTGACTAATTTTACTTGAAATTCTTGAATAAATATGAATTATTTTACTTCTGAAGAACCAAATTAATTATTGTTTTGTGTCAATAATTAATAGAAAATCTTTGTAGCCTTCAGATTTGATAAGACATTTGACCAAATGAATTGATGGCCGTTGGATTGTCTCTTCTTTATTAGACAGGCATAACGCAATCCCATGCACAAAACTCAACCCCAACCCTCCCCCACAGCCCCACTCTCACTCCTAGTGCATACAACCTTCCAGCCCCCATCAACGTCAACCACTGACCACCGGGAAGCACAAATTGATCACATCATCACAGATTAGCATCTAATTCATAGTTGATTAGCTTACGTAAACCTCGTACATGTTTCGAACTTGGAGCTATGCGACTTCAGCCAACTTCATCTCCATCGTTGATTACTTTCCCACAGCTTAATTTTTGAACTCTAGGGTTTGTGATTAACGTCGACGACACAGCATTAAGCAGACAGGAGAACGAAAGAGATAAAGGTTTCACCTTTCTAGCTCCATGTTTGACGTTTATTAAAGTTTTTCTATATAATGGACCTCCTCTTTGTGCTTTTCTTTTTGCTTTTACTTGCAGAAAGTTATTGCCAGGTTTGGGTTTCGCTCTGTCTCAAAAGGGTTTAATCCGGTATAACATATACAGGCCTAAAGGGAGGGTTTGTGTTGAGTTAAAGCTTCTAGAGTTACCATGGAGTGAAGAAAGGAACTGGACCTGAATCAGTTGCCTTCAGACGATCAACAGCCCTTTCAGGTATTCTATGTTTAGGGTTTTTCTTCGATGATCCTGATATATCTTTTAACCACTTCTTCTTCTACAGTTAAAGTGGAGAATGAAAAGAACCCAGTCACTCAAACGGAATGGAACCTGAATTATCCCATCAAGTAAGAGGATTTTGAATCTCCTTTCATTGTTTTTGAAGAATATTATTATATTTTGAAGCGGATTGGTTTATATAGTCAAACGATTGGCTAAATATACAGGCATTTCAGACATTGACTAACGATCCAGCATTAGAGGTGGGACCGGGTTATCCAACCAAAGCTGTGGGTATTGCAGGAGCTCTATGCACAAAAAGAAGTATAATACAGCACAACAAGAAGATTAGGGGAGGTTCAAGTTCTGGGGATCCGAAATCACTAGTGAAGATTGGACCCAAACCACCAGCAATGCCACTTATCCATACTCAACAATTTTATAAACAGCAACAACTCCATGCTCAGCCGTTTCGGCCGCAACAACTGTATGCTCAGCCATTTCAACTGCAATAACTCTATGCTCAACCAGTTCAACTGCAACAACTTTCTGTTCAAACATTTCAGCAGCAACAACAACAACAACAACATCCATCCAGTAGTGCAGCGAAGGCAGAGCCAATTCGTGTTAGAGATCAACGGTTTGAAAACATCAAACCGATAGGGAATACCGAACATCCTCACCTGGAAGCCACAATTTCAATACCTTGCCAGCCTTAATGCCCTTATCTTCACAATAAGTCTGCTCGACTGGAGAACCACGATATATTTGGGTTTTCAAAAAAGAAAAATAATAAATCAAACAAAACATTAATGACGAATAGAGATCACTGTGATTTCTCTTGCCCTAAGTGTCAAGAGTCTGCAACACATATCAGGGAGAGTTCGGGGTGGTGAATACTTTACACCCCTTACGTTCAAGACATTGGCGGAGATCAGAACGAGAGTAAGAGAGAAAATCAGATAATAAAATAGTGGTAATATGACTTGATCCTTGAAGGGTTTGTAAGAATCTTTATGCAAGTTTCGTCATCCTATTTTGTTCGCTTAGTACTGTGCTGTGCGTTTAGTCGTTCTATGATGATGTTTTTTTGTTGCCTCTACTGTTAAGCGGGACTTTCTTACAGAGATCTAAGTGCATACGCACAGTTGATAAATCCACACCGCACGACACAAGGTTCTTCTCTCCACTTCGGAAATCCAATCATAATCCGAAATACAAAAGCGTGCGAAGCACTAGCGTAAAATTTGGATGCGTTTCGACCTAAGAGGCATGCCAGTTCAGCATTTCACTTCTGCCAGAATTGATCTCCACCATCGATGAAATTTCCTTGCCTTTTATGTAGATTAGCGAGGGATGATAATCATCGTCACGTCAGTCGAAATCAAGTGAAAGAAGAGACTGAAAAAGTGACGCTTCAGATGTGACGAGACGTTTTTGACAGTCTAAGGGTCTTACTGTATTCGTTGTGACAGGGCGAACCCATACCCAATGCGCCAAAAACAAATCATACTGCCGGCCTGTACACATTTCCTTTCCCAGGTTGTGCTTCCAAAACCAGACTATTATCATAGATAATAGAGCTGCTTGCGTACACATTCCACATGTTTCACTTCTGCCACCTTCATCTCCACCGTCGATTTGTTTTTCACCTACAAAACTAGCACGTCAGTCTAGTCTAGCTCTAGGGTTTCAAAGTATATTAGTAGGAGCTGTTTCTGTGATCGAGTCTTGTTTTAGCTTGGCCTGTGGGTTGAGTTGCGGATCGTAAGTTTGATCTGTAAACATTGAAGTCTACAGTATGAAGCCAAAAAAGGAACCGAAACTGAAGGGCATCGAGTGCCCACAAGATGAAGATTGTCAGGTATTTAAAGACTGTTATTAAGGGTTCGATATAGAATTGTTGAGTCAAACTGTTAACTTTGTGGCCAGTACTATGTTACTTTTATATTTATTGAATCAAACTACCATCGTTAAATTGTCTGATGAACCTATAAATTCAATGACCAAATTGCTTGCATTTGTAGCATTTGAAACTGTTGGGAAATGAAGATTGTCCTCTTCCTATAAAGACCGTAAAAGATTTTGATTTAAACGCTTACCCAGATACTGAAATAGAGTGTATTGATGGCATCCACACCCCTGAAACAAGATCGGAAAGTCATTCACAAGTAAGAAGATTTTAGATCTCATATACTTTTACACTTACAGGAATATTAATTTTGTGCTGACATGTTCTTGAGCTTTCCAGACATTGAAGAATGATCTATCTGCTCTTACCGCTGATCCAAACAAAGGCATGGTCTTCGTGAGAACTCCCCGGCTAAATTTTCCACATTTACATAACGGGTGTGTGATGAATTTATCTCATTTACACGGCGGACATATAACAAAATTTGCTCCTTTATATAAAGGGAAGGGAAAAGGGAATGTGACACCGATAGTTCATGATCCTAATGGTAATGTAGGAGGGAGATTAGGAATAGATAGCTCGTTAAATGGGCAAACACCGCTAAGCCTATTGCATGGCAATTTGTATCCAATGCATTTACAAGTGCAACAGCCATATTTTCAACCTCCTCCTGCGGTGAAAAGGGGCTTTGACTGCGATGTTGATTACAGAAGACCAGTTAGCAGCTACGGAAGACAACACCACCACATCCCCGGATGCTCCATGCTATCAACCGGTTGCGATTTTCATCGTTTGCAGAAACTCGAATCAATAATGGGTTACCGATTTATCGAGCCAAAAGTTAAGATTAAGATTAATAAACTCTGCATTTTTGTGGAAAATTTAAGGATATGTCCTGGCGGCTCTAAGTGCCCTTTCTTGCATGAGACGCCTTCTAAACGGCATACCGACGAGTCTTCAAGAGGAAAGCGAAAGAAATTTTAGTGATAATGCCAAGGGAAATGGCGAGAGCAAGGATGTTGCTTTTTAATTAATTATTGTCTAACATCTGTCTAGATGCTGTAATGGGCAATTAGCTATATATGGGCTGGGGCCGATTTACCGGAGAATGGGAGGGTGAGGAGAAGTGACAGATTTCAGTAGTAGCTAAAGGTTTGACCATTACTTGAAGAAATACTTATTACATTGTTTGTTTGTTTGCCGACTACATGTTTAATTAATGAAGTTATTTCGTTAGCACTTTCTTATAGTACTGAGATTCGGATTTTGCCCGTACAATTTTCTGATCCTGATACGCTGCCTGAAGCCTGAAATAAACTAGCAGGGTCGAAAGGCGTTTTTGTTTTGGAGCTTCAAGGTGAACCATTGAAGGCTTTGTATATGTTGGTAGGGTCAATAATTTTAAAGGATTCCAACCAATACTTGGCATGTGCATCTAAGGACACCCATTTTCATGTCCATGACCATGAGTGAAGCAGTTACTCCAAATTAAACCAGAGATCCGAAATCAACCAGGGTCGTTACAAATGAGCATTGGAGAAATTCTCCAGACTCTATTTGCTGCATGCCCAATTACATTTGATTGGAGAGCATGCTGAACATCTTCTGAAGGGTTGTTGCATCTCAAACAACCTCCATTTACTGAAAGTCCTGAACAATCTGCGAAGAACACAATCAATTAAGGAATTTTCATGGATAATCAACCGGGTCTCAGATCTCATCAATTTTCTATAGTGTCCTCTGGAAAGTTCTGCAACTGAGCTTGACCAAAAGGATAATTAGATATGATATTACACTATATCTCTCCCTCTCCCTTTGTCAGTTTGTTGCCTTAGGGTTTCTACTTTCTTGGACTTGGGACACTTTTACAGGCGCAATACATGATGTGGGAGTGGAGATATCAATACAGACAATTCCACAAATATTATATTTCATCCGCAAAGTTGAAACAAAAAGGTAAAATGACATATAAGCCTTGAACTTCAAATTGTAGGAGATTTTCAGTTTCATTGTCTTACCTCTAGCTCTAAGGCAGACATCTCCAAGTTGGTTAAACAAGAAGACAGGTAAAGAAATCAAATACGGTGTGCTTATTACAGTCATTCAATCACCCCCACCCCAAACCACTGGATCAGGCAAGTCTAAATGCTATATGCCTTAAGAAAAACAGTTCAATTTGAGTCAAATACTACTCCAACGCAATATGCCACAGGCTTTATCATAAGATTGTAAACATCAGTCCAAAAGGAAGCAAAATCAATCATAACATTCTTGGATATGTGTTTGGAAAGCCATAAGCCACTCTTTTCATCCAGCTTGAGATATTTCTACCATAATCAACCAGTTCTCATGACAATGTGAACCCCACTATCAGTCTCCACAATGTCGCTAATCTCACCAATCTTGAGCACATATGTTGCTTCCTCAAAGGGCTTCTGCATCTGCCCTCGACCAAAAGGACCTGCAGCAAAATTTGTATATAGACAAACTTATACAATGGCTGAATATTAAACAAAGATGATCATCAAAAATTGTAATTTAGAAAAGCCAACGTTACATCACATGTCAAATGCTGTAGTTCCATAAAATTTCAACATAGTGAAACAGAATATACACAACGCTCACAAGCAATTGAGCTTTTCTTTCCTCAAGCAGACACATGAAAACAAGAAAGAAATAAATAAATAAAAGCCGAGTTGAGAGTGGAAATAAACATCTAAGCCAGCAAGCACAATTCCAGTATTCCCCTGAACATCAAAGAATCATAAGCTGCATATACTTAAAGATCGACTAGAAATATGGACAGGGTTGCCAATTATGATACTCATTTTCAAGTAACTAAATACACTATTATCCAGCCACTATCAGACAACGAAAAAAATTGGTGAGCTGTTCTCAAAATGCATAAAAGTTTAGAAATATCAGTCCAACACACAAATTAAAAGCCCAACAGATCATATTCAGTATTAAGCTACCTGGATAAGTGTCACGGTAAATTACATACCGACACGTACCATGTACCAATAAGCACCCACAAATGATAACCATAGTCCAACCCACGATATCACAACTAGTAAATTCTTATTACTCATAAAACAGCCAAAAATAAATTGCAAAGTAGAAGCTCAATCTAAAATATTCATATTTCATATCCCAACCGCAAGTTAATAACGATAGTAACTGCTATGCCAGAAAATTGGAGCTATTATAGTGGCTAAACGGGGTATTACTTCCTAATACGTGCATTATCCCCAGCTAACTTCAGAATTCTCTTTCTGTACTCTCACGAATACCAAATATAGTAAGTAATGTTAGTTTATACAACGCCGAAACTCTAATTTACAATCAATCAATCAAAATCACAAAACCTAGTTTTGATACCATTCAAAATTCTATAAAAAGAAAAGTGCAAGGAAAGAGGGACCAACCGAGATCACCGCCGCGCTTGGCGGAGCTGCAATCGGAGAAGCGAGAGGCCACCTCATCGAATTTGGCCTTGCCTGAGACGATGTCTTCTCGGAAGGCTTTGAGCTGAGAGATGGCAATCTCTTTGGTGGTGTTGGTGATAACCCTGCCTTCTGGATCCTTCCAGGAGGCCTTCCTACGCGAGCCTTGATGCTTGATCAAGATGTGAGAAGCCCTAACTTGATTGGCTGAAGACATTCTTGGTTTTTTCTTGAGACCCTTTGCCCTTTCTCTCTTCCGATCGTTTGTTGGCTGCTTTCGATCTGCCGATGAGATCGAACAGTCCTTTCTCTTCCGATCCGACTCTATCTTCGCTACTGCCGCTCCGCTTTAGCAAGTTGACTGATCACACTAGGACCGGGCGTTTCTTTGCTTGCTTTATTGACTTGGGGGTTGGAGAGCCGCGATATGAAATCCGTCAGTTAGGTTTGTTTACAAAGAGCAGTATCAATACCTAATGTTTAGATGACACGTGTACACACCTATGTGGCGTCCTGTCATTGGACCTTACATTATTACTCGTTGAGACATCGTTGAACACTTCGATAGGGGACTTGTCGTTCAATCTTTTGGTCTCAATCTCTTAGCTTCTCAGTTTTGTATACTTAGACGACCTATCGGTTTAAAAGAAGACATTCTGACAGAACAAACAGCACACACTACGGTGATTTAACCCTACAAATCCAAAACCCCTGATACAATTACAGGGCAACCGGCAGACGGATAGAACAACCAATGAATGGTCTCAATTGCTCAACTTGAACAAGCAAATGCAGGAGTCGATCAATCCGAGATCTTGTCAGCATCGATGCATGTTCATCTGAAATTATATCAAGACCACCTCACCTGTACATCTCCCAAAATAGGGACTTTAGCATCAATCAGCAGCTGAATCTTGGGAGGGCAAAGCTCTGCTGCATAGCTGTTTAGTTTTGCTTGCTTGCTTGCAAGACTTGATTTCTCAAGGTCCTCTTCTGGTAAGTTTCCCATCGGCTGCAGAAGGAAAGAATCTCGTTTCAGCTCAAATTTCTGCGTACTCGAAAACATTGAGAGCTGATCAGTCATTCACAAAGTTCTAAACAAATAATTTAGCTGCAAATCTAATTAGTTTAGGACAATAATCACGGAAAACCAACTGGTCCAAATCCTAAAGCACGCAGCTTATTAATCAAAGATTGGAACAGAGACTATACTGAACCAAACACCATGTGCAACATAACAGTGTTGAAATCATTCGCTCCATATTACAAATATTGCGTTGCTAAAATGTCAGCAGATTTAAGCTGCTAGTGATATATAGACGCATAACAACAGTATCAAGTTGTAGATACAACAACATTAAGATCTAAAACCAATGGTTAAAAATGTAAGGACACCTGTGCGGACACGCCATGATCGCCCAGGCTCCAAAATTCGGGGTTGGTTTTGATCCGCTAACGTACCTAACTGTGATGCGCACAACTCCATTTAAGCACCCGAACACGGCATCCAATCTCCAGAAGCCACCAAGCGCGAAAACCGTTGCTTTTAGGTGCTGTTCCGATTGGTCTGTAACGTCATCAGAGATCCGGTTAGAGAACCGAATGCGCAATGCTTAATCCGCTACTAGGATTATTAGAGGGAGGGAATTAGCGGGTCGGTTGATTGTCCGGGAGTGAACGACGGCTTGTCGGTTTCTGTGAAGGTCGCATGAGTTTTGTATGCTGTGCGTCTTGACCTGTTAACTTCGGTAGTAGACTGGGAATCATGTTAATTTTTGCTACTATTTGTCTCATGCGTTATGCCCTTTTTAGTGAATTTGCTGGTCTGATTCCAGAACCTAATCTGCAGGTTTATGATGCTAGCCTGTAACTGTCTGAATACCATGACAATGGACATTCAAGCTATTTTGCCAATCCACTTCAGAATTGCACATGGAATTCTGATCAAGAACTCCGCAATAGACCTGAAACTCTACTAAAGAGTGACTGCTTCCGTAGGCCGATTCCATTCCCAATGGATACAATCATTTCCAAGAACTAAATATGATAATCGAATCCCATTAATCTATTCGAAAATATCAAGTCAACCAAACTTGTACCTGACGGAGCAAAATTAAACATGGAGATAAACATTAAAACAGCAAATTGAAGCACAATAACCATCCCAAGTTTAAAAGCTGAACTAAACTTTTTAAGATATAACTAATAATGACAGATCGCGATAGAAAGCACGAAGGACTTGATTTAAGCTTTGTCGGCCTTAGCAGCAGTTGCTGCAGCTTGCCCTCTGAGCCGACCAGTTCTCCTGGCAGCAATAAGCCCAACCTTCTGTCCTGGAGGAGCATCACGCCTCACAGTGCTAGCATGACCAATGTGCTGGTGGTTACCTCCTCCATGAGGATGCTCCACTGGGTTCATTGCCACACCACGCACCTTAGGCCAGCAGTTTCTCTTCACTCTGAATTTGTGGTATGCATTACCAGCCTTGAGAAGAGGCTTCTCAGTTCTTCCACCGCCGGCAACCTGACCAATCATTGCTCTGCAACCACTAGGAATTATTTTCTTGGCACCAGAAGGAAGCTTGACCCTGCAGATTTATGATCCCAAAGATTTACTAAGATTATTGATTGCAGCATAAAGGATGAAGCAGATAAACAGCAACAATTTCAGTAACCCAAAAAAAAGGCATAAATAAACCAAACAATGACACCAGAAACTTCAAAGGAAGCCAATTCAGAAACTAAATTCCCAAATTCTCTTCAAACTGATTTGTGCAACCAACAATCTATCCCAATCTGAAGTTTAAGAAACATCACTTAACACACATTAGACCCGCCCAATTCTAAAACCCCTATACATTTCTCCATCTCCACTTACAACAGACTAACAGGTACAATTTAGCAATATAATTGAAGGAAACAAAGTACAGCCAACGAACCATAGTAATAACTTCCACCATAACACCATAGGTCTGTAGAACTACGAGAAACCCAACCCAGTTAAACAAAATGAATAATAAACCACAAATTCAACTAAGAAATCAGTATATACTCGCAACCCAAAATACAAGAGTTCATAACCCAGCCATTAACCACCCGATTAAGCTATTAAATAAATTAAAAACTATAACATCTGAAAAATAACTGATGAACCTCACATTATACATAGATGCTAAATGCGGACAACTCAACATTAGGCAGCCATAACTCTTAAGACATTCTGCCATTAACTGCTGAATAATCACAAATCCCAACTTAAAACTTAAAAACAATAAACAATAGATGACAAAAATTTAGCAGCCAGTATATCTAACGCATTCTATCAGTAACAGCTCAGTAGATCATAGATCCCGACTTAAAAGATAAGAAACAATAAAATGACCAAAATTAAACAAAAGAGCCAATAAAAATGAATAAATAAAGGTAAAATGGCAGAACCTGGTAGTGTCGTTATCAGGGTTATGACTGATAACAACGGCGTAATCACCGGAAGCCCTAGCGAAAACCCCACGATCACCGACATGATGCTCAACGTTACAAATGACTGCTCCTTCAGGGATGGATCTAACAGGAAGAACATTGCCGACCATCAAGGTAGCCTTCCTGCCGCAGTACAAGAACTGACCAGTGTACATGCCCTCGGCAGCAACGAAAAGCTCCTTCTGTTTCATGTAGCGAAACGGATGGCGGAAAGTGACTCGGGCCAAAGGAGCGCCGCGACCCGGATCGTGAATGATCTCGGTGACGACACCCTTGAGGTAACCATTGCGCTCCCCGAAGTCGAGGCTGCGGAACTGGGCAGCGCCTTTGCGGTGATGAGTATGGGATTTGAAGACCGAACCAGCACCCTTACGCTGAGCGCGAATCACACGTCCCATTTTTTGAGGGGGCGGAAGAGACTGCGCAAATGAGGCAGGGAGAAGAAGAATATATTGGGTATCTAAAACCAGAGCCTAGGGTTTTTGTACGCTTTTATAGACAGGGTTACCTTTCCACGACACCGTTTTGTTCTGAAGTCTACAAAAGTGCGGTCGTTTTAAGAAATTAGGGTTGCTTCGTCGCTCTAACGTTAATTGGGTGTATACGTACAAAAATAAAAAACTTGACCCATGATGTAAAGGATTGGAAAAGTGACCTCAATGAACAGTGCAAAGACTAAACCACCCTCTCCTTCTAAACCACCAACTCTATTCCCTTAATCAAATATTAATTAACAATAAATAATTTAAATTATATTTTTAATTTATATTAAAAAATAAAAATTAATTTATAAATTTTATTAAAATATAATTTAATTAATTTATTATTAATTTTATTACTTATTAAAAATAAAAAAATTAAAAAATAATTTTAATCCCTAAAAAAATCTCATTGTCAAATGTCAATTTATTTTTATGGCCTTCGAGATTTTTTCTTTTATTTTATAAACTGCCTAATGATGATTTATATTTACTCATTTTATTTTTAATTATTTTTAAAAATTATTGTAAGTGTATTAATTTAAATTATTATATCGTATTATATTTGTAATTGTGTTAAATAAAAATAAATTTGAAGTCGATTTATTTGATAATAATATAAAAAAATAAAAAAATTTAACTCGACATAATTATTAAGTAATTAAATTTAAATTTAAAAAATAATAGATCCTATTTTAAAAAAAAATGGTGCCGGTAGTGATTTGGTTCCTACTTTCATCTTTGCACATCCTATCCAAAGGCTAACTAAAGCTATTCCCGATTTGTTCTACAGGCCCAATGTGTAGTTTCCCATCTTGTCTGGGTCACCCTTTGGCATGGAGATATGAATTAGCAAACAAGGGATGCTCAGTGAACCTCTCCTAGTGTGGAATCATGTGTACTGAGTAATTGAACGAGATGCAGTTAGGGCACAGCTGAAGTGTTAATAATGCCTTGAATTCCTGTGATTTAGATATTAATCGTCGACCAGTTAGGCCACAGTAGGTATAGATTAGCAAGTCAAAATCATTCTGTAGTGCATTCAGAGTCACTCCAACTGCAATGGTCTATGAGATTTATGGAAAGGAAACCGGAAGTATACTCTTAAGTGAGCAGACAAGTGACAGAATCTGCAGCAAATTTGGAAACGAGCAGTTTTTGTGCATGTTAACAGCATCTGCCCATGTCTACCCCACAATTTGGCCGACCCAACCCACTTCCTGATAACAATCAATGATGGTTTCGATTCATGCCTTAATTTCATGAGGTAAAGCAGCAAAGAAAGGGACTAATATCGACAGAATTTCTGATATATTCAGTCAAGCTGCATGTATTATCATTGCTGCCGGCCCGTGTTGAGACATTCGTATTTGATTTCAATCGAGGGTAATCAAAGATGAAGCATATTTAAGGGACGCACAGAGTTAACAATTTAGCAATGGAATCACTTGTCGAGCAGATAAATAGAGTTAATATTGCATGTAAGCAGCATACCATTTAAACATGGCAATGATATTAATGCAAAGTAGAGCTAATCCCAACTTAATCCTGGTTGGATTAAAATAAAGGACAAAGACTATAGATTCTATTGTCGATTAGGTACACTTCCAAGCATGTGAAGTGTGTCCGAAATTCAATCATGGGGTAGGAATTAAGTTCGAAATCCTTTCCTTTCAACATCATAGCGACAGACTAACACATAAGAGACGATTAATGGGAGAAGGACATCCAAAGAAATCTGAACCCTATGACTTATGGATCATCACAGAGAGTTAAGCCAATAGATAGCAAGAAAGAAGTTTGCTTCATTGAGAGAATTAGGCAATCAGATTATGCTGACTCAAGTGAACTAAAAATAGTGGGGACAAAGAAGAGGAGATCTTCCTGAAAAACCCTACCAGCTTGACAGCGTAAGTACCACATGCATGTGCACCAAATTTACAAGGGATGCCGGTAGACACATTCTAACCAAACGTCAAATGCATCAAGGAATCGATTGGAATTGTACCTAACCCAATCCAATCCAAATTAACCTTGCTTTTCTTTAGTTAAATAATAGCATCATGAACCCAAATCTTGAGCTAGCCATCTAGCAGCAATGGATGACCAGCATTTTGGACGGGTGCATGCAAGGTTCAACATGAAGGAAATCTTGGGAGACTACTCTCAGGTTTGGTTCGTGTACTTCAATTTGCCTTTTGTGTGTGGAGCCTCAATTGGTATTGATGACTTTCCTTGGATAATTAAGCGAGTGTGTGCTAAGATCAGATACTGTCCCTTACAAGTTCATTCCATTTTATCAATTTGTTAATCGTGTACTGATATAACAACATGGGCGAGGTATATATCTGATAATTGGGTTGGATGGAAGAGTAAAATATAAAGGTGGTCTGAAAAACACCTGCAGTACGGTGAATTAAACTGAGGAAAATGAAAGACTCTTAATCCCTTCAATTTGAAAACCTGTTTCAGCTACTGACTTAGCTCGCTAGTGTTCTATATTGCTTTCTTCCCATATTTTTTTACGAAGCGAGGCTGTGACTCTAACTGAATGCAGTTCACAAGGCACAAGTACTCAAGGTAGACTGTTGCTGATTTAGCATGATATTCGCCTGAGAGAACCAAATCTGAAGCTATTGAATTACTCGGACATTCTCGTGCATGTTTTCACAGGTGACTTCTTTCTCGTGCCGCAGCCTACAGTTGAGCTGTTGGGTTGGGTGGTACTTGAACACTGTAGCCATGCAATCATTTGGCCGTACGTGAAAAGATAAGAGCTGAAAGACTCTGGTGTTACACCAGTGAATCACTACATTGAACTATCACTGTCTTCCTTGGCGCGTGTATTTCATAGTTTCCTCTTTTTAATCCCACATTACAAGTGAAAAAATGGTTATAACATTAACAAGAAGATGTTTTAATAGTGAAAGGTGTTCTTCTTTCTAAACGTCTAGCCATTGCAGTGCAGGGGTGTTTCTAGTGGACAAACATATGCAGCTATAAGATCTCGGTGAAAGAAACAGAAATTCTGTTAAAAAAACAGAGAGAACCCCCAAGATTTCCTCTAGATGAACCAGAATTTTCTCAGGGAATGTACTAATTAGTGAAAATTAACTGCATGAATTGGCATCAATTTGAAAAAGCTAACTAAATGATTCAATATTGCATGCCTGTTGTATGGCACACAAAGTGAGAGAGATTTCATGAGTTAACAAGAGGGAGGAAAGGAATCACCCAAGATTTCAGTACCTTCTTCTTCCTAACTATTTTTCCTAGTTCCACCATTTTCGAGGGGAAAGAACCTTATAACATCATTCGTGGGTCGTTTAGGACAGAGAAAGTGGATCCTGTAAATGCTAATTTCACCGTTGCAGACCTGTTTTTATTGGGAAAACGCAGATGAGGCACAAAGCAATTAAGAGAGAGATTCAATTAACAACAGGGCCGGGAACCCCAAACGCATTGCAAGTCAAGTAATGCTCTTAGTTTTTAAACTAGCTAAGAATTGCATACATATTAACATAAAAATCTAACAAAGAGAAAGAGAGAGATTTTAGCCAAACCAGGGAAAAGTCTTCCAAGATTTCCTTCATTTATACAAGTTTTCCCAAGGTGTACACTTGATGAAAGCTTCATACATACCCGTACAACATAAAAACATATATCTAGCCTAGATCAAGATACAATCTTATGTTAATAATTTATAGTCAGAACCACTGCACGCCTTGGAAGATTTATCCACTGGACTGATGCAGCTTCTTCTTTGTTATTGAATATAAACCCTAGCAACAGTTTTTCTTATAGTTATATCTCCCCAATTATATATCCCTACAAAGCACTTCTTTCCTTTCATGTGATCATGGATGTAACTGACCGGAAAGCACGCTCATCACAAGGAATGGTGATACCCATTTCTTGCTTATACCCATAAGCTTCTACAGATTTCCGAAGTAACTTCTGAAACAAAGGGTGACTACACCATGCTACGGGAATGATGTATCTACTTCGATTCTCTCCAACGTAAACAGCAAAATGACCTCTCGGTACATCGCTAGGAAGATCATCTCGATCACAGCTGTTTTTCTTGCCAAAGCTTGAGCACCGTTTGAGAATTTGTTTGAAAGCTTCTGGTTGAGGAAGTTTGTTTGATATCCTGATAGTCATTTGTTTCCAGATGACTTGAACTTTTTGGTGGGAGTGAGGGAGATTGCAGATGCGAGGGGTGATGGGGGAGGATTGAGGACCTGGAGGTCTATTTATGGGGGAAGAAGAAGAGAGCTAATTGACTGTGAATTGAAACAAAATCATGTGGGAAGTGGGGATAGTGCACAGCGCAAAGGTCTATTTGGAGGTGAGTGCATACGGGATTCGAACTGAACGAGGGGATACCCTACACTGCTGGCTTGTACAAGGACAACATGGGTCCATATGATTATCGTAATCTTTCCCTCTCTACGTCTTGAACCTTAGGTACTGTGTGTATATTCCAATTTCTAGTATTACCTGTCTTTTTCTTAGGAACACGGGTCTATCCATCCTAGTTACCCTCTCAAAAGTTTACATAACCTTCGTCTCTAGCAATGCACCCTTACATATTCTGAGATAGACCAAATTTTACCGACTGTATGCATATAGATTCCAGTCTCTATTATTACTTGTGTCTGTGTCTTATGAATAGTCATTTTCTCCTTGTTTTACGTGCCTGCATCTGGTAAACTTCATGTGCTAAGCTTCAACTCCGGTGGTGGTAACAAGAAACGTGGATTCTTGTCTACCTAACTGTTTCATGCAGGAAAACGGATTACAGAGACAGGAACTTGTTATGAGAATCCACCGAGACTAGTCAATATGATATGAACGTCAACATTAATTTATATGAAATTCTTAGGTAAAAATTACAGGACCACGAGTTCAGTACAAACATTAAAGAACTGCGTGGGGCAAGACATGAAAGAGAGAAGCTGATGATAAATATAAGATGAAGTTAATGTGATAACGTCAGAGAATGTCAGGAATTCTGGTCTTTCTAAAGATGTTTGAATGGGCTGCTTCTGCTTCTGCTGCTTATCTGTATCAATGAACTGATTTTCTGGTATTTGCTTTTGATTCATGGACCCCAAACACAAAATCGACCGGGACCAAAATTTGTTAAAGTTTGCGTCTTCTTAAGTTTGAGCTGGTGCTCTTGAACTTGGCTGGGCTTAGTCTAGACTGTCTTGATGAGTTATGAACCCTTTTAGTGGTTGCAAACAGCCCTCTGGTCGACCAACAAGACAGGATTTAGGCCCACCGAATCACAGTGCTTTTGCTTTTCATCGGGGAACATACAACTCTGCTACTACTCTTATCAGAACTCATCCCGACATTATCTCATTTCACTCTTAAGCTGACAAAGACGCCAATGAGTTTCTACTTGTAAAAGTATTTTCTTTCGGTCATTCATTCACAAAGTTAAAACCAAATAAGCACTTTTTTGTGATAATGGGTAACATACATATTCCCAATTGTAAAGCTTGATCCCCAGTAATAAACGAGTTCCTGGCTGTTGAGGACATGTCTTTGAGAGAGTTTGATCACGTGGTTCTGTCTAAACCAAACGGAAAGAACTAAACAAAACCTAAAACCCAAATCAGGAGAGACATAAGCAGACATTTGTTCTTCCTAAAATTGGGCACCGCAAGTTTCTTCAGCATTCACAAAGCATAAGGCCGCCAAAAGAGAACATCTTAAATCATATGCTTAACCTGGCTGTCTCCCCAGCATACTTTTCTTTCTCTAATATTCCGGGAAACGAATTTAAGGATCTGTTTAATTACTATTGTCATTTTGTTTTACTTTAAAAACATACTGTCTCAACTGTGAATTCTAATCCAAAATGAATACCACGTTTGTGAAGATAGAATGGAATATAGAAAAGGCCATGGGCAATGGCAGCTTCCCATGTTCTGTAAATGGCATATCAAGGATGAAGCCGGAGGATTGCACATGTTGTCACTCAAGAGATAAAAATAACAGCTAACGCTAATCTTCTCTTTTTCTTCCTCTTTTAAAGAAAAATTTCTCCAAAGACCATAATAATTGGTCTGAGTTGAGGCAATTTCTCTCTGTCAATGATGACCCTTGTATAATGATGAACATGTGAATGCCATGTTCTTTTGTCGTCAAGACACCCAAATGAGACAAACCTGTAAGGCCATAAAACATCACCATTGCTAACAATCCTCAAGAGTTCAGAACCCATCTCAAGAATTCTTAGCATTACATACCAGCCATTGGTTATTAGAACAAAGACATGGAGAGAACTCTTCTGTACCATTCTTCTTTACTGGTGATCAATTTGTACATCATTCTATGGAGTATATCCAAATAAGGAAGAAATAAATATAATAAAGATCCTATTCCTAAGACTCTTTTGCTATTTCTACAAATTAAAAAAAAATGCCAAGAAAGATTACAAAGTAAAAGAAGAAAGAAGAAGATGTGTAAAAGAAATATTAACTAGAAAGAGAATTTAGCATAAGCAAGTTGGAGCAGCTTGCCTGAGCTTAAGGTATGCGGTGCTTTTAATCAACTATGGAGAACATGAACTAGCACACAAGTATGTAACCAAGCAACAGCATCAAACACCATTCGCTTTTTTCTTTCAGACAGAGAAATAAATTAATTTCTATAAGTTTTGTTCAAATCTGGACAAGCAGGCCAAATACAAAATGCATAGATAACTTTTTCTCTTTCTTAGTTGGCAAATACTCCACTACAGTCATTGTTGTCACACTGTTATATTTGAGTCATGTAGCACTTAGGAAAGATATGCATATATTATACAGAAAGTTGAACCTGAAAAGGCCCTTTGAACTAGATTAATGTACTTGTTTACATCTAACATCATTTTTCTTCCACAAAATAACATTCAAAATATTCTTCCATGGTCATGTACATTAATGCTCAGGTGCAGGGTTTGGTTGTTGAGGTAGCTCATTCATCATACTCAGTTCTCTTCTCAGCTTAAAAATATGAGCTTGAGCCCAGCAATTTGCAGACCCAATCAGATGATATTTTCCCATAAATTTCCAAAAGTATTGTCTATCCATTGAGCCTTTAACCAGGCATGCAAAATAAAAGTAGAATGGCCAGAAAGTATCAATAAGATTGGGCCAATGGTTTATGTAGTTAGAAATGGTCTCCTGAATACACCCACATCCATAACCTGGATAAATGTTATGGAGGAAATAATAATTCATATTCAAGCTGATAGAAGACAGGGGATGGAGCCAAAACATCATAATTCCCGCTCCTTGACTGCCCTACAACAACCGGGTTAAAGGCAAGTTTGGGACTGTTGCGCTTCTGCTTTGTTTTCAAAGCACAACAATCAAAGCCACAGAACAGCAGTCCCAAACGGAACTATAGTCATAGGTGGTGGTAGAGCTTATAGGTTATACTATTTGAAATATCACACACATTTGGAATTACTAATATTACTGCAGTTAACTCTTTTGAATAGCTCAAACAAGTTAATTAGCTAAAGCAAAAAGCAAGCAAGCCATTCTTACCCGCCGACAAGTGGATGCAATTATCCAAAGTTCATCTGCCCCTGAGAAATTCAGGAACCAGTGACTCAGAGGATGATTCTTGGTATCAACTCTCACCCTCTCATTCATACTATCAATTGGTACTGCCGAAGTTAAAACAACGAGGATAACCACATAGATATCTTAACAAGCAAAATTGTGCCAAAAAACAAGCATGAAATTTTACCAGGAGTAGGAAGGTACAAGCAGGCAACCTAGGCAAAAGTACAGCAGGATGATTCTGCACACGAGCAAAGAAATTCTCAGAAGGACTGGGAAAAACAATCTCATTATAGGTTTCCATAACAACAGGTCTTTTGGTTGACTTGGGACCAGATTCAGCTTCAGATGGTGGTACCTGTAAAAATCAAAGACAAGCATCAATAAGCTGTGGCTTTACCTCATAGTCACTGTCGTCAGGTTGTTCTTCGCCTTGTATTCTTCCAGAATCACAGCAGCTGTTGTCGTCCGTCTGCGAGATTGGACGCCTAAGATTTTTAACATCAATTTCGAGAGTAACGAGGAATTTGGGAGTTGGGGTTTTAGGATAATAATTAATATTTGGGATTATTTTAGAAATTTAGCACCAATTATAATAGAATATTACAATCTGGTAGAAACTGGGTCTGCACCATTTTTTGCCTTCAATTTATAGTAGGCATATTTGAAGGTTATAATAGTAAAATTGCTGCTTAGTGTTAAATTTCATTTGCATCCCTAACTTTTTAATTAACATCGATTTGACTCGTTTAGTTTTAAAACACTCACTTACCTCCCTGAGTTTTCAGAATATTTTCCAACGGCAGTACCATTCAATAAATTACAGCCTCACAGTCGGTACAGAGTGTTACATTTAGAAGAATGGATTGGAGATGAACCTCGTCTGCAAGCACCATTCTGTTGCCTGCCTCTTCACCGGCAGGAATTACGCAACCTTCCATGCGAACCAACAGGCAGCAGAACGGAGACAAGCCATTGAGACTAGGATGTTTGAGGCATTCGGAGCCATCCTCGTCTAGGTTTCTGAACTTCCGCCTCCTTCTGCATCTTCTCACCCTCCAACTGTGTAGTCTTAGCGAATAGTCTGTTTTGCAAGAGAATTAGATAATAGACTATGAATTATTCCAGTACGGAAACAGCAGTTGGTAGAAGGGAAAAGGATGTTGACTGGCATTGGACCAAAGAGAGGGAGAGGAGCGGCGGGAAGGTCTAGCTTAAGATTTTCTGTCAACATTAACTGCCATATCCATGACTCTACCGAGTTTCAGTTGAACATAGAGGCCTGCTGTCAAAATACAGTATTTTGACAGACGTTGGGATGTCCAAAATACTGGGGTTTTATACAGAGAAGAGGGAAATATGTTGACAACAATCAGTCCCAAACCAGAGTGTCTATTTCCTGTGGGAAAGGCTCAGCAAAGTTCCATGCAGTATCGTCATCACGTTAAAGTCAAAAGGAACTTCCAGGTCTCAGCATACTGTCATGGATTAGCAGGGCCAGGGGAGTCCCACGAGAACTATGCTGGAGTAAAGAGTGGCAGTTGATCACTTGCACCAAATCGAAGTAGCAATACCAAACCCGATGCTTGATGATCCAAACACTCAGCAATGAAAGGGAGTACAGCCCAGCATTTCAAAGCATGCCGATTGTTCAAAAAGCCTTTCAATGTTTGAAAATGCTTAAAGAATTTATTCTCTCAAACTGCCAAGACTGCTACCTAGTTTTTCGCACGAGTAAGCTTCTGTTCATTTTCTGCAGCTCACTGCTTCTGTCCAGTCTTTTTCAACGATCCTCAACCCCCTGCTTTGTTTCATTCAGAAATACTACTTGTCTCAAGAGCAAAGTGCTCCAAATTCAGAGACATGCTCTCGACTTAGATTGCCCTGCTTCTAATTTCTCTCTTCCTTGACATTACCTTCTTTCTCAACCGTAGTTTCGGACTCCACCATAACCCCCTTGACAAGAACTTCAATTTCATCTGTGATCTTCTGCACAGACTCGAGTAATTCACCGGCAGTTAATCTAAATTTTATATTCCTGGTGTTATATTCTAATCACACCTACATCTTGTATTCTTTCATCTTACTTTCTTGTACACCTCAAAGAATTAATTTTACTCTTATGCACGCACGATTGCAAAGAAAGGCATCTGAAACCATAAAAAAGCAGGCAAAAGAACTGAAAAGAACAAAGAATTGGACTAATCAGAGGAGTAAAATGAGTGATTGCAGAAACTAAAATACTCCAACGCACATTAAAGATGCATTAAAAAGAATCCTATTAACACACCAAATTGTCATGCAACAGCTCTTTGTATTTATACTTTATGGATTCAGCACGTAACAAGTCACTAGTATCTTCCATAAAGTTACATTTAGAAGAACAGAACGGAGATCAACTTCATCAATCAGCATTACTCTGTTGCCTGCCTCTTCTTTGGCAGCTTGGCCATCAGACAGGAATTATGCAACATTGCATATGATGCCAACAAGCAGCACACAGAGACATGCCAACGAGATTAAATGTTTGATGCATTCAGCGCCATTACTTTGCATTGTTCATTCATGGCCAAAAGTTGAGCCTCTTTCTTGTCAAGAAGGGCTGTTAGTCTCACATTTTCCTCCATAAGTTTTTGAACTTCTGCCTCTTTCTGCATCTTCTCACCTTCCAACTGTGTTGTCTTGGCCACTAGCCTGTTTCACAATAGAGTTAGATAATATACCATAGGAAATATCCCAAATAAAACAAGCAGTGGGTAGAATAGAAAAGGATGTTGACTAGAATTGACCAAAGAAAGCGGTAGCAAGAGCAACAAAGGTCATAATTCGAGATTCTCTGTCAAAATTAACTGCCATACCCATGAGCACGCCTAGTTCAGTTCAATAAAGAGGCCTATTTTCAGAATACAGTACCTGACAGATGTCGGTGGTCTAAAATATGGGGTTTAATACAAAGAAAAGGGAAAGATGTTGAACACATTCAGTTCAAAACCAAAATGGCTATTTCTTGTTGGAAAGTTTTAGCAAAGAGCCACACTATACCGAAATCAAATTAACTTCAAAAGTTGTGCCACACGAACATGGATTTCAGGAACCCCCACAGGAACTATGCTTCAGCAAAAAGGGACAGTTGATCAATTGTCACCAAATCAATGGAATAGTACTCCACTTGACGCTTGACAATGTGGACAAAACACTCAATAATAAAATGAAAGATAGTTAACATTTCAAACCATACTGACCGTTCAAAAAGCCTCTCAATTGTTTGAAATTGCTTCTCGGATGAAATAAGTGTTTCTCTCACACTGATAAGACTACTAACATAGTTTTTCAGAGACTCAAAATCCTGTTTGACACGACTTAGCTCCTGTTCATTTTCTGCAGCTCGCTGCCTCTGTCTAGATGTCTCTTCAACCAAATCTTCAACCCTCTGCCGCATGTCATTCAGAATATTATTTGTACCAAGAGCAAATCGCTCCATCTCCTCCAACTTCAAAGACATGTTCTCAATTTGAATTGCCTTCTTTCTAATTTCCTCCTGACCTAATGTTACCTTCTCTTTCTCAACTGCAGTTTCAGACTCTGCCATGATAACCCTCTTAACAAGAGCTTCCATTACATCTGTGACCATCTGCACACACTTGAGCAATTCACCTATATAAGCTCCATCTTGTTCATCTAAAGAACCTAGCTGCTTACTAGTCCCAATCCATGTATCATCATCGGGAGCATCGACCAAAGAAAGATCAACATTCCTAGACCAACTAGACAAAGGTGTACCATTTTTGTCAACAAGACCAATCCCTTCTAACTGTTTGATGCCACACGAAGTATGGGCCAAGTCAGGAACTGCCATTATTCTTGCTTTTGATTTCAAGTATGTTAACAGTGTTGAAGTAGTTTTCACTCTTCGCCAAAGAACTTCCAGCTCCTTCTTTGCATCATCTTCAGAACCCTTTATACATGCCTTCATCTCAATAAGTTTTTCCTGCAGTACATCCACTTGGAACTGGTTTCGCTCCATCTCTTGCTTCCAAATTTCATGAGTTTCACTTAGTTGAGACTTCAAAGTGGACAAATCAAAATCTTCCTCACCAGCCATTCCCTATCCTATATGATACAAAAAGTTAATGTGAGAACTGCAATACCAAATTGACACCGCCTAATCACCATCAACACTCAAGCATCAAGTAAACACATATCCAAGTAAAGAGCAAGAAACTGAATGTACATGGCATGTTTTGCCCAAATATTAATCCACTTTAAACTCATAGAATGTACGTTGCTTTCCCCACCAAGCACTAGTGACCACAATAAAAATTAAAAATAGAAATCTTATCTTGCAAATGGGATGCCTTTTAAGATAACACTTTTCCCGACATTGCAATCTATGCATGCTTTGCAATGTCAAACTAGATTCCTAACATCCAATGTAATTATAATTGACACACGGAAAAAACTGTAAGAACTTCCAATTTCTAGCCTTCAACGATCATATTGTTCGGTTCCAGCCACTCTATCACTGAATAAAGTGGATAGGAGAATATCCGCAAACACAGTTTGCAGCCTCATCTGATATCCAAAGGCCCACAGCGATCATTATTTATATCAACAAATAATAGCACAAAGAAGATCGAAAGAAAAATCGAAAAAGAATCTGAAGTTTTAATTTTCTGTAAGCAACCAAACCAAAGTCTATTCATTGTCAGGCATACATAGCTTTAACACAATCGAGACTTGAAAACCGAGTTTCACGGTCTGAACTACCAAAAAAACCCTAATCCGGTTAACCATTCCGTAATCAACCAGAAAAAAAAGCATTATGATCCTTAAACGAACCCTAAACCTCAACGAAAAGGACAAAGTTAAGACTGATGATATACGAGTAATCCAGGAAATAGCAGACGTACTTGCATCGAATGAGAACAAAACGAAGGTCAATCAAAGAAAAACCAAAAGGAAAAGCGACGGACGACGATCGCGAGAAGGCACCTTCTGATTTGAGGAAAGTAGAGGAATTGGATGGGGTCGACCACACCAGATAACGCGTGCACGCTCTTCACATGGAGTAAGTGATGAAACAACCAAGAACATTTGAGGGAGCAGCTAGTGTTGTCCTTTTTAAGTAAACCTTTTGAAATTATCGCTAAAAGCAGTTGTGGGTTTGCTTAGTACACCCATTTCGTTAGTTCGTACATAGGTATCTTTAGTAAGGAACTGGGGTGCTCTAAGTATCCGTTGTTCTCCATCTGTTGTGGTGGCAGTTCATTGGTTGTCCCCACTAAACGCATCCCCACTCGAAGGCCCTCCTTCGTCTCCACCGAGAAACAGACACATTCTGAAACTCGAAAACGATGACTACATAGCAAGTTACCGACAGCGGACGGTAACAAACACACTGTATGTTTATAAGAATATCGGGGCATTGACTGTTGAGAGAGGAAGATAGGGAGGAAGAGGGAAAACGAGGATATAAGAATAAGAGAGAACAATGGCAGAAGGGAGAGAAGGAGATTGGGAGTGCAATGGCTGTAACAACCGAAACTATGCGTTTAGATCGTTTTGCAACAGGTGCAAGCAACCCCGTCTTTTAGTGGACACCAAAACCCCAGCTGACTCCAAGTGGCTCCCTCGCATTGGCGATTGGATCTGCGCCGGTGAGTTATATCTTTTTACCTCTCACTGTATATCATATTCTGTATTTCGAAAGTCTGTATCTATTTCTATTTTGAGGTTCGTAGATAATTTTTGTTATTCCTTTATAAACTTTAAGTTTTGTATGTAATAAATACTCGCTGGGTATGTAACTTTAGGTTTACCAGGCTACTGTAGATTGAAAAATTCTGTTGTTTATTTAAGTGATTTTGGTTTATAGGTAGCGTCTGCTTGGCTATTTTCATGATTGGTGTTTGTTGCAAGGATTTAAGAACTTTGTTAAGAGTGTTGGTCGGTGAAGAGCAGAATTGCATTATACATTTATGCTTTCTTTGATATATGAGATAGTGCACGAATGAAATTGAAAATGAAATCTTGCATTTTAGTCTTTATTTGTACGAGAGATGATATGCTAGTTTTGTTTGTACCATATCAGTAATTCATCGCAGGTGAGACCTTGAAGTAAGTTTCTCATTTTGAAGCTGAAATGGGACAGAATATATTATTGACAACTCTGTTTTCTTTTGTTCTTTTTACAATTTTTCCACTGTAATCATGATGGGGGTTTATTTTCTCTTAGTTTAAGGCTTGGACTTTCAGATGGCTAATAAACAACCTTGTGTGTTTTAGTCCTAGAGCATGTATGGGATTGTTGTGCCTGTACTTAATTTTGAAAGTACATTAGTTAAAAGTGTTTGCTTTACCCCAACTTTTAGTCGGGATAACTCATTTTTTTCTGATTCTATCCCATGACTGTTGTAGCTTTAAAGTCATAGCACCTCAATTCCAAACTTATCCTTGGTTTGGTTTGTTCATTCACTGAGACACAATTCTAATACAGTCTGCAAAGGTATTATCATACACTTAAAATAGGATTGAATTCGGGAATGCTTAGCTTGGCATGGTTGAACGAAGAGGTATCAGTCGCATTGTCAGTATGAAGGGTGCATTCAAAAACTGACGCACCTAATTTTGACTTAAGAATTGCTTAGTCTGCTGATATTTTTCAATTCCATCTATCATGTGAAGTTCCATATCGACTTTTGATAACTTTGAAGTTCTTGTTGTTGACTTCTCGTATTTTGTTGCTGAAGATGAATTACTTATTTAATTTGTATTTTATTTTCTTAAGTGTGTTTAGTAACTTGCTATCAATTAGGTTGAGTTGTTTGTGTTTTTTGTATGTGTGTTTGGTCTGGGATGGGCTGGTTGGTGTGCGTATACTTGGCAACCTTTCTCTCGTGGCTGCTTTGTTGGTTGGGTTTGTATGACAATGGATCAATAGGTTGCACTAACAACAATTATGCATCAAGAGAAAAGTGCAAAAAGTGCGGTCAACCAAAGGAGATTGCAGCTATGCCAACAATTGCAGTGCCTGGAGCTTCTCTCCCGACTTATGCACATCATTTTGCCAGGGCCTCTGGAGGAGCTGAACAAAACATGAACACTGGACTTGGAGCCAATGGACAGCACCCTTTGAGATCCAACTGGTCATTAGCAGGGACTGAGAAGTATGGAGTTACCTCTGCTGCTTCTTGGCCTTTAGCTGGAAACCACAGTTCTAGACTTCCATATGATAACTCTGCAAATCAAGCGCCTCCTGGTATGAAGGAATGGCGCAATGGTGACTGGATATGTAACTGTGGTTTTCATAATTACTCCTCACGAGCACAAGTATTTTACTTCTAATTCTTCCACTGTTGACAAATTCAAAAGATTTAATATCACAATTCTGTATTTGATCCTGTTTTGGCTTCAATTGCAGTGCAAGAAATGCAATGCTCCTCCACCCCCAGGTACACTCTTGTTCCTGGTCAGTAAGTAATAACAAATTGTACCTGTTGTGTCTTGGATGCAAATTAACTGTCTTTGTTGACTGAAAAATTTCAATGACATGGGTCGACTGGTGTTTCTAATTTTGCAGAGGTGTATTTTTTTGTAATTTATTGTTTCTCTCACTTAGTTATGATGCAGCGACACCTTCAAGATGCAATTGGATATCCACACTGCAAAACACTCCTCATTCTTGTTCAACTTAGTCTGTGATAAGTTTTTGGTCTATTTTGTCAGAACTCAAAAATTTTAATGCTCTTGATTCATTCTTTGATCTTCATCTTTTTTACTTGAACTGATGCGAAAATGGAATTAATCTTATTGATTGTTATTTGCCCCTACAGTATGGTTGCAATATGATTCCCCTCATACTGTGGTGAATTCTAATATCACTGCTGAAAAGAGTGGGGATGTACCTGAGCATGTCTTAACTTCTTCAGGAGTGGAGTAAGAAGATGCTTAAGCAGCTTAACTTTCATATGCCTTATTCTCAGAAGGATAACCCTTCCCGAGTTGATGATTACAGGCCAAAATCCCTATGCAATTTACTGTGCAAGATTATATGCCTGTGATGGATTACAGTTGCTTTTACCCTTGAACAAGGCTTTTGTGCTAAAATTTTGTTGGTGTTTACAATTCCTCTTTTTTATGCTCCTCCCCGCGGTCATTTTTATACTTGGTCTGTACTTGTTCATCAATTCATATCCTTTATGGCAGCTATCATGCATGTTCTCTTCTTTTTTCAGATGCTTGATTTCTTCAGTTCCAGTGATTCACAACCTAAATTAGGAACTTTTCTTTGGGTAACAATTGCCATGAATTACCATTTGGAATCAATTGGTGGCTGTTATTCGTTTTGTACTCTGATTCTGTGGTCCACATGGAATGATCAGCTGTTACTGATTTGTACTTTCTTATAATTATACTCTTCAGGGTACTCTATGCTTGGAACAAAGCGTCTGGCATCAGAAGAGTTTGTTCATGAATGGGATAACAAGAGACTGAATTCAGGACATGTGAGGAATCATTTTCTAGTTTGGCATCGTAGATTAATGTGACAATGTGAGAATAGGTTAACTCTTTCTAGCCCTCTTCCCATCTTTTTCTTTTCTGTGGATGGATGTACAGACAATTGGATCACAGAAATCATATCCAGGATTTGAGCAAGTGGTAGGGTCCCATATTGACGTGAAAACAGGAGTATGTGCTCCATATGCAGCTGTAAGCTCGGTTGTGGTTCCAAATTGGCAAGCACCTATGTCATTTCCATATCAAGCGACAGTGCCCGCTCTTGTTGGGAAGGGGTAAACTTGGACCTTGACTACTTTTACACATGTAAAATTTATCTTGTAATAATTGTTTATTTCCTTTTAAGATCATAAAATGAATTAATTTTTTTTCTCTGATTCTGAAAATAATGTGGTGTCTTTCCTTGATGTTTCTTTTTCTATTCTCTAATTTAATTTCCAACTCTTTGTACTGTCAATATAGAGAAGTAAGTTTATAAATATTGATGGTTTTTTATTATGCTGTTTGGATTGCATTCATCTCTTATGGACTATATATAATTTGAACTAAGTATGCTGAATAAATTGTCACCTCTGATCTTGAGTGTTTGGTGATTTATGATGAACAACATTTACACATCTATTAAATATAAATTTCATATTGATATGTTTAGTAGCTATATTGTAGATGTTTGGAATTGGAGAGAGGCTTTTCTGTTATTTTTTCCCCTGATAGGAGACAAAAGGTGGAGTGTGGCTTTTTTGTCACACAAGGGCTTCGATAAATGCCTTTTGAATGATATTCTAATATTTAGACTTGTTTCACTTGCCAGAGCAAAGCAATGGCGTGATGGAGATTGGATGTGCACAAATTGCAATAATCATAATTATGCATCTCGTTCAGAGTGCAATAGGTCAGTATTTGGGTTTGAAGTTAAAATTTGGCCTATTTTTAGCTTTCATCTGCCTTGAATATCACCAAGTGTCAAAGAAAGCTTGGCTGTAGTCTGGGATTCATGCTTCCTTGGGAAGTTTCTGAAGCTTAAGACCTGTTACATTCAAGTTGGTTTCAACAATTATTTTTCTATCTTGACCTCATTCCCTTTTATGTGGAGGTTTGTATGTTCAACATTAGTGCTCAATCAGTGGAATTCTCAATATTGATAGCTCAGACTATCTTGGCTAGCGAATAATACTGCAAACAGTTTTAGCTTAGCATGCTCATTGGCTTGGTTATGATTGAAAATTAACCCAGTTCAGTCTGGTCAACTTTTTAGCATAGTTCTTTTTCTTTTTCTTCTCTCATATCGTAAACAGCTTTATTTCCTTTGTTGCCATCCCTTCCCATTCTTTCTTTTTGCATTAAAATTGCGGATTTATATTTTAAAATAAATTTCCTGAACCTTTCTGTTTTCCCATTTTTGTCGACTTTGATCTTAACCAATCTGCAGTTTTGCACCACTTCATTTATGGAACTACATGCCTCTGCACCATTATGTTGCTCTAATTGTTGGAAGATTCTCTTCTACAGGTGTAAGACTCAAAGAGAGACGGTGCTTCAGCCAGTCAGTGCAGTATAGTTTGCAGGACCATAGAAGCCTCAGTCAGTCAGTGCGGCGTAGTTGCAAGACCATGGAAGCTTCAGAGCGTCGTAGCTTTGCTGTTAATTGGTATATCATGCTGGCAAAAACCATGGAAGAATGCCACGGACCTGTTTCATTCCTTTAAGTTGGTCATTCTAGTACTTAGTGGCTATGTTATTGATATTCATTCCCAAAATGTTAGCTTTTATTCCGAGTAGAGTGTGGGTGTGAGTGATGACTTTACAATTTTGTTGTCAAGGTTTGTTATGTTTCTACAGCATACAGTTAGTGTTCTTCATGCATTGCCACAGTAGATATAAAAAATCATTCGTTATGGTTTTAGTTGGCTGTATACGTGAAATCAGATTTTATCACATCAATTCCCATAATAAAAAAAGCTTGGTGTTTATTGTTCTTAACATGATCAAAATGTTTCTACAAGTGGAAGATTTAAAGGGCACACTGTGCATCTACAAAACTGGGACAAATTATGAACCCTTGAATGCTGAGGAAGGAGAGAGTAGAGGAGAATCCAACTGGTAAAGATTTAGCGCAGGCCCAACAAACGGAACAGTATCCAAGCTGCAATCATGATAAAAATGGAAGCATAAGCAAACTTGTTCAGCCAGAAGAGCATTCCCTTCTTTCCCATGTACAGCTCCTTTTCCTTTTCAGTGAAACTCATAACCGCTCAGTTCTTGGGAGCTGTTGTAGTAGTATCAGCCGAAGCTTGCGCGTTCAAGGGTTGTTTCTCTTCCCTCTGCAGTCTTTGTCTCTGTCTCCTTGATCCACGCCGGAACCGTATTTCCACGGTGTCTGCCGGCGTTGCAAGAGGAGAAACAGGCTGTTGAGCATCGTTGCCGCCACCGTCAATACTACTGCCGTTGACAGCGTTGATTCTGATAGACCGAGCACGGTGACTGTTTGGTAAAAGATTTTGAGCTTGCGTTGCGGCTGTTGTGGAGGTTTTTGAGGAGATGGGGATGGGATGACAGTGGCGAATTTGAAGCAAGAGTTCGAAGTATATTCGTGTTCATTGCGGCTTTCAATCAATAGCAGCAACAGCAGCAGACGCAGATGGTTGGATGTCTTTGCTCCCTTCTATTTAATACATATGAAGGAATTTCCTGTCATTCGGCGCCACGTCTCATCATTCATAATCACAGCAAGTGAATTCTCGAAAATATCCCTACCATCGTCGTTCCGTTGTCCATAGTCGCGCAAAATTTGTTCTCTGCTCGCCATTCTTTTGCTTCAACTTTCTTTTTATAAATACTCTTTTAACGGCAATCTGTCAGTTGCAACTTTCTTTTTATCTTGGATTTCAAGCGATCTCCGACGAGTTAACTCTGGTTTGCTCTCCTGTCATGAGCAACGATCTCGATCGCGTCAAAACGGACGACCCTTTCATCCTGAAGTACCAACCCTCCGAACTCAGAATTGCCTCTGAGTTTCTCAACACGTGGCGTCCTTTTCTCTGTCGAGATCTCTGCCACGACTGCACCCAAAAGATCGCAGATCGCATCCGCTCTCTCGAAACAGGTACTTCGCTCCTTTTTTGCTCTGTTCTATTGATGCTTTATTATTCTAGTGTGACAGAGATTCTTAATTTCTTTTTTTCTTTAATAATTGGTACGATTAGTACTCTTATTAGATAACCCTTTTTCTTTGTGCTCGCGGAAAATAATCAGTAAGTCTAATTTATTTTCTAGGTAGGGTTTAGTGGTTTTTGCTGCATATATTTATTTTGTGTGTTTGATTTTTTGGCTTTTAGGACTAAACAGTGATGAACTGGAATGGGTAAACTTAGATGAGAATAAAGCCTCTTCGGAAAGGGCAATTTTAGATGAAGATGAGGCCTCTGATAGTGCGAATAATATCGAATCAGAACACGTGAATGATAATTGTGACACAAATTCGCTTGGAAGTTGGAAAGATGGGAGAAACAGGGGATCTGGACATGATCTAAAAGCTTCAACAAGTGGTGGGTTAGCCTTTGAATCGACCTTGGTTGAAACTCAAAGTCCACGTATATCTTGGGCTGACATGGCTCAGGAAGATAAACTTGAGGGAGAAGAAGAGCAGCATGAATCAAACAAGCAGATGGTTGATAGTATTGTTTCTACAGAGGAGTTGAGGGTTTCCAAGGCTCTTGAGAAGCCTGAGTTGTCCAGGGACCAGAGAGAGCACATTCGGTTCATGAATGTGAGGAGAAAGAAGGATTTCATTTGTTTGGAGAAGATTAATGGGAAAATTGTCAATATTTTGGAGGGTCTTGAGCTGCATACTGGTGTGTTTAGTGCTGCTGAACAGAAAAGGATTGTAGACTATGTTTATGAACTTCAGGAGATGGGGAACAAGGGAGAATTGAAAGGTTTGTCCTGCCTTCTATTTTACTTTGACGCACTTTTTATCTAAATGTCATTTTGATATTGTGATTTGGTTATTAGTCTATTTGGTTTTTTTTATAAGAATGGCTGGTGGCTACAATATAAATGTATCTTTAACATGCTGTAAAAGTGGAATTCCAACTGTCATCATGTTTTAATATAAATTGCAATCTTAGTTTATTCCTAGTACAGTAGTGAGAAGATTCAATTCATTGCCATGCATTTCACTGCTTTGATTGCCCTTGGATTTGTATGTTCATATTCTGGAGCTACCATGGATGTTCTTGTATTTCTGTCCAGCTTTCATTGACACAGCTTAAATAGGAGCCTTCTGCCCTAGAAGAATTGAGTGAAACTTGTGTTAGATTATACAGTTGAAAGAATTTTATGGTTTTATGTTTTGGAGTTATGCAACTGCAAGAAGCTAATCCGTCTATGTTCCAAATTGGAAAATATTCCTTTTCTGTGGGTGTGACTTAGGATCGGTGTACTAGGAGCTGTGATTTTTTGACAAAACTTTCATTTTGGTTTGATGTGGTACGATGTTCATAATAATTGACATTGTTCTTCAATTGAAAAAAAAATCAGTGTTATGCATTTGCACAATGAATTTCTTAATTAAAAGGTTCTGCTTTTGTGCAAATTTTTTCTTTGGGTCAGTAATTATGGCTGAAACATTTGCAGAACGAGTATTTTCAGCACCCCAAAAGTGGATGAGGGGCAAAGGGTGTGTAACCAGGCAATTCGGTTGCTGTTACAATTATGCAACAGTAAGTTCCCTTCATTATGTTGATTGTTATGTGGTTGAATGTTTAATTTAATTAAGTTGGTTGGTTTGTGGGTGATGTACAATATAGACCTGTTTTGTAATGGGGTTTTGTTAATAATTGTCTGTTGACATTATAATTAGGACATATTTGTAGTAGATGGTTGAAAAGCTTTTTTTTTATGTTGGCAGGATATAAATGGTAATCCACCTGGCATTCTCCGCAATGGAATGGTAGACCCTATACCCCATCTTTTTAGGGTGATCATTAGAAGACTGGTTGGGTGGCATGTTCTTCCTCCAACATGTGTGCCTGACAGCTGTATTGTTAACATCTATGAAGAAGGGGGCTTTGTACTGCCACACATCGATAGCCATGATTTCGTTCGACCATTCTGCACTGTATCATTCCTTAGTGAGTGCAGTATTGCTTTTGGATCAAACTTAAAGGCTGTAGGTGCGGGTGAGTTTGCTGGTGCAATTGGAATCCCTTTGCCGCTGGGGTAAGTATGATGGTCAAATCCTTGCTGTTTGTATTGTTGTCCTTTTTTGGTTTTTTCTTTTTGAATTTATTTTAGTTGCATTTTGAGATTTTTGGCACAGCATCATTCTCACTATTGAATAAAATTCATAAAGCAATAGTTGCTTCCTCTCAGATCTGTGCTTGTCCTAAATGGAAATGCTGCTGATGTAGCAAAGCATGGTGTGCCTGCAGTTCCTACAAATAGGTAGAAGTTAAAATCATTTAACCTTCACTGGTGCTCTTTTTAGTAATGACTTCTGTTTAAGTTTATTTCCTCCTTTGTCTTGTATTTTTCTTAGGATATCAATTACATTCAGAAGAATGGATGAGTTTAAAAGACCAGCTGGGTTTATTCCAGAACCTGATCTGCGGGACATTGAACCATTGCCTTATAATGTGGACAAAACTAAAATGTTAATTTCTGATGACCATGTGAAGAAGCAGCGAGCTAGAAGAGAAGCTAAGGCAGAAGCAAGAGAACATGTAGAGAGAAGTGGTGCCTGCTCGCAATTTCATTACGTACCTCGGTTTTGGCGAGGGCCTACAAATAAGCAAAGGGCAAGGGTGAATCTGGGCAGCTGATGCACTTATATGTGCATCTCACCTCCTGTCCATCCAACTGTTGGTTTTAGCATTTGGGTGTCCGAATGCTGATTGTGGATGTTTCTTCTGATTGAAGGAGCTACTAAAAGGAATTTGGCTGCATTTATACCTGTAGTAACGTGTGGAGATGCATCCCTTAACTTACTGCCATATTTGATTATCAAGGACAAATATCTAAGTGTTCAAGTGATTTGAGTTTAGGAGTCCCATGGCTGTGGCATTGACAATTTCTTGATATTTATTATTGGAGGCTGAGGCGAAAAATTGTGGTCAGAACCTTCAGTTTTGGTGGTTGTGGAATTTCCAGAGGTTTTGGTTTGCATGCACATCACGATACTTGATGATGAAGTCATTTGCTTCATAAAAGTGATTTAGCTGCTAGTTTAAAGCAGTGCGGTTATGGTTTATCTACTAGTTTGAGGCGCATCTGGCATAACATCATCCAATTAACTTGCTTGAATCTGCATTTTGTTTGGGATGAATTATTCTTATTGAGATTGCCAGAAAGCACATTGCTTCTGGCTGTGTACTGCTGCTACCCCATGAATGATTTTATGTTATTTTCTCTTATCTTATACGGAACCCAAATTCGTTCATGACTTAAAATCAAATTTATAGTACACACAGATGAATTTCATGTATCATCATGACACTCGCATTTGTTCAGAACAGTTGATAAGTATGTACTGGTTAATGGCTCTCTTTGCATCTTTGTTAAGCCAATTACTTTGAAGTTTGCAGGTCCATAATTTTCTCCTATTCAAACCACCCATTTGCAGAACACAAATTGTATCTTTTATTTACCTGTACTTGTCCCTTCAGTTCCTTCCTTGCTATGGTATGTCACTCTGGAATTAATGTATTTGTTTCTCTCTCTCTCACTCTGTGTTCTTGTTTGTGATAACAGAGTGCATTACATTTACAGGTTATCTAGCTACTTCTATTAAATTAACTAATTAATTAGATATTGGAGGAGTAGGCTTGATAGAATTTCAATAATTTCATCTGGATTGGAGGAAAATCTACCAGACTTGTCATCATTGCTCTTCCCCGGAATTTAGGTTACAAATCAAATCAATCTTTTCCCAGCACCACTGCATGCCGCGTTCAAAATATTCCCAAAATCCAATTATTGGTACTAAATAATTTAATCCAAATTGCGATGCGCGGCTGTGGCTGTGTCCATGCTCAAGATCAGAAATTTATAAAATCTCACGCATAAAATATGATACAAAGGATTACGTGCCTGAAAATCTTACTGCGACCTCTCCTAGCTCCATCGTTCACACTCGATAACAGTAAATACATCAAAGCAAATCAAAACAGCAATTACAAAAGCAACCATGCTGCAGACCGCCATGGAGGAGGAGGAGGAGGACGGGTACTGCTTGCTTATCCAACATTAGGGAGAATATGCAGAACAACCAGGTCATGCAGAAGAATCAGTTCTATGTTTTGTGGATCTTTGAATCGCATGAAGTTTAATTAAGAACATGTTCTCATAATTCTGTGGTGATCTGCAAAGATCCCACCGGCTAATTAATAACATATAATATTCTTGCTGATGACATAAAATCAATGACGAGCTTGATTCATCCGAGCCTCCATATAATTGGCGAAAGCCTGCAGTGCAGCTTCCATGGAAACGAAATTGGATTGATGGCAATCGTGACTTTGACAGGTTGATTCAGATTAATGGTAATTACCAGTTATTGTTGTGGTCAAGTTTTGATCATTCCAGTGCCTGTTATTGTGTTCATCAAGAGCACGTCTTCGCTGAGCATATATACACAGAAACGTGTGTTCTTATTGATAATTCTCGGTTGGAAAAGCAGACAATAAAGACCAGAATTTGTAAGAATGGCGTGAAATTAAGAACGAAAGGCGACAGCCTGCATGACCAATTCCTCGTCACATCCTACAGAAGTAATCAGCAAATTGGAGCCAAAGCCCCCACATAATTTCTGTTAAGTCTTCTCTAGGACTAGTCGAGGTCTCAATAGATCGAGGATTTTGGTATTCGAAATGGGTGTAATGATAATAATAATAAAAAAAAATAATTAATACGATTTAGTCATGGAATACAAAAGATTTTACGTAAGAATCTCATTCACAAAAATTCCTGAAAACTTTTATGAGGTTAAAATGATCTCTCAAACAAGATAACTGCAGCCACCTCGACGAACCAGGTCAGGTGTTGCAGAAAGAAGGCTGCAGGTTGATAACTGCACCATAACACACATCCAAAAACATGGGTACATGATTTCATGCATCTTCATCTCATTGACAGTGTCTTGGTGCTGTACTGTAACTAAAAGCTAGCCAATTACCCATGTCAAATTTGGTTGAAACTTCGTGGTTAAGATTAAGAATTACTAACTCGGGTGCAAGAAATATCAGAAACAAGAAACTGAAAACGAGATATTGGGAATAATTAGTATTGTGGTCCAAGTCCAAACATACATATATATTCTTCTTCAACCCAAAGCAATGAATGAATGAAACTTGGGTCCGCACTACAACACTTGTAGAACTAGATTTGCTACTCCAATTAATATGATACCTACGAGAATGAGCTAAACTATACCCATATGCCAAACTGTTGAGTCTGTGTGGCTGTGGGAGTCTCATCTATTCTAAGTAAGCTTCCTCAAACTTTTCTTCCGTTTATGGGAACTTGGTAGTGGATGATTTACAAAGAGTGAGGTTTCTCATGACCTCTTGAGTAACTGATGTTTATGTTTATATCCATTTAGAAGGCAAAGAGTTTGGACAAACAGCAAAGTATTGGCATATATGTACATGCACATGGCTATAAGTTAGTTCTCTTATAAGTTATGAATATAAGACTTGAGGTCCCAAGTGTTAGATACAATAAGAGATTGCATTGAGTCAGGCTCATTTGTGTTAGTAAGTGTATAGTATCCGACCCACTACAGAAAAAACAAAAGGGAAACAGAGAAAACAATAATCTTGTGGCTGGGGATTTCCTCGATGGATGTGGTAGACAGTCCTTTTCTTGGAATTTAATAAGACATAAAGTGAAGTGAAAATTAGACTGCTAGCAGCCTAGTTATGAAAATAGGCAGAGGCAGAGGCAGAGGCAGAGGAGATATGAAATGATTTTGTGATTTTGCCTTGGAGACATATATAGGGTGAAAATAGGAGCAAGAGTGGTACTGGATGATTACCCGATGGAAAAGGGAGTCACAGTCACTGCATGCCTCTAGACTGCACAATAATATATATAGCTAGAGAAATTTCATGAGGTAAGCAGCTCAGTCAGTGATTTGGATAAGATAAGCTGCAGTTATTAGACTGACAAATCAAATTCTATAAAAAGTTGGATAATCAAGAGCAGATTTGTGACTACTCCCCCAAGAAACAAACACCTCCACGCTCCATTAGAGAAAGATGGTCCAGGTAACATCTCCCAAGTGAATGCATGATAAGGAGAGGCAAATCTCATGATGGCCAGTGTCATAACACAATCTCATAAAGCTGATGAGTTTTGAAAGAGATAGAGAGAATCCAAATTGCAGATCATGATATGGAATGAAATTGTTACAAGCTGAATTGAAGGGTGCTGAACATTTCAGTTTTCACCCAAAATTAGCAGCATAAAAACCAAGACAACTTTGCATTTTCAGGTAAGTTATAATTATGAGAGTTGATTTTATTGTTGAAGTAAGAACCAAGAAACTACAATAATCCCCGAATTTGGTTGCTTCAGCTGGCATACACACGGGAACAACAGGATATTAAGCAATCAGTAATCAGTGTAAGGCTGAAACCACAGAAAAAGTACTCGGATATACAATTTTTCGAGTGAATAATTTATTATTTTGCAAGTGATGGGTCTGCAATCATGAACTGAAAGACCAAACGAACCTGCTCCATGCAAAAAGTCCTGACCCTTTTTGTTTTGTATATATACATGATCTGCTTTGTTATTGAAAACTATGCACAACGTGGATCCTTTGATCTCATAAAAGCCACCGATTGTCAGTACTGATTTTTTGCTGAATATTAAAAGGTTTGAGTCTCGAGGAAACGAGGGCGAGTCCGTAGAACAGTACAGTAGAACAGTAGAGTGTTCAATGCTGCTGCTGCTGCTGCTGCTAAGGAAGGGTGGAGGGAGGGTACAAAGTGATGGGAAATTAAAAGCCAGTTTATATTGAAATCGAAGCTTGGGATAGGGTATGTTGATGTTCCATTATTTAATGCTCTTGCATTTTTATTTTTGGGATGCGTGCTCCAGTACTGCACGTTTTATGTGACACTGTGTAATTCTATTCTATTCTATTCTTCCCTTCCTTTCTGCGTTGCTTCTTCTCTCGTTGCTGTGTGTGTGATCACCCCTTGTTTCCACCATTGGTTTCAGTTTGGTGGCCCACACTTTGGCCTAGGAGTTAGGATCCCAAGTCTAGAACACCTTTATCATTGTTTAGTTCTCTCAGATAAAATATTTTTTAAAATTTAATACTAATTTCAAATAATTAATGTTTTACAAACTTGAAGTGGGAATCTCCTTAAAATCCATTTCCGCTTTTAGAAAAAAGTTGGTTTTACTTTTAAGTTGTCTGGTTTTTTAAAGTCATTTTCCAATTTAGAAGGAAAGGGTAATTAAGTAAAATTCTGTCATCAACAAAGTTAGAAAAGCAAAGAAATACTTACTTAGTTACTATTGTAATCTTAATGTACAGAACAAGTAACTATAGACCCTGTTTACTCTAACAAATAGTAGTTTCAAAAGTGCTTTTCCAAGTGAGTCTTATTGTCCCAAAGCGCTTCTTGATTTTATTGCAGATAGAAACAGTGTATCATAGAATTCTCAGATGCTGTTTCTTTTCCAAAGCTTATGTGTATGTATAATAGAATCATTGATACACCCCCCCTGTTCTTCAACTTGTTCAAGCAACTGGTACATTGACTTTTCCCCGAAATACTTCCATGGAGCAAGGCAACGAAGAGATTGCAACCCAAAGTTTGTTAAAAATGAGACAGGAAGACTAATAATACGTATAGATTATCCTATTGAGAAAGGCAAGGGAGGGAGGGGCAAAGGCTCCACAGCTTTTATGCATAGTTTTACCATTTGCTCTCCTCCCTCGACCCTTTGCCTTTTTGCCTCAGGTCACGAGACCAAAGTCCATGCAAGGAGGAGTGAGCCTGCCTTTTTCATTCATGTAATTCCACTGGTACCCTCTCTTTCAATGCTATCTTTTGTTCTCTTACCTTCTTATAAATGCACGTGGATTTTTTATTTTAATAAAATAATAATACGTGGTGGTATAATTAATAATAAATAATTTAATTTGTTTAATTAAATTATTAAAATATAATATAAATTATTATTAAATGTGTTAGTATGGCTTGTCAACTCCGGAAGAGAAGTCTCTCCTCG
The DNA here is from genome assembly GCA_019650275.1 of Xylocarpus granatum. NCBI lineage: Eukaryota > Viridiplantae > Streptophyta > Magnoliopsida > Sapindales > Meliaceae > Xylocarpus > Xylocarpus granatum. The sequence continues at coordinate 381,775 of BNST01000167.1, read as the reverse complement.
CTTCTCGTCATTGTTCATATGACTCTTTTGCCCTCGCATGCTTTTATAATAGCCCATTACCATCGCTCCATTTCATGCACTTTCATTTACCATCTTCTCTTCTCTTTCTTACACACTCAGCACTATCTCTCTCCCACTCCATTTTGCTTCCTTGATTACTTTGTTTTCAACCCCTTGTTTTCTTCTTGTTCTCACTGCATCGCATGGAATCTCAGCAGCAGCAAAGCCATCATCAACCAAACGGGAATTGTAGCGACAGCGGCAAAGGAAACTGTCACTGCAGACCAACATGCCCACGCTGGACTCCGACAACTGATCAAGTTAGAATATTGAAGGAACTTTACTACAATAATGGAGTTAGGTCCCCAACTGCTGATCAGATTCAGAAGATCTCTGCGAAGCTGAGACAGTACGGCAAGATCGAAGGTAAGAATGTCTTTTATTGGTTTCAGAACTATAAAGCTCGCGAGAGACTGAAAAAGAAGATAGAAGGTAACACCACCACCGCCACTGATGTTCCCGTTCAAAGAACTGCTAATAGTGGTTGGAAACCTGAAGAAATCACGAACAAGGCTCGGTCTCAGAACATAAGCTCTGGTTGTTTCTCTTTCTCTTAATTTTTTTTAATTAATCAATTTCTATGTGTGTGTGTATTTATATATGAATGGATATGTAAGTATGTAGTGGTATTTTTCAGAGACCTCTTGGCTTATGTTGATGTTTTGATTTGCAGCGGGGGTTTCTACTCCATCTCCTGCATTTACTGTTTATACTGTTGGGCAGACGGGAGACCATGGATATGGACCTGTGATCATGGAAAAGAGTTTTAGGGTAAGTATTGATGATAGAAGAAAAGTTCTCGACTATGTGCCTGAAACGGTTATAAAATTTAAGAAATCGGTGCACGAGGTCATATGCTCAAGTTCTGGCCATAATTGAAATGAAATTTAAATGTAGGACGATATGAATAACATAAAGTTAGCCATGTGGAGCGATTGCTCAACTAGAACACTGCTAAAATGAACATCTTGAAGAGGGAATTTTCAAAGTCTCAACTTCTGTTTTACAACTTTAAACTGTTGTTGATCCTAATTTTTAAGTCAATATAATCCCTTGCGCTTCTCATGCTTCGTTTGTTAAACTAGGACTGCTCAATATCAAGTGGTGGCAGCGGTTTTACCGGACCAAGATGCCAAAACATTGGTTGGGTCGGCATAGACCCACATCCTTCATCATACATTTGCTTTGGCAGGAAGTCGGAGGATCATGTGAAAGAAGAAGAAGAGAAGAAGAAGAAGAAGAAGAAGAAGATACTTCTGGTATTGAAACCCTGCCTTTGTTTCCCATGCATGCCGAAGAAAACATCAACAGTTATTGCAACAACCAGCAGAATTCCAGCAGCTACTATTCCGGCTGGTATGGCCCCGATGACGGCAGCAGCAGCAGTACTTCTTGTGCTTCTCTCGAGCTTACCCTCAACTCTTACAACGGGAGGTCGTCAGACTCTATGTGATAATCCTCAACGTGATCACTACCCCAACATTAGTCCTGCAACAATGAATGTTTAGCGTATTAATTAGCTAGTTGTGTTAACTACGTACTGTTCTGTACTTCTGTTTCTAGGTTAATTCATTATGAATTCATCACTGTGTCGTCTTAGACCTTAATTAATGGATGATTATCTTCCTTTTCACCATGTTATTTACCAAAGAATATTCCCCGATAAACAATAAAAATGTGTGCATTAAGAGTGAAAATAGCCGTACATTCTCCCTTTCATAATTCTGTTCACCTACCTCAAGATTTGTGAACCAAGCAGCCCACAAAAATCAATGCCCCATAAAGTTATTTCATACGAGTCAGTTTCAAAGACAGAATAATGCATAGTTTGACGGGGTTAGGAGGATGGTTTTCTGTCACCTTCATAGAAACCATTTCACGCGCTTGCATAGAATCATTAGTGGGCAACTGGGAATGTAATTTCTTTCGACAGAGATTTCCATGAACCCTAGAAGAAAGTTAGGGTCTTGCTTTTGCGTCAAACTTAGGGTTTGCTGCTGCCTACACACACGAGGAGAAGATTTGGGGATGATATCAAACAGTATAATGTAACATAACCCACAGTATTTTAGCCTTAGGCGAGGGAAATGATGAGAAAGTTAGAATGATTACTACTATTATTATCATTATCATCACGTTCCCACGGCCAGGTATATATTTTGAAATTTGAACCCTACACTGCACATCGTAAATATCATCAAATAGTTAGATTGTCTCTTGTTAGTTTTAACTTAACTTGGGAAACGTCTGTAGTGCAATGTATTAGGGTCGGTCTGCATCGAGAAGATATTGAATGGATGCTGCTTACTAGATTTAGTTGGCATGTTTAAATCCTTAAGGCACGACATGATCGTAATGTCGTTTATGGGCACTGGGGATTGAGAGAGGGGGAGAGAAGGAGCTCAATCAGGAAAGCATAGAGAATGCTTCTATTCATGGAGGATAGATATTTGAAGATTTAGGTGTGGGATCAAAGAAGATCTTCAAGGGCTTTCTGAATTTTCGAGTACGTAATGTCCAGGAACAGTAAGATAGAGCCATCACTAGCATCACGCTTTGCTGACAAATTTATTAAAGTGTTGAAAGAACTCATTGCTTGGTTGGTTTCATTTCCCTTTCCAGTTTCTATACCAAACGGCTGTCTTTGAAGTTTTGAGTTGTAATTCCTGCCAAAGTGACACTTCTGTCTTCTTCATGCTGTTTGTCAGTATCCGCATCCTCCATACATCCACTGAATTTTCTTTTTAAATTTGTTAATGCTTGGGTTGTTTCCTCTCCTTCCAGGATGAAGAAAAATCCATAGTCTCGGATTTGCATCCTATCAACAGCTCCTTCCTTCTTTCTTTTACGTGTTGAACAATAAATTACAAGCATCTTTGAAGTGTTACATCACCATTGCTTTTCACTTCTTGTTTCTCTCTTTATTGAACAATAAAGTGTTTTTGACCTAACAATTCAAAATGTTATTTAAAATGCGTATGATTGACCTATACGAATCATGGTGTTTGTAACGATCTGTTCTTCAATGGTAAATTTTGAATCCGTTTGGAGGTGTTAATTAAAAATCCTAAGTATTAAATGAAAAATTGAGGATCAAGATTCTATAATAACAGTAGGCACAATCTATTTCATAAACGTCTATGGCATGCCATAGAATGTCGAAAGAACAAAGGAAACTCCCCCATAAAGTCTTTGAACTTGAATCCCAATTGTTCATCACTAAACTGTTCAGTATTAGGATTATGTAAGAGTAGTTGTTAAGTGTTTGACAACGTGAGCAAGAGACTCCTAAAAGAGATCCAACTCTCATCCTTCTTCACCCATATGGAAAATCAGGAGTACATGGCACCTAATCACCTGTTGTTGTTCCAGTGTGAATGTGATTCAGTACTAGGATCAAGTAAAATTCGATTAATTTCAGTAATTAGAAATTAGGTCAGCCGAGTTAAGAAAAAAAAATTAGAATTAGTTAAACATGCATTTCAATTAGTCGAGTTATTCATTTTTTCGATTAAAAGATAATTAAAATTATTAATAATAATTATGATTAATTACTCTAATACTTTAAATAAATATTATTTTGTATAAGAAAAGACTGTTAATTTTAAAGAATCAATTATAAGAAAATAGAAAATTTTTTCTTGAATTAATTCTTATTTTTTTGTTCTTTTTATTTTCAATTTTTAAGTTGATTTGATAAATTTTTTTTAAAAATTATTTTTTAGTAATTAGATCTTTGCTTTGAGGATAATTAGCACCATGAAGTCACACAGCTATCCAATTGAATCACAAGTCTTCAAAAGGTATAGAAAAGAGCCATGGTGATAGCTATTGGTGATTTGCCGGAAGATATGTGCACTGAAATTCTATCAATCTTGGCTTGTACTTGTATCGTTTGGTTAACAATCCTGGCTTTACTCGTCTTAGTCTATACTATCTAGGCACTGTAATTCGTCTTTGTTCCTTGTTCAAACAAAATATCAAGATCTTGGTCCTGGAATGCCCGTTCAGGGACAAATTATGGGTCCTCATGGTGCTATAAGATCCAAAGAGGGGTTGGACTTGGACCCAACAATGAATCGTTGGACCAATTTTTGGAGTTAACGGGCCACTTGGATTTGCTCTAAGAACGGTCCATTTTCATCGAGTCCCGCAATGGAAAAGTGCTCTTATACGATCCTAGCTCAGGTGAAGTTCATGGTTCACATCTAAAAGTCTAATTATATTCAAGGGAGGGGATTCTCATGCCCATTCTCCAGATAGATATCAAACAGATTCTGGAATCAAGAACAAAATTCCAATTCCTTTATGAGAATGTTAAAAAAAGTAAGGTAATGAACTAAATTTATTTTCATGTGTGGGAATATACTATGAGAACACACACGAAGAGGACATAGGCCTGGATGACCCAGCTATAGTTCATCAGAATAAATGCTAAGACAATACTTTTTAAAGTAGCAGGGAAATGCACGAGGAATAACAGAAACCAATAATGGGTAGGGGTTTAAGCAAAGATCTCCTTGATGGGTTTGGCATCCGTTTTGGCTTTCTCCAAGTCTTGCAATTGCTGCTCCTTGGCCTGCTTCTTGAGCCTTGCAAGTTCAAGGTCCTTGCTCATCTTCTTCCTGTACATCTCAGCAAATGTCATTGGTCCCTCCAGAACAGGCTTCTCTCCCTCTCTGATCTTCAGTGGGTACACTGTTGCCTCGGCTGCTGGGTTTTGGAATGTTGCAATTGATAATCTGCTGCAGTTTGAGTTCACCACTGCTTGGTGATCCGCATTCTTAAACCTTCCATTGCTTAGATACTGATCATCATAGTAAAATGAATATATAAGCAAATTTAAACAGCTAACGGGATACCGTAACACCAGTCCTTGCATTCTTAAATAGGTATTCACCAGGTTGGCCATCTTCAGCTTATTAGGACAAATTTCAGGCCCTAGTAGATGGCTCACCAAATTATTTATTGCATTGTTTTGCCTTCTGTGGCCATGAGTTCTTGTAGTAGGTAGGTTGTTTTCAGAAAAGTTGGAAGTCGTGTCATTTTTTAGAGAGACCCCGTTGTTTTCAGAAAAAGTTATTCTGTGGCCATAATATACACAAGCAAGGTGCTGCTTGTTTGTCCATGCAAGTTTCTGCTACCGTTGATTTCATTTTCAAGGTCCACTGAAATTTGTATCTCCTTCAATTAATTGTACTTGATATTAACCCGTCTTTCTAGAAACTGTTGGACTGTGCAAGAAATAGGTAAGCTTATAAAATTTCTAGCTACCTCCCCCAATTTTTCAATGGTTTATGTAATCCTAATCAGGGACTTCTTTGATCATTTTGTTCTTGAACTATGGAAGAGCAATAAAAGGGAAAACAATGGGGTACTTACGTGACCATGATCACCAAGATTGACCACGAAAGCTCCTTCAACAGGTTGAACAGTGATCCAAGTCTTGCCATTATCTCTGGTAGCCTGGAGCCCGCCGACTTGATCTTGGAGCAAGAGTGTAATGGTGCCCGGATCAGTGTGGCGTTTGAGTCCGAGGGTGAGATCGGGCTGTGGACATTTTGGATAATAATTGACCACAACTTTTTGATCCATGTCAACGCAAGCTTTTGTTAAAGCTTCTTTCTCTAATCCCATTGCTTCTGACAAAACTTCAAGAAGCTTGCATGCCAGTCCCATTAATTTGTCACTGTACTCCTTTGTCACTTCTCTCCATCCTTCTGGCTTGTCGGGCCAGCGAGAATAGTCTCGGGTTCTAATTGGGTATGAAAAATAGGTCACAATTTCACGCCAATCTTGAACTGCTTCACCCTGCCCATTTGATTCATATATGTCATCAGACTCAGTTGAATATCATTTCAATTCTATAGGATGCTCTCATCAAAAAGTCTTAATTGCTTATGTTAATTTAGAAAAGTTTACCTGGAGGTGGCTGGAGACGATGAAGCCACCCTTCTTTCCACCGGACATATCAAATCTGAGCTTCTCTTCCGGAGGCAGAGCGAAAAACTCTTGTGCAAGGCGAGTCATATTCGATATAAGCTCAGCATCAACACCATGATCAATAACCTGAAATATACCCCAGTCTTCACAGGCCTCAACGATTTTCTGGCAAATTTCAGCCCTCTTCCCCTCAGTTTCATCGATCCCAGCCAGTGAAATCACAGGAATTTCGTCGCTGAAATGGTTGTACGCTACCTTGGGACGCTCATCTTCATCCCGGACAAAGCTTTGGTTGAGTGCTTTCTCTTCTGCAAGAGATGTGAGAGTTCCAGGAGCCATTGATAAGTGAAGGAGTTTGTGTAGCTATGCCCTTGGTTTGATTTTGTGTTTGGTGTTTGTTGTGAAAAAAAAGAGCAGCAAAGTGACAAAGAGACCGTGAATTGCAGCTTGGTAAAGATTAAGCAAAGAGGGGACTACGTATATATTGATGGCAGGACGAAAGCGCTACCCTGAAGTGGTAGCTCTAACTACCACCATTGGCGACCCTGTCAGCTCTCTCAAGCTACCTAACCTTCCGTTTTACATGGAAATTAATTAAAATCCCATTAATGTAAACAGATTTTAATCGAAAGGAGATCAATTCATTTGAATAATTAGATACATGGGTTGTTTTGATTTTACGGACACACAAATGGGAATCACATGATTGCGTGGCGGGTGTGCAATGGTAGTGTTAGATGTACCATGAGGTCATTCGGGAAGTAGCTTCCGGAAAGGAAGTGATATCGGCTCATACATAAGAAAGACACAGCGGCACGTGATTATCCTCTATCTGTTCTACCAGTCGGTCATTCTAATTCCTGCCAAGCTGGTTTCAGTACACTCTTGCACGAAATATACGGAATTGCCTTCGGTGTAACCCCTTCCAGAATCGGAGGACTGGTTTGGCTTGGCCAAGCTCTTTGAAAAAATTTCTAATAAGCTTTAGAAAGAAGGGAGAATCCATCACTTTCGAAAATTTCTCTGATGTCCTTACCGACATTTAAGGATATTCAAAGTTTACTTTGGACAATGCATAACGCAGACAAACACAAGCATTTTATTTTATCTTGCCTAAATTATATACATCATTGGACTGGTAAAACTAACGTGTAGTCCTCTTCCTCCTCCGCATACAACGCAAGTACAGCGTTACAGAAATAAATAGTTGCATGGGGAAAGGAAAACTGATCTGCATTCTGTAATGCTGAAACAAAGACGCACCAGAAAACAGCAACAAGATCCGTCTGCGCTGATTGATATAACAAATGATTCACCGATTGTTGGGGTTGCAACAGGAGGGTTAGAGACACCATCATCGGCCATACTGATATCCATATTTCTGGATTTTATTGATATCCATATTGATACCAATATGCAGAAAGCTTACTCAGGCTTACCATATTGGCGAGATTTTCTTCAACATATACATACAAAATTTATTACTGTAAGCTGAAAAAATAAAAAGAGTTAAAACCAAGGATGCCATGTTGGATCCATCATGCACAAGTTCCTAGCAGACAACGCAGCATCAATTAACTCAGCAACGCCTCTCTGCACCGACTGTGGTGGCTCCACCGTGGCATTCTCTTTTTGTGCATTATCTTCCTCTTCAGACAACTGCGGGGCGATTCCATTGATCTGGCAAATAACATTATCGACATTGGTGCTAACCTTATCTCTGAAGTCAACAGGGTTCAAACTACTCCCTCCAGCAACGCCCAGAGGCATGCCCAGTGGTCTCCTCCAAGACCATGACAGCAGCTCATCACGGAAAAACATCGCTAATTGATACCACAAATGCTGACTTTGCTGCAACCAACAAAAATAAACAACATTTTTATCAAACTGAGTTATATATAATTGGTAGATGGAACATTTTTCAGTAAAACACTTACCTTTGGTGAAACCACAGCCTGTGCTGCAGCACACATAGCAGACACAATAAGGCCTTCCACACCAAAATGGGAGAAGAATGATTGCATGTTCCTTGTCAAACGAAAAGGCACTGGTTCATTAAACTCTATCATTCCATTTGCATCATATGCGGGATGAAAATCTGTCTGGAATATCTTCCCAGTGTTCTTAGCAAATAAAATCTTATTCGGGGACCTTCCTCCTATTTGTAGCACGAAAGACATGAAACTAGAAAGGGCCAACTGGACAGCAAATTGCTTTTTGAATGCCCACATATGGTTACCATTCAGCAGAGTCTTGTACATGTACTGTGAAAAAATGGTCTCTGAAACAAGATTTTTTGTTATATCATTGTAAGCTTGGAGGCGGAGATCTACTACAGTATCAGGTGAGATTTGGCCTGATATAGCTTGGTTCAACTTCTCCTTAAAATAGGTAATTGGCTGATCAGCTTCTCGATCATTCCTTGCACAATGGTTCTCGTACACCTCAAGGAAGGTACTGTACATCAGATCATCTTCAACCATGCGAACCTGTTCATGCATAAATCAGTTTTTATGTTTTATAGGGCTTAAGTTTTCAACTTTCGCGTGCAAGCCAGTCAGCAATCACCATTACATGGAATACAAGCGAATGAATATAAATGATATAAGAATCTTGACCACAAGTACAATCCGCATGCATGCACTTTTACCCAAGGTTCTAACACATCTCTATGGATTTCATCATTTTATCCATTTATAAAAATTGAAACAAGAAATAGAAGGAATGAAATATGCACAAGGGAGAAGAGGTCAGCACCTGGGACCAAACAGGAATAATAATTGGCGTGTGAATACATATGTGGCGGCGTCTTGATTCCTTGTGCTTATCAAACATTTGATTCATTACCCTGAAAAGCTGTAATATGCGTTCATCACTTCTTGCATTAGGGGTCAAAGACGTCTGAACAATAAAGTGTCGTTGAGAGCCATCAGAGCCTATCAAAGTCAAACGCCGGAAACTGCTTCCATGTCTTCGCACAATTGGTATATCAGCTCCAACCCTGTCTAACTTTACTGTGTGGTCAGGTGCAATGTCCTGAAGATAGAAAAGTTCCATAAGAACAATGACTAATGGAGTAATAGTGCATAATTGTTATCTGGCTTCACTTTATAAACAGGCTTCTCAAGAAGTTAAGAGAGTTTAACAAGACTTCATAACAGATAGGTTAAAGACAAGAACAACAATTTTGAACTCATTTACAGGCAGGACAAGTGACTCAGCATCAATAAGCAAAGATAATAATAAAAGAATGACGCTAAGAGCGTAAATAATACTGCTGGGCATTCACACATTAAGCTTAAGCTTTTACATCCAAGTAATTTTTTTAACATAGTAGCAAAGCTAGTTTACCCAAGTGATCTCAGGGTTCAAATCCACCCATCTATTTTACAGAAAGTTGTGTTAGTTAGCATGATGGCGCACTACATGATTGCATTTAGTTGGGCCTTTTTGTGAGTGACCTATGCTACAGCATAAATATTGTCGCACACCTACATATTGAATCATTGATTTCAGATTTTAGGGCAAGGTGATAAGTTTAACAAATGTGAAAATACCACTAAGATTACCTGATCACAAAAATATTGTCCAGGAATCTCTACATCAACTACACGGAAATCACGCAACACCCGGCTTTCCTCTTCCAGTTTCAACACAGCTGGAAACCTGTCCTCGACATTGCTTTGGAGGACATTTTTCCAATGTTTCAATCTTTCAGTCAGTTCAGAGAGAGTGGCAGGGAAAGTAGCTGTGCTTTCTGGATCAAGATCACGCTCAAAATCCTGCTTGTATTCTCTCACGAAGTCAACATGCTTGTTGATAGCATCAGCAGAGAAGCAAGCCCTGCAAACACCAGAGAGCTCCTTTTTGAGTGATTGGGGAACCTCTGCTGTAGTGGCAGTGGGGTACTTGTAACAGCGGTGCAACAGTGCATTAACGACCGCCAGCAGTCTCTCCTCTGGCAGGGTAACAAACCTTGAACCAATTTCCGTGAGCAAACTCTGCAAACAATTCCACAACACAACTCACTTTTAATGAAGTTACTTCCTCTTGTCTTATCTCACTAGTTCAAGGGAAATCATGTAAAATGAGGACAATATAAAATAGTAATCAAGACATAAATCCTCGTGGAAATAGAACTTGGAAGTATGTAATTTTCCAGTCTAGAATTTATTAGCTCGTCTAGTATTGCATCCTCTACATAATAAATTGCACAGCCATTTGAGAAAAGCAAGTTCAGAACAGTGATGATCACCTCAAGTTCACTAGCCAAATTAGCATGCTTGCTTCTAAGGGCCTCCATTATATCCTTTGCAGCATCAAACGCACCGGCAGCAGAAGCTACGAGACTCAATGCACCATTACGCCTCATTGCACTCTGAACACCTTCGCTGATGGTGGAAGAGCTTTGCTGCGGAGGTTGGTCATTTGCCGTGGTCATATTGCTTTCGGCAGTTGTCGGCCTTTCAGGTTCTTGCCCATGAGAATTACTAACCTCCTGAGATACAATCCCGCCAGATTGAGTGCCCTGATGAATTTGGTTGTTTGAACCACCATGATTCTGTGCTCTTGCATTTCCATCAGCCACAGCTACAGATACTGCAGTCGAAGCAGAAGCACTTTGCTGAGCTCTTTGCTGCGCCATTGCCATTCTACCTAGTTCAGATTTATTTGCCACATCCCGTCGTTCAAGCAAATAAGTGCGAAGCCAATAATACAAGGCCTGATAGTATAAAAGAAAAAAGGTCCAAGTTTATTTAAATCATTAAAAAATGCATATTACATATGTCACAGGTTAAAAAACCTTACCTGTGGGTACACAGTGGCAATTTTTAGTAGAACAGGTTTGCAATGAGGTGCTTCTGTTCTCTGCAAGGAAAGTAATAGCTGCGGAATCCAAGAAAGCCAAACCCATTGAGGTATTTGGTCCAAATACTTATCGAATGCCCTACCCACAGGATCGTTGGGACTATCAAAGCTGAGAAGATAGAGAACACGAGCTAGATGGCTTCTGGAATTAGAAATGCCATATTTAACACCTTGAAGAAAGCAGTTAACCGCATATTCTAACCAAAGTTCATCCTGGGTATCTTTATAAACCTGGAATTACAAGTCAAACAGCAGGCATGCACTGAGTTGAGTCACAAATGAAATTTAAGACATACAAGAGCACATAAAGTGATTACCATGTCACAATAATTCCCCCAGCTTATCCACCCTTTTGGCAGATTCTTGAAAAGGCTGATAGCATTGGAATATGCAGAATTAGCTCCTTCTGTGTCATTTATCTTTAAGAGGAAATCCCCCTTCAGATGGAAAATCTCTGCCTTGTGTTTCACAGGAAAATATTCCAAATTAGTGCTGTTGATTAAATTAAGCCCGCTGGTAAGTTCCCCCTTCGTTTCCAGAAAAGCCTTAGCCTGTTCTCTTATCTTAACAAACGCCTCCTGCATTATCCAAAAGAAGAACCAGTGAAATACTGCCAAGTGCATCAAAGAAAACAATCAGAGATAAGCTTGGGAAAGCATTCACACTTCAGCCTCATCAAGGATGCTCAAACTAATTGAAGTTATGGCATTGAACTTATAATCTGGAAACTATAAGCATAACTGTTAGTCCTCGGAAAAAGAGCAATCAGATTATTATGATTGGTCCAGGTCATAGGAATAAGAGCAATCAGATTATTGTGATTGATCCAGGTCAAAAAGCAATGATTTGAAGCACTTATTAACATGAGTGAAGATGTTATTAATTGGTGGAAGGAAAAAGGTTTTCCCTACTATCCATCGTAACAGATTCAATATAGTTCAAATACCTGCACTTCCATTTTTGGATGGCCATACATCTTTTCTAGTATTGTCACACAAACATCATAAAGGCCTTGCTTACGAGCAATGTGAGCAAGCTTATTGACATTCCATGCTTTGTCACGATAACCAAGATGATAAAGCTGAGGATTTGTGGTCACAAAATCCTTGAATGCATCTATGACAGAATTATACATTTCATTCCTCCACTGAAGTAAATCATACCAAACAGACATATTATCCCATTCATTTGGAGTTCTCAGTCTCCAAGTCTCTAGGATGTCCTTGAGATCTGCATAAAGATTTCCATGTACACCAGCAGTAGAACTGGCAGAAGCCTTGTTCCCATTGGCAATGTCCACAAGAATTCTAGCAGATTCTTGAACTTCTACTAGCTGTTGAAATTGCTGCAAAAGAGGAATCCTGGCATGAACAGACATTTCAGGTAACTGCCACCAATGCTCTAGAGCAAGATCAACACCTTTCCCCACAATGTTTTCAGCATCCCCTACACCATTTGTATTTCTGTCATGAAGAGCAAAAAAGGCTTGAATTAGGCGAAGTTTTGTAGTTTCTTCAACTTGGGCCTTAGGGATTACATGATCCTTCAAAAATGCCCAATCAGGCAATTTCCAAAGAGTATCAAGTAGTAATTCATAATTTTCAACACTCTTTCCAAAGTCTACCAATGCATCCCACTGGCTTAGTTGATTGGCACAGTAAACCCATTGCTCTTCCCAAAGACACATCTCGGCCTTTGGTACTGTGTTATTATATGTCCCTTGAATTGCCTTAACCATGGCCTGGTAAAAAAGGCTTTGAGCATGCTGCCAGTAACCATGCTGAACAAGCGAAAGTCCAGCTCTGGTTTCTGCAGTGATTGACCTTTTCTTCCACAATCCAAATCTCATATCTTCTTCATTGAGCAAACGGTAAAGCTCAGCTAGACACTCAGAGCACTTTGTGTCATTCGTGAACAACATTACATGACTTTCAAGCAAAGCTAATGCAGTATGCCACGCATTGTAAGTTTTTCCTATGTATTTAATGAGTTCACTTGGAATCCTTGGTTGAGGATGGCTCAATTGAAGCCCTTCCAGAAGAGCTTGCACAACATTTGGCCTATTGGCTTGCTGCTTCTTATGATAATCTTTTGATAGGAGAGTAATCATCGGTTTAGCAAGTGCTACCTGTTCCTCTTTGAGTAAGGTCACCCACACAATGGGAAATACCAACACCCATAGATGGTATGCAACATTTGCATCAGTGTGAGCCAGCTCTCTCAACGGGATAATAAGATCACCCACCTGCAAGGAGAAAAAAACAACAGTCAAGTTTAAATGAAATAACAGACGTGTACTTTAAATAAACAGAAGAAAAAATCCAATAAATTATGTACATAGGAAGCTTATATTAACTAACTGTCAAGGATCAACTAGAGATAGGTATAAAGCAAATAATCAAATAAACTTATTATTAATTTATGTCTCACTTTTAGATAATTTGAAAAATAAAAATTTTAAAAAACACAAAAGGTGTAGGGGATTTGGAATCTCATTCATTAGGAGGGCATTGATTAACATTGGTTTTGTACAAGAATTCTTGCTTTCACACAATTGCGCTACCCTTTAAGCATAACCCACAAATATAGCTTGTACAAGCTAAAATTAAGATTCGGCTCTGTTGGCTTTTCACCCTCCTAATGAGATCCTAAAAGGTGTAAAATGATTAACCTGAAGTTTGCTCATTTCATTTAGAAACTGTGCATGCTTCAGAACAAGACTATCAAATGTTAGAGGAGCATCATCAGGGCCCTGCAGTACATCTGTAGCATGAGGCTGAGTTACTGAACTATCTGGAAGTGGACCTGAAACCACAAGTGGAAGAACCTTGGCAGTGTTTGGAGCAAGTGTAATAGGCTTATCCTCAACTAAGATTGATAGAATGAGATCAAGTCCTTGTTTGAGCCAGAAGACATCACTTAATGCTTCCCAGTCCTGAATTTGGATAATGTACTGCAACCTTGTGAACAACGTCTTCCCCAGAGATTCATCATATAGAGAGAAGAATTTCATCCTGATTTCAGGGTCCTTTGCCCGTAAACCAAGCATGAATTGTCTTTCCACCTTCAGAAACACCTCTTGACGTAAGGCCAGTGGATATCTGGAAATCAACCAAATCATGTTATATGTATCAAGATCAAAATATAATGTAATGGATATCTGGAAATCAAGCAAATCATATTATTTGTATCATGATCAAAATAGAATGTAAATAAACTGGAAGCAAGCACATACTTATTTGAATCAGCACAAATTCCATAAAGAAGCTGAAGATATTTCCTGTCCCACTCTTCCAGGGTACTTTGGGCAAAGTTTTGCTTATCAACTTGTGAAAGTTTCTGAAGAAAAGACAATATCTCCTTAGGAGATAGAAAGGCACTAGATGAGCTAGAAGAGCCTGGCCTGCAGAAGTCATCTTCAATCCACCCTTTTATTACATCAAGTATGCAAAGAAGCACACTAGGGTCAGTTCCTTTCTCTGAGAGCAAGGCATTCAATATTTGAGTAATGTTGCGTTTGCACTCAGGCACAAGCATGACCCTTTCACATATAAGCCTTAAGACTGATTTTAGATTAGAGATGACCACTCCAACATCAGCACCTTGATGTGAAGAAGTGACAGCAGAATCCGTATCAGTTCGTTGGCCCTGAATTAGAAAGAGATCTTGCTTAAATAAATTCAACGAAAGTTAAATAAACAAGATATTTAGAGGGTCATACCAATCAAAATCATGTATAGAAATGCACTGTCAGAAAACAAAGAGCAAAATGGGATATTTGTACCCCAAGGAAAATAAAATTTGGTAAAAGAGCAAAAGATGAATATATATCAAGGTGGCATTTGCATACTTGTTTCTGATGAGAACCAGCTGAAGATCCCATATCACGTGCCAGGCGTTGGAGGATACGAACGAGGATGGAAGGCTCAATGAAGTTCTGCTGCACCTCTGTCAAGGTTTTAATGATAAGCAACACAAAGCTAATTGAATTACCAGAGTTGTCTTCACCTGAAGTCTGAGGAGCTGTAATTGTATTTACTTGTTTCTGTATTAGTTCATCAACCTTCTGATACACAATCTTTAAATCAGATGGTGTGCTTACTGCATCCATGGGGAAAGCAAGAAAGACCATCTTCAACAAGGCACACAACGACTTTCCAGCATCTAACATTTTGTACTTGAAACAAGGGTCAAGCATCTGAAAAAAAAATGTAGAAACATCAAGAATGTGGAAATTTCAGGGATTGCAAGCAAACTGAGGAACAATCATAAGGCTACTGCATAGGGGCATACCTGAGAAATCTGATTGATGTTATTTCTGATGAACAAATGTGGCTGCTTTTCCAGAATCTTGTTGATTACATCCAAGCCTTGAGCAAGAGCTGTGGAAGGGTCCTTTGACTGAGATGGTTGAATACTGCTCAGTAACCTATCTAAATAATTAAACTTGACATTGGCATTTGGCCAGACCTCCAAAGCTTGCGAAAGTAGCTCTAAAGCCTGTTTGTACATAATACTTGCTTCCTTGTCCTTAGGATCAATGACCAAGGCAACCTGTTAAAAAAATTTCTCATCATGCACTGTATCATTCAACATATATCAAAATTATAAGAAAAGTACAAACTTTCAGCATGGACTGCGGTAATATCATATTATACTTTTTAACTTAAGATAAAGTGGGAAACTTGAAACACAAGATTAATAACAATGGAAAGTGAAAAAGAAGGCTGTCATGCAATTATGATGAACAAAGACACCAACTGACCTTGATTATTTAGAAAGTTTTGTCATGAGACATTTCATTTATCTTGAGCATGTAAAGCAGCTAGTTTACAACTACATTTTACTTGATCACAAACAGCCACTTTCAACGGGCATGCACGTGCATATTTTAACAGGTAATCAAAAGTGAAAGAACTTTCTACCAGATCTTACAAAAACAAGTCCAAGCTTAAATAGATTATAGAAAAAGCTTACGTATAATGCAAAGCACTGAACTTGCAGATTGTTACCAGAAAGCAGCCAATGTTAAATTATAAGCTGTAACCATCTTACTATATCTTACTATATATGAAAGTGCAAATTGAGAGAAGCCTCACTCTTATAAGAAAGTTGATAATCATTTCTTCCATAGCAGCATTTGGCTTGAATTCTTCATCAGGTTGAGCAGCAGATCCAGGGGTTTCTATATTGGGAATTGACGAGGCACCACCAGGTGACATAACACACAGGGATTGAAGACCAGATTCTACTCTGACTCTCTTACTTGGATCTTCAGGGACCGTCGGTCCATCAGCTGAACGTTTAGTATCAGTGCCAACAGAACCAGGATTAATTCCATCAATCATCTGGCTAGGGACATTACCATCAGTTGCTAGTTTTATTTCATTTTGCCTTTGTCTTTCCCAACCGACCACCAATCCAGCAAGTTCAATGGCGAGGCGCCTGTTTTCAGTTGCAGTGTTGTATGGCAAGCCAAGACGACTAAGAGAATTCACCATCTGAGGTACAAATTGTGCTCTGCAGGTGTAGAAGAGATCTGAATGACGCACGATGAGCTGGAAAATGTGAATCAAATTGGGAATGGAGTGACCCTCTTCAACCAGAATCTTTTTGGTGTATCTTATCCAAATTGGCATACGAGAATCCCCAACAGGTAACCTTTTTGGTAATGCCGGCATTAGTATATCAAGGGCCTGCCTTACCAACATTTTATTCTCAGGTTGGCAAGTTCTAAGAAGTGCAACAAAAACCTATATTTTTAAACTCACATCAGTATTCTCTATCACATTAGAATATAACAATAGAAATGATAATTTTACAGAAATTCTCAAGGAAATGAATGCACTCACGTCCGTATTTGTTCATTAGAGAGCAGCGCAGAACTACATTCTGGAAATTCCACTATTCCAGAATTTTTAGTAGTTCACTAAGGTTGATGACTGATTATTATGTGGTAATTGACTTCACAGGTATTCTATATCATAACTGATTAGGAACAGAAATCAAAATTTTATTTATTTAAAATCTTTTAACTAGTCCAAAATGGTGCCAGGATCAAAATTCAGAGAACAAAATTAATTCATAACATTAAAAATTGATGCCAAATAACAAAAATTGCTAACGTGATTGAGAACTTGACAGCAAAATTATTATTAGTGAAAAGCAATAAACTAGATACAGGTTTACGCTTATTTCTGTGCATCAAGAAGTTACCTGAAGAATGATTTTTTCCGGAGCCTGATAGGCCTCTAAGAAGTGGCAAACATTGACAAATGCCCACTGCTTACTGGCACTATCTTCTCGTTTGAGATGATTCCAACCAAATTTGATAAGTTCCTTCCTATGGTGAACAAGGTCATTCTGGAGATACTTAAGAAGCAATGTTGCAAGTTGCAAGAGTTCTATCCTTAATGGCTCATCATAATCAGCAGAAACCTGTGAAAAAGTACAGAATACTCAAAAATTAAGAGCAAGACATATCATATTTGACAGATATCATTATTAAATTGCAAGGGCAATAACTGCCAAAAGAATGTCAGAAAAATAAAATAAAATAAAATCACAAGTTCCTAAGATCACCTCTTCTGGAGGATCAAGAAGTTTGTCAACAATCGTTTTTATAATACCAGGGTCAACAACCTCCCAACTTTGGCCATTTTGGAAGGCATGAGCTAGCATCGGAAGAATGAGCATTTGCATCACCACCACCAAATGATCATGAGCAAGTTGTTTAGATTGGAAAAGGTTTAGGAAATGCATGAGAAGTGCTCTCTTCATGTTTGGGGGGTAACCTTCTGCAACCTGAAAGAGAAGACAAGTTATTCATTACTCAGATCACAACATAAAAAAAATTAAAATATCAAGGGGGAACTAGTGACTCGAGATATGGTTGCCCCCTAAACAAATTACCTCAATAATATAGAACTCCTTCAGGAAAGTATAGTCAATGCGACTATGAAACAAGAAGATGGAGAGGATATCAAAGAGTACATTCACTTCTGATTTGTCATGTCGTAAATAATTCAAGAAGCATTTGACAAGCCATTTGCTTTCTTTAACCTATGTATGAAACGTCAATAATAAAACAAAATTCAATTACTGCATATTAATCCACATACACAATCAGCTTTAAAAGAAAAAAGTACAAAGATCATCAAATTGTGAAAACTCATCACATACCCTCTCATACCAATTTTCAACATAAACCAAGAGTAAATAGCGACAGATCTTACCTGCACTAAGTTCAGCTCCTGTTCATTTTGCAAACGAGCTATTCTTGCTGGTGACTTCCAAAGAAGAACCAAGGTATCAAACACAACACGATTACTCTGCAACCAGCCAGGTATCAGTCTGACCAATGTTTTAATAAGTGCAAGGCCCTGAAAATAAGCATCTGATGCAGCAGCCGGAGCAGCTGATGATAAATTCGAATTATCAGGAGCAGGAATACCAAGGCCTTCATCCCCTAACAAAGCAGCAGGTGGAGTTGAAGAACCAGAAGCCATTGCTGCATCTGATTTTGGCAGAAATTCAGGAAATGCACTAGCAAGTATCTTCTGTGGGGACTTTGCAAGTTCATCTCTTAATGGTTGGCCAGCTTCCGATCGTATTATATACATAAACCTGGATGTTACCACATAGAGAAACAAGTAGAGATAGAGATCAACTTCTTACCAATCTCATTAATATCACAACAAACATGTTAATAAATTGAATGTAGCATCTTAAGCTTACCGCCTAAAGTATTTTGGCTCACTTAATCGAGCAAGAAAATAGTCAACAGCAAGTGTAGCATATCGATTTAAAAATTTTGTAAGCGGAAGGCGATATGGACTATTAATCTCACTGTACACTTGTCCAGAGGGGAGAGCCCCTTCTAAATCAATAGTTAAGGTTACTAGTTCATCAAGAAACTTTGAGGCAGCCTGGGGAAGCAAGTGAAAAAGTTCAATAATAGCTGCACAGAAAAAAAAATCAATAGGAGATCACCAATTATGCAAATCTAGAAAAGTATTAAGCAACTCTGGCAGTAATTAGACATCATTTTGATGCAGTACCTGCAGCAATTTTTGGCTCTTCACCAGTCTTCCATGATTTCTGGCTCTGAGCAAGTTTCTCTGGTTCCAGCCATTTCTTAAGGTGCTCTAATAGCTTACCGCCCAATGTAACATTAAACCAATTGGACAAGAGTTCAAGCAAGCGAGCCAAACCCTGCAGAAGAGGCATGTTGAGATTCTTGGTATGGGCCAAATTGACTAATATAGGCCTGAGGCTGTTCTGCAAAAGCTCTTTTGGCATCCTTTGTTGATTGGTAACCTGAATAGGAAAAAACTATGTCAGCAGACCAAATAAACCCCTAAAATTGCAAAATAAAATATAAGTAAATATAAAACTTATGACAAAAATTAAAACAAAAACAGATTGAATCAAATAATCAATCTTATGGTCAAACTACAATTGCTGACACATCAATAATGATTATGATGTCTTCTCAAAAATAAAGGTAAATTAAGGTGATTAAAGCATTTACCATCCAATAGAGTGGACCTCATGCCTCTTTGAGCAACATCTTCAGCAAATATAATCAAGAGATAAAAGTCCAGAGATACTATCATATGTTCTACATTTTAGCATGTCATATGCATACAGGACATGGCAATTTTTTTGATAAGGAACTAAGAGTGATTATATTAAAATATAAAGGGAAGTATTACATGTGTGTACAGTGACATGGTAAGTTAAGTTAAATGCAGTAAGGTTGATACAGTTGATTTTTATGCACATGCATTCATCAACACATAAAAGGACCAACACAAAATTATATTTGGATGGTAAGTAATACAATAAAAACAAAAGTCCAACAAACCTGCCGTAGGCCCTCCTTCGCAACGGCAACGATTTCTGGTGTCCGACAAGTCAAAGACTTGAAAAACATGGAAATGATCTTAGCACGCAGTTCAGAATGATTTGGAGTTTTAAAGTCCGCCCATGCCATTGTTGTACAAAGAAGCTCAATGCAAGCTGTTCTGAGTTTATTTAATGATAACGCCACTTTGGGGTTCATAAACTTCACAACCCACACAGTATCATCAGCCTCGGCTATGTGCAATGCTTCTTGGAGAAAATTAACTAATTCTTGAGTTAACTTGATAAGTGGAGGCCTCAAGGCTAAACAAAAACTCAAGGCTGTAATTGTTCCAACCTGTACACCACCACAACAGTGAAATTGGTGAAGAAAATTGATTAATTAAACCAATGACAACTAACAACAAGATTACCTGTTGATCGACAGTCTTTGACCGGAGTGGCCGTGTTATAAGGGGCTGGAGCAAAGGCTGATATAAAGGCTCAAGCAGCTCAGACACCTCACTACCAGTACGACTAGCTAAAAGTGCTAAACATGACTGCACATTCTTTCTCACAATAAGAGATGAGTTAGGATTAAATAACTCTGAAGCAAGAAACTCAACTATTCCATGAAAACTTTGCCTGCGCGCCTCACTGTTTGCTTCATCCACATTATTCACCACGCGAAGAACCTGTGTAAGAACCTGACTTGTCTCTTCCTGCTCTTTTCTAGCATTGAAAGGTAGATTTTTAAGGACGTAAACCAAACCCCGAACAATTCTTACTTGGAAAAGGCACAAAGTCTCAACAGTGACCTTCCCAACCAACGCACCAAGCCCCATAACACCTCCCATTTGTGCTTGCCACGTAGTTCCATAGCAACGATGCAAGAGACGGGGCAGGAGTTGCTCAAAAACAGGCACACGCACACTAGGAGGTGGTGAATATAAAGGATTCATTGACGGGCTAGAGACAATCATAGGAGTACCAGGGCCTCCTCTTGACATTAGTACATCAGCATGTTTAGAGCGAGCAAGAAACAATAGTGTTTCAACAAACACACTTAGCGCACTAAGAGCAGCTTTTGCATGGAGCCTATTTTCATCGGTCAACACATCAACCAAAGCATCTAAAAATATTAAAGGGTCCAACTCTTTGAGGTTAGTAGTGCCATTTTTAGATCTGGAACTGACAACTGCATTTGATGATAGCACTGAACCCCCCAGCCCAGCAGTTGGAATTGAACTGTTGGTTGAGGTATAATCAATATGAAATAAAATAGCAAAATGACGGCAAATATTGACAACAAAATCATCCTTGGGCCCAGTCAGATCTGGCTCCGCACTTGCAGCAATGACAGTCATTAGCAGACTCTTAAAAACAGACTTCTCAGCTAGCAGTTGGGTCTTTGTCTTCACACCTAAATCAGCCTGCAACAGAAGTGCACCAATTAGCAGTCCAGTAGCAGAGTCATCACTTTGATGTAAAAGTAAGCATATTTCAGTGATCAGTAATGAAGTCCACTGTAAAAATAATAGCAGAACAAAAGGTGAGCCAAATACAAAAGAACATAGGTAAATACAATATATGACAACATGCATGACCTTAAGATACAGAGAAGAAATCATAATTTCTTACTGGCACTTCTATATGAATGAAAAGCAAATAATAAATTTGTCATCAATGCAATATATAATAGGAATTAACTGAGTTTCTAGCACTGTCATTGAGCTACTAGAAAGAAATAAAAGAATTACAAAGTAAAAATAGACAAATACAAAGAGCCAGTAGCTAAAGCATGAAGATAATGTCCTCAGTATACTTGCCAAAACTATATAACACACTGCCAACTTATAGACAAAAAACATAAGCTGTGAACATATCCATATATTGTGCTCCTCCTACATCATCCACTAACAAATACAGCTTTGACTAACATAGCTCTATATCCCACCAACCTTTACATCTGATGTCTCAGACCAACAAGAAGATAAATCCACCAAAGAATGTAATATAGATGATAACTTTCTGGGTGTACTTTCCCCATCACCAAAATTTCCAGGCAAATTAAGCTGAGAAGCCAAGCAAACATGAATGAATTTCAAAGCCTGCATCCGGTAGAAAGCATCCATGCCACTGCTTTTGTGCATAACGGCTGCTACAGCAAGATTTATGCATCGATCAAGTGGCACCAAAAATGGAGTTGAGGGCTCAAATGTAAGAATTATACGGAGTCCATGCTCTGGGTTTTCCTTGCATTCAAGTGCAAGGGGCTCCTTGAGAAATCGTCTGTTGCGACCACCTAACTTACCGAGTAACTGCAATGCCTTTCCTCCCCAAGGATGCGGTGCAGGTCTCAATTGAGACCATAAGGCTAAAATCACATCTGACATCACATTAGCCATGCTGGGCTCGAGAAAATCAGGATTTAAGCTATCTACCCAAAACTCAAGCGTCCTCAAACCTAAGCTCACTAGGTCATCACTTCCATTGAGACATAAAACAAGAGGCTTCATCAAACGGGGAAGGTATGGTAACAATGAACTCAAGCGCGCTGGCAAGGTTAAGCATAGCTCAAGCAAAAGGTCCCTCATGTCTTCACCCATTGGACCCTCAAGCATTGTTGATAGCATATTTAGGCAGGGTTGTAAAAGGGGAATTAAGTCGCGCAGTAATAATTCAAATTTGCATCCGGCAAGTGCTCTAAACATTGTACGAAGAAGTTGCAAATATCCAAGAGGGTTATCAACTTCAGTAACATTTTTTGTGCAAACTTCCATAATAACCGGCACATGAGGCTGCAATATACGTTCAAAATCTGAAGGTGCTTTAGCAACAGCACCAAATATGAACCGTAAAAGATGCAAGACCAGTTTTCCAGCAGGTGAATCAGGATGCTTCAGAACATCAAGTTTACTGCTAACAAAAAAATTAACCAGAACATCTGCAAAAGGCCGGTAAACTTTAGGGGCTTGCAGAAGGGCAGAAAATATATGAGCAAGCTGAGTGTTGGAAATCATGCACTCGAAAAGCTCAGGCATACACAATGAGAACATGTCCATAAGATCCCGGGGTTCCATAATAGCCAAAATCTGGGAGAAGAGATGAAGCATTTCTCTCTCTTCATCCTTCTCCTTGAAGAGCGCTAAGCAATGGACACCACTCTTTAGAACACCAGAGGCTTTCCACACCTGCCCAAAGTCAGCCAGATAAAGCTAATACCACAAAGAAACTTTGCTAGCACTGATCAAAATTCATATGATACCTCATCTTCTCTCAGCCCTTTGAATGCTTGAGGTACTGGCAAATTAGATGATGAAACAAGCCCTTGCTGGTGGGTTCCTTGAGTAGATGGGGAAACCTAAAGAAGTAGAAATGTGACATAGGGAAAGAAACACAAGGCACAATTCAGTAACTATAAATATTAGATTATAGGAAAACCTGCGATCGGGGCAAATGTGCATGAGTGATGCTCCATATGATTGTCTTCATTCCTGAAAATGCATCCAGCCAATGGTTCATTAATGTTGGCACAAATAACTATTAGAAACATAATTGTAAAAGACCTACATTAGCAGATCAAGCATCACGGATTTCAGGAACTTGACCAGTGCTTTTTACCCAGTATTTCATAAAAGGGAAATTAACAAGACAAGTCAGAAAAGGATAGATTACCCATCACCAAGGTCTTAATCAGATTCTTACAATCACTAACTTCCTTGGTATGCTCCACAGGGACCTGCAAGTTTAAAACAGTCTGCAGAAAAAGAATACATCATCTTAAAAAAGAACACTCCAAAATGAGATAATGGCACTTCAAGTAAGGACGGGGAAATCAATTAGATCGATCAAAAGAATCAATGACATTAAAAACTCTTTTTCTTTTCTTCCTAAGAGAAGAACATAGAACCTACAGTTTGACTGTCAAACATTACAACCAAACATTGAAATTCTTTATCTTTTCTTCCCAAGAGAAGGAAACTAGCCCACTTTCTACATTGCATGGTAATAATCAAAACTTGCCCTTGTTCAACGAGGCATTTTTTCTAATGATGAACTAAACCAATATAATTTATCATATTATTTTATGTATCGGATATCATCAGGCATGAAGTTTTGAAATTAGCAATAGTGTCCTTACCCATGATAAACTAAAAATCTTGTTGCTTCAGAATTTTAAGAATCTGATGTAAACAGAGAAGATACTTAATCTTGACCCTTTCCACAAACAGTCTCAAAAACACAGCAATACAAGTTGTGAGATGCAATGCTGCCTAAATTGCAATGTAGACTTTTTTTGTAATTTTTAAAAGAAAATGCATTCTCTTTTTATTACAGAAAAAATAAAACCGTTATGAAGGCCAAACCTCCAGCATTGCCTCGAACAATCATCAGAGTATCAAAGTTTACTATATACAAAATGGTCATCCATATGGTTAACCAAGGCTTGTCTACAATTGCTTTTCAAAAGGTTTTGGAGATCATTTTTAAAAATGTGAAATTGGTATATGCATTTGGTGTTTCCAAGAAAGCCTTTAGTAGCATCTTTTGAAAATAGTATTCTGAAGCTAAGAAAAAGAAAATGCATTTGGTATTATATTTGAAATGCAAACGCAAAATCATGATCCCATTAGGAAATTTAAAAAACAATTTTCAGATCAAAATGATGCTCCACACATTTGTGTACAAAAAATGAGAAACAGTTCTATGCTCCTCCAAACATTAATGCCAACACATTCTTAAAAAAAGTATTGTGAAAACAAAGGCCACTTAAATTACCAAACTTTATATAGCACAAATCCCAATACAAACTTCTAAAATACAAGTGACTAAAAATATAACCAAAGCTTGAAGCAAAATAGCATTGAAGGTTAGTCAAGCTCAGCAATTCAATAAGTTAACACCCACAAAACAAAGTTAGTAGATAAGGATAACAAAGAACCAACATGAAGCAATATATTATGTGCTTCAATGCAATAAAGACAAGAAAAAAGGGTGATAAAATGGAGTAAAGAATAGGTGCTAAAACAATTAACTAAAACAATTCCAGATCTTAAATCATATAAGCATGTTAAAAAACACAGCACAAATCAAACAAGAAGTTTCCAGAACAACCTGAACTGGGAGTTCAAGCTTTGACCTTAAAGTACAACGATCCTTTCCCTCCTCATTTTCCTCCAACAGCTATCACCAGAAAATGAAATATATAAACATTGGCATTGAGTTAAAACAAATAAAATAAAAAGGCAGTGCCAATGACATTTGACCAAGGAAGCTCACTGGGTTTACCAAACACACAAATCAGACATACTCCAGGCATATCAATACAACAATGATTTGGGGGATTCAAGGACAGATTGTTGGATAGCTTTTCAAATTATAAACCACAAAATAATTGTTACAAATCCAGCACAACATGCAAGGAGCAAAAGAGATCTAGCCTGCTTAAATGCATTCACTTTTTGAAAATAATAATTCAAGAACAAACATATTGAAGAGAGCCAACACAAATCAATCAAATAAAAGCTCTATCATAGAAATTTAATTATCCAATTGCAAATGGGAGGGTTTTTCTTCAACATATAAATAGATACAGGATTCTATTTTGCACAGCTAAGTCTCTTAGGTTATGTTTGTATAGGCCAACTCTTTCATCATTTTGATAATCTATCGTAGAAATTTAATTATCCAATTGTTAATGGGAGGGCTGTTCTCCAACATATAAGGTACAGGATTCTATTTTCGCAGCTAAGTCTTTTAGATTATGTTTGGATAGGCCAACTGTTGTCCCAATTGTGTGCAAAAGTCTTGTAGATTATGTTTGGATAGGCCAACTGTTGTCCCAATTGTGTGCAAAAGTCTTGTAGATTATGTTTGGATAGGCCAACTGTTGTCCCAATTGTGTGCAAAAGTCTTGTAGATTATGTTTGGATAGGTCAACTCTTGTCCCATTTTGATAAAGCCCATAAAAAGAACAATTTTATGTGGAAACAGCAGGAAAGTTTAGACAGTATCTATCTACTCTTCCATATGTCTAGTAGATATAGCCTGTCCTGATCAACAAAATGTAGTACACAGGACACCATCTCTCCAAGAGAGAAAGAATGGTAACAAGCAAAGATGAACCGCCAAGACGGTTTGAGCTCATTGTATCAATCAAAATCTCACAGCATAACTACACATGAACTCCAAAAGACATAACATGTTACACAGTCCAAAAAAAAGGTGAGAAAAAGTTAGTAAACTACCTTAAGCATGTGATATTGGATTTTTAGCTCGTCTACAAGCCAAGTGATCCACAAGAAACAAAGTACTAAGTATCATAGTCAAGCAAATAACCTAAGTAACTTCTTAGTGGGGAAGCGGAGGGGGGGTGCAGGAAAAGAGTGAGCTCAAGTGATGAACCAGAAATAAATTCCTTCAAACATTGTTCAAGATTGCACTGAAGTATTGTGCACTCCTAAGAAATAAATACAAGGCGAGTATCAATACAATACCAAATGGAAACTACAGCAATTCACAGGTTACCTGTGGAATGGTACGCTTGAAAGTACTAAACTTCCCAACAAATGCATCCAAAATGCGGCCCTAGTAAATGAAAAATGATACAAGTTACAACAGTATACAGATTTCACCAGTAAAAAGTAATCTTCCTGGCCAATCAGATTAAAAATCATACCAAAAGAATCCGTGCTTCATCCATGGATTGCTGGTCGATGCCTTTCTCAAAGATTGGCTCCACCTGTATCGCAAAGAATCCATTGAATTTAATCTGAATTGAGCCTTACCGGAAAGAAGTTTTAAGCTTCTATAAGACAGTCAAGTATCAATGAATAAAATTAACATATGCACCAGATTCAACATCAGCCGAGCACAGGTTGTATGAATACTGAGAGACAATGAAGCATCGTGCATGTTACTAGAGAACAAATAGATAATCCGTGATAACTGCAGCACAAGGATACAAGTTTGTCAGCCTTATGAAGATCAGAAGCAATGACTACATAGATAAACATCCAGCAGCAACAGATCATAGTTAATAATGAAACAATCACCATCAAACAATTGAAAAATATAAGACAGAAACGACAGGCAACAATACATGACATCAAATATGCAACGGGAAATGGCACACTGCCACAAAAATTTACAAATTGATACAATCAAGTACACAGACCCTACCAAACATCTTTTTAAGTTTTGATTGCCACAAGAATACAAAGGAAAAGAAAACTGAACAGATGAGTGTTTTGGTACACATTGGAATCTTCTTTACGTAATTTAACATGATAAAGTCCATAATGCAGGACAAATGATCTTCCTCTGCCTTAAAG
The DNA here is from genome assembly GCA_019650275.1 of Xylocarpus granatum. Lineage (NCBI taxonomy): Eukaryota > Viridiplantae > Streptophyta > Magnoliopsida > Sapindales > Meliaceae > Xylocarpus > Xylocarpus granatum. Next base: position 354,719 of record BNST01000167.1, on the reverse strand, counting down.
TTTATATGTATAAAACAAAAAGGCCACCACATTCCTCAAATTTCATTTATGCTACATATCATTTACTTTTCAACAAACTCAATCTTGTCAGTCACTATATCAAGTATGTGATTATGGAGAACGACTACAAGTAGGAAGAGAGGGATAGCCTCTGGTTAACACAAAACATACATGAATTCACATGATGTGTTTAATCAGATGGCATCATATCAAGAAGAAAATTAGCCCAAGGACAAAACACCCACCCACACATACCACCAACACTAAGAATGACAACAACTAAAAATTGCTACAAAGACATTGAATGAAAATAAAAGAGAAACACCACCAGCATGCAAATTTTAATGAATGCCTAGTCTTGAACTTAAGGAAGATGGAATAAAAGTTGTCAAAGAGATGAAACAGAAGCACCACAATTAGGTCTCAGATATCTCATAAAAAGAAGCACCTGTGACAAGGAGAGGTCTCCCCGAACATGATGAACAATCTCTGCAAGTAGACTATAAGCTAAAGGCCTTAGAGTCTCAAAGCATGCCCGCCCCGTTCCAACAAGAACCCTGAAATGGATTATTGAGAAGAAAAAAATTGTAATAAAAAAATGAACATTGTGCCATGCTGTGTCATGGCACCAATCAGAAATAACCCAAACAATATGCAAATTCAAAACTTACTTTCAAGAAAAGAATTGTAAGTTCTGTTCACTTGATCAAATTCTATTTTTTGTCATTAACATGCATCAAAGGTTCTTCATCTGACATTTCCCATCATATTAAAAATGCCCACCAAAGACAAGAAAAACTTCCCCTAAAATAACCACTAAAAAAGAATATTCCTCATTAACTACTCAATGAAGTACAAGTTTCTAACTATTTAAAAAACAACAAAATTTGCATATAAATAAAACTAAAAAAGACACCAACAACAACACAAGGAAAACAAAAACAAACTGCATTACACAAAATAAAATTTACTGCAACAATTCACTAGCTGTTTCCTAACATCCCAACCGCCCAAGGCTTTTTTGAGCTTAATGGAAAATAAAATTAACTTCTTTACAATTGATTAGTTCATTATTCAGACTTGATTATGACTGTCTTAAACGTCCGGGGAAATCTGAGCAGAAGCAGAGGTTACCAGTAAGTCCATAAAATATTTCAGCACACATCATCTATTTGATCCTTATCATCTTACTCTATTATTTTGCAAATTAGTTATTGTTTCTCATAAACAATAATGCTTACACCATGAAAAGATTCTAGCACCGTTGCAGATTCATTAATACAGCATCTCATTTCATCTCTTAACAATTTGAGGTTTACCTCTCCTCCAAAAGTGTGTCAATCAGCGGAAATAAACCCCTTTTAAAATCTGTCCCCAGAACATGTTTCAATGCTACTAACAGTTCCTGCATCCAACATGCTCAGATCAAAATTTTAATAGCAGAGGAGAAACAGAACCAAGCTAATTGAAACACAAGACAACTTTACCTTTCTAATGGATACAGAGTCTGGACATGTAACAAGCAAATTTACAATGCTTTTACATATGCTTTCTTCATGTGGCCTGATATAATCAGCAAAACTCTTCAACAGGTAAGTTAAAAAAGAAACCGTCTGCAATGATGAAGAAGAAAATTAGTACCCGCAACACATTTTAAAACCACAAAAAGGGGGGAAAAAACTAACATATACGTACATATAAACTTCACCATCGAAAAACATTCATACACACATAATTGTTATTAGTGTGTGCGTGTGTGTAGAAACTTCTGCCTGCTTGGGTTCTATTCACAATTTAAGCATGAAAGATGCAATTAAATCGTAAACAGCAGTTCATTATTCAGTGTTTTCATGATTAAGCCTGCCTTTCCAGAATGGCATTCCCTATGTGAATGCTCAAGAATCTAATGGACACATAACATATAGCCTTCACGATACAGCCTTCAGGATACACAAGCACACCTTTAAATATTTTTGGTGCACATACGCATGTGTATATAGAAACTTCTGCTTGATTGGGTTCTATTCATAATTTATGTGCACAATTATCTCTTAGAGAACATTCCATTATCCAATTAAGCCTACCTTTCCAGGATGGCATGCCCTATGTAACTACTCAAGAATATGTTTCATCTCTTTATGCACCCATCCGCCCACCCTGCTTTTGTGAAGAAAGGTAGAACTCTACCAGAATAAAGGGTTTGTTGCAGACCAAAACACACTTGTGAGGAAACATACATGAAATGTGTGTTTTAGGTTCTTCTAAACGCCTGGGAATGAAGCTTTTACGCTTTCCTGGGGCTCCAACACTAAAGAAAAGATAAATTCATCCCTAATTCCCTGTGAGATTATGAGTGACCAGAAATTGAAGGCTCCTCCATAATTCAAAAAGATATATCATTTAAATAAAATGTGACAGATGCACATTTCTATAAGCAGGGATTTAGGTCCATGATCTCAAAATTAAAGCATGCTTAAATAAAAAATGATCTGATTTCAAAGCCAAATGATGACAAAAAGTTTAGAATTTCTTTAAGCAAAATAAACAATTTGTGATCATGTAAACATATTTGCCATAAAGTAGTATATCCAAAGCATAATTAGTCTAGAAGTTTAATCAACCCAACCATGCCCTGGTAGAACACTCTGTGTGTGTGTGTGTGTGTGTGTGTGTGTGTGTGTGTGTGTGTGTGTGTGTGTAAGGCATCATGAACAATAATCACTCACCTTAACCTGTGCACCTTTAAGCTCAATAAAGTGATTTTTTAAATTGGGAGGAACCTTTTCAGGACCAGGAACAGATATAGCAGCAACCATTAAAGGCAACAAGTGAGGGATATTGGTTTGTACAAGCCGGCTATACAACTGGAATAAAAACATGACCACAAGTGGACTCTCTGTTATTATCTTGAATGACCGGGTACTAGGATTAAGCTGCCCATTCCCAATGTACCCAGTACTACTAATCCCCTGGTCTGAAGAAGAAGTATCCATCGTTTTAACTTCGTCAGCAGCAGCTGATCCATTCTCAAAGAAATGACTAACTGTCAATCTAAAGTTTTGGTAAATTTTGCATACAAAGTCCAGGAATGGTTGTACTTCATTTTCTAATGTAGGCCTAAAATTCCTTAGGAGGTCGAAGATGATACGAATACAAATCAAGCCATTCTCTTCATTGTCAGTGGTTAAAACCTGCATTGCAACCTTCAAGAGTTCCTGAACAAAGGGGCGAAGAACTTCACTGTGAGGGAGCCTATTGAGGATCTCCACAACAACGTTTCTTAGCTTGTGCTCTGGATTATCCACAAATTGTGGTTTTGTGATTTGCAAAAGAATCACCGAGAATGCCCGGAAGTAGCATTTAAGGAAATTCAAGTACTCAGCTGTGTGGGCAATCTCCAGACTGTCCCTTACCTCCATTACCATCTGTAACCTAGTTTGAATTGCTGTTTCAAAAAAAAAGATGAAAGCGTTAACACAAAATTGTAATATGATGCATAATTATGAAAATTTAGCAGAGAAAATCGGACCAAGATTGAGTTGAAATTTGCATACAAGAGAAGCCAGAGAAGAAGTAAGATTTAGCCACAACTTTAATGAGCCGACAAAACTATAACTTCACTAATGAAGACATACAAACGAGCTTTTCAATCTGCTTTCATCAAATTATCATCATGTTTCAGAATCAATGCTTTAGCTACATTTCAAGTTCAGTTCATTTGGGAAACAAAAATAGCAAACAACAGACGCCAGCTACCAATTTGCTTTTACTCTTGTTCACTTAATTTTCTCAGTAACAAAACAAAGCATTTCTGTAATGCAAAAAATAAAGGGGGTTAAGAGAGTACGAAGGTCCGGCTCAACGAGATGGCGAGAATGTTGTTCGAAATTCTGAATAGGACTCATGTTGTCGCAGTCGAGTCTTTGAAACAGAAATTCTAGCTCTCCGCTTCCAATAAATTTACTAGCTCCCAATCAAATTCACAACTTAGGGTTTCTTTCACACTTCAATAATAAGCTTGCCTTCAGTAAACTATATACAAATAACACAAATTTAATTGATATGCTCGCAGAGTGTTTGGATTCGGGCTGTTTCGTACGGTCGAGAGTGCAATTAGGGTTTAAGAGAAGGAGTTTCCAGAGTCCATCACGGGAAAGAAATGAGAACCAAAGGGACCCGTGCCCAGCTTCTTCACAAATCAAACCCGATTTTCCCTACTCAATCAAACAGTGAGGAGTCACACAGCCACCCTGGGCCTCCTCATCAACACAAACTTTCTTTCTCCCACGACCAAAAGTTAAACAGAACACCCAATGCCCACAAGACTGAAACTTAAAGAAACAGAGTTGAGATGGACATAAACACAATGTTACTGGGAGACTTACGAAATTGCATGTAAATTAATGCTAGTCTTTTCGGGAATCATCTTAGCTATTACATCGAACAGCCGTTACATTGCTCATGGCTAGTGTGTCTCACATCAACAAACCACAATTTCCATCCAACGTAGAGCTTTTTCATCATTCAGATTTGGGGTAACTTGAAGCCCAGCTCAACCTAACAAGACCCAATCCTGATTGGGTTGGATGATACGGAACCCACTGAAGCAGGGACGGCTTGGATTAATAAAGCTGGGCTTAATTAACATAAATATAAGCCTACAACAGAAATGTAAAAGAAAAATGTACTGTTCTTCCAGCCCAAGTGGTTCCTTGACTCCGATGGGAGGTCCAACAGAGACTTGCTTGGCGCCGAATCCTCGTCTAAAAGAAAAATGTACTGTTCTTCCAGAGCGCAAGTGGTTCCTTGATTCCGATGGGAGGTCCAACAGAGACTTGTTTGCGCCAAATCCTCCCTTTCATCATCCATATTTCAGTAAAGGATCGAGATCTTGCAGTGAAAAGTCGACCTGTGTCTAATCAGGGGCCCCAATTCTCACAAATTTTTTTTGTTCTTCTTTGGCGTATTTTTACCATAAAGCTGACTGTTTGTGACAATGGATGGGAAGGTCTTGTTCATCCACAATTTATCCTTGTCATTACCTACAGTTTATTCTTGGGTTTCTGTTGACTTTGATTGTTTCATCGTTCTCAATTCAAAGGAAGGCTTTTTACCTGTGTATGTGGAGTAAATTGAATTAGAATCTGGATTCATGTGATGTCAATTAGACTTGATGATCACGGAGAACATTACAGATCTTATGTTCCCACCATTGTTATTATGCGAGTGAATGCTGACAAGCAAGGAAAATTTGCCAGAGGATGTTAGAATTGAAGTTCTATCAAGACTCCACGTAAAATGTCTACGGAGACTGGTGTGCTTTATTCAGAAACCCTAGTTTCATATCCAAACACATGAAGGACACCCACGAAAACGATTGTATGATTGTTATTCATACAGTTGTTGACGAAGAAAAGTTCAGCGATTCAAGAGACTCGTTTTGTGTTCTCCCCTGATGAAACATTAACAGACTTAACTTTACAAGATATTGATCTTCAACAGCCCATGCGTGAAATGGTTGGATAACGCGTTCATTGGATAAATAATAAATTTTATATTAATTAATAATTTAATTTTATGTAAATTAATTTGTGTTAATAATAATAAAAAGAGAGATTATATATGACTAGAACTACAAGAAAGGAAAAAACTTACACTTGTCAATGTAATAAGAGGAGATAACTGTAGAAAAATCTTGTTAACAGACAGTGTAATTGTATCAACCATCCATTACAATACCAAGTTTATTAATTTTATTTATTTAAAAGAAAAAACCAGGAAAAAATTATGGGGAAGGTGTGTCATAATCCCCATTGATTTTCATTTGTTTGGAAGGTCTCTTTTGACCACCACCAGCAGGTCCAACATCCTCGCCTCCTCCCTGATCTTTCTTTCCTGTTTTTTATTTTCTCTATATCTCAATTGTTTGTTGGTATAATCATGGTCAAACTGTTTATTGAATTAATTCATGGGCTGGTGCGTCTGCATCTCTAGCAACTTCAACTCTATAATATCTGTTTGAACGCCTTAATTTGCATTTGGGAAACATGGGAATCTGTCTGTCTACCAAAGTAAGTGGCTCAAACAGCAACAACAACGTCAACAATCATCGAAAGGATAACGCTAATAAGGAAGAGGCAAAACGTCAGCCTCATCATCCCGGAAATGACACAACAACGCATGAACAAGAGCGGGGGAAGAAAACTAAGCAGCTCAAGCCTAAAAAAGGCAAGCCTATTCCTAGGCGGCAAACTGGGGTGATCCCATGTGGGAAACGAACCGATTTTGGCTATGCTAAAGATTTTGATAGGAGATACACAATCGGGAAATTGCTCGGACATGGCCAGTTTGGTTACACCTATGTTGCCATCGATAAGGCCACTGGAGATCGTGTTGCAGTTAAGAAAATTGACAAGAATAAGGTATTTTTTTTGGCTTATTTTTATCAATCGTTGCCTTTTCTTCTTGGGTCAACTCAATTGAATTTTATAGCCTTTGCTGCAAATAATGAATATTGATGAATAGGGGGATTTCTGTACTCTCTTTTCTTTGTGTAAATGATGTTGATTCATTTAAAGAGTGGATTTTTCGTTTTTTGGTCTCGATTGGGTGCTGAAGATTCTGATTGTGAATTGGAACATTCGGTAATGGAATTTCGTTCAAGATCCTTAGAAAGGTTGCGATGCTTTTCATTGTAGATTCTCCTCTTCCTTAATTTGGTGTTTTTTATTAGCTTGCCTTTGCTTGAACATCAAGCGGTGAAATCATGTTTTTAGGCACTTCTCTTATATGAGATTTCCCCTCGCGGCTGTCTATTCAGATTTTACTCATCTTGGGAATTGGGTCATATTAAGAAATCTTGCCGTCACGAGAGGATTGATGTTACTGTTCGTTGACCATGGTTGTTATAGTAGTGCACAGTGGACAAGTTTTAAGTTTGTGCTAATTGTCAATAATGGATATCTTGTCTCGATTATAGCGTTCCTGCATACATAAAATATAAGGAGGAAGGTGTTAATGAGGGACATCAATTAGCAAATAGAAGTAATAATCTTAGGAAGAAATAAAGTTGCTACTGTTAATTTTGTTTCTCCAGTCCTGAATTTTTTTATGTAAAATTTCTCTAAAATGAGTTGTATTAACTCACATTTCTTCCTTACAGGTCTGATTTGTGAGTCAGATTATTGTATGCCAAATAACTTAGGTAGGCAACAAGGTGAAGAGAGCATGCCCTTGTGAGGGGGACAGGAAAATGTGAATCAGATTGAATGAAGATGAATGTGTGCCCCTTTTTTGTTTATTTTTAGCTTTGGATATTTTTCAAGCCTTGTATGTTGTTTTTGATCAATTGTGAAATCAGTTAGTGGAGACAGATTTTTTTTTCCCTTTTCCAGTTAGGTAAATCTATAGTTCAATATGTTTATTGTCATGAATAATGGGTAGAAATGAACATCTAACGGGGCATTGTTGCAATTTAACGAGAAGTAATTAGCACTCTTTGGTCTCTGTTATTTATTTATTTATATTTTATTTAATTTTTTAATCAAATAACACTTTGGGAATGCTTATCAAACAAATCTTTGGCTCTGGTGGCAGATGATTCTTCCTATTGCTGTTGAGGATGTCAAGCGAGAGGTCAAGATATTGCAGGCCCTTGCAGGCCATGAGAATGTAGTTCAGTTTTATAATGCATTTGAGGATGATAACTATGTGTATATAGTGATGGAGTAAGTTTTATATTTTCAAGAATTTTGAGCTTTTTACCCATGACTATTCTGTGGTTTATGTGTCTAGACTATTTACATAATTGTGTTGTACTCAGCTTCTTTTTATCTGAATGTTCAACGGTACATTTTATTTTCTTATGCTGTTCATTAACCTGAATCACATACATTTTAATCTTGTCTGATTGTTATATATATAAAATATTAGCTCTTTGGGCTGCAAATTACATTAGTGTTGCTCTTATAGTCAACATATGTCATGTTTTCATTACAAATGAAATTGTCTTTTACCAGGTTATGTGAGGGTGGCGAATTACTGGATCGGATATTGTCCAAGTAAGAATGCTTGTTCTTGAGAAAAATATAATTCTTTTGGCTGCAATTTATGCTCCTATTACTTCCTTTCAGATGTTTTGTTCTAGGAAGGTTATTTACTGTATTATTCTTGCTCTGCTTGGTTTCTTGCTATCAGGAAAGACAGTCGTTATTCTGAGAAAGATGCAGCAGTAGTTGTACGGCAGATGCTCAGAGTTGCAGCTGAGTGTCATTTACGTGGTTTGGTACACCGGGATATGAAACCGGAGGTATATTCATGTTCTTAGGCATGGATTAAATGTAAGCGTATCTGGGTCATGTTGCTTGATGATGGTTCCTTTGTTTTTCTTTACTGTCAGAATTTTCTTTTCAAATCAACCAAAGAGGATTCACCTCTGAAGGCTACAGACTTTGGTTTGTCGGACTTCATAAAACCAGGTGAGTAGAATATCCATCATGCATGCATCTCATCCTTCCTCATAAGAGAATTATTGTTTTATGTGTACTGCAGGTTATGGAAAAGTCAATTGCAATTGTATGATTACTATGCTAAGTTCTAATTGATTCTTATTGTCCTTTGTATTGGAAAACTCTTAAGGATGTATGATTGCAAAAGTTCAATAAAATGCAGGGAAGAAGTTTCGGGACATTGTTGGCAGTGCCTACTATGTTGCTCCGGAAGTATTGAAACGCAAGTCAGGACCTGAATCAGATGTCTGGAGTATTGGTGTGATTACCTACATTCTGCTCTGTGGGAGACGCCCCTTTTGGGATAAGACTGAGGACGGGGTATTTAAGGAGGTGCAGCACACTTCTCGTTTCTGAGCACTTATTTTGTTTTATTGGTTTTTAGTCAGAATAGCATCAATGTATTGTATAATGACGTTTATTGGGTTTAGCAAAGAAATTGTATTTGTAATCACTTATATATGGATTATATGCCTTACACGTCAATAGTGGTCTTGTCCAGGATGTTTTTTGCGTCTTCACCCTAGATATTATGTTACTAATATGATCCCTTTATCAGAAAGAATCTGGATACCCTTGTGGACCTCCTTTTTTATATTGGCCTCTTCCCCATTTTATTGATTACCCTTTCCTTACTATGCAACATTACTTAATCAAATATGTACAAGTGTATGTCCACTTTCGAAGATAACCTAGTGTTTTTATTTCTGTTATTATTTTTCACTCAAGAGTATACTTAAATTTCCACTATTTGCAGGTTTTAAGGAACAAGCCCGATTTTCGCCGCAAACCCTGGCCAACAATAAGCAACAGTGCTAGAGATTTTGTCAAGAAGTTATTGGTGAAAGATCCTCTTGCAAGACTTACAGCTGCTCAGGCCCTATGTGTGTTGAAGAACTTTACTCTCATATGAAAACAAAAGTTTTCCTGTGGCATTGTTTTTCTTTTTACAATTCTTTGTTTTTGTTATTGATTTTTACATTAATACTCTAATTTGTTTCAATTTTCAGCACACCCATGGGTTAGAGAAGGAGGAGATGCATCTGAGATCCCTATTGATATATCTGTTTTGAATAACATGCGGCAATTTGTGAAGTACAGTCGTTTGAAACAGTTTGCTCTAAGGGTAAAGCATTGTTTTAAATATAGTTCATTCTTAACCGCAAGAACAAGCATAGTTCCTCTGATTATTTCTTTTAATAAATTAATTGTCTTCCAGGCTTTGGCCAGCACACTTGATGAAGAGGAGCTTTCTGATCTTCGAGATCAATTTGCTGCAATTGATGTGGATAAAAATGGTTCTATTAGTCTCGAGGAGATGCGACAGGTAAACTTTCAATCTACACTAACTTTACATTTTTTACTGTGTTTTATCCGTTTCCCAACAAGATTTTGTTCTCATACCTGTATTTTCTTTTTCAGTTCTTTTTTCTTTTCTTTGCTCTGACAATGATGGTTTCACTGTAGGCCCTGGCTAAAGATCTTCCTTGGAAGTTGAAGGAACCGCGTGTCCTAGAGATTCTTCAAGCGGTGAACTCTCCTTCCTCTTCTTTTGGCCCTTTTTTTTTCACCCGTGGTGGAGTGGCTAAACTGAGTTATCGGCCTTTCAGCTCAATTTCTATGACAACTCTGTCTTCTTTATTTAGAATTTTTCTAACATTTTCTTGTCTCCTTTATGAAAGCTACTCTTTCGTTGTTCACCTTCCGTAATTTACTTTTCATCGTTTGATATAGTTTCCATCCTGTAATATCAAATTGTGATTGTTGCTAATTTTCTTGATGCAGATTGACTGCAACACCGATGGACTTGTGGATTTTAGTGAATTTGTTGCAGCTACACTACATGTACATCAACTGGAGGAGCATAATTCTGAAAAGTGGCAGCTGCGGTCAAAGACGGCTTTTGAAAAATTCGACATAGATAGAGATGGATTTATAACTCCTGAGGAACTTCGAATGGTGAGTCTTATTTCTTATCATTTGATGCCCATGTTGCTGAGCTGTTGTGACCGAGGAAGAGAGAAAAGATTGAAATTCTAGAGAGTTAACACGCACATGAACTACTTCTTGTGCATGTGTCTTGGTAGTGCAGTATGAGTGTGTCAAATAAGGCTTGGATGGCTTATAATGGCTGAAGGATCACAATAAGCATCCACCTTTTTAAAGGGGCCTGAGTATGGCTGCAAAAAGGGATAGCCAAAATGTTTCCAACAGAATATTTACTATTTGAAAGTTTTAAATTATTCTTTAGACAAAATAATACTAGAGTGAATATGTTGCTTGTAATGAGTACTGAGATTGCCCCTTTCTTTTGCAGCATACGGGTTTAAAAGGCTCCATTGACCCGCTTCTTGAGGAGGCAGATATCGACAAAGATGGAAGAATAAGCCTTCCGGAGTTCCGTAGGCTTTTAAGAACTGCAAGCATTCAAACCCCTACCAGTCCATCCGGTCCTGGGAATACCTGGAAGTTGTAGATCAGACTTTTAAATTTTTAAGATTGAGAGAAAGAAGAGGAAGGACGAGGGATGGAGTTCCATTTTTCGTATGTCAAGATGGTATTGAAATCCTAGACAGGCCCGCATCTATATCTCCAAGCCTATATATTGAAACTCAAGTTTCTGAGATGAGATTCGAGTTACATGCATAGGATCTTGAATTTATCATTTCTTGAGAGTTTGTGGACTTAAAATCGGCTGGAAGCTGGCTATGAATATGATGGTCAGTCATGGCAGTGTACATTTGTTTGGGGTGGTTGGGGTTTTCCTGGTTGTGCCTTACAAATGTTATGTCAATGTGTGACTGTAAGTGATGTATCAATGAAAATATGGTGTATTAGAATTGATTTGTGTTTTTATAGTTTGCTCTTGGAAAACAGGTCTGATTACTGCTGTTTCCTGGAATCACGTGTTTTGGTCTATATTCGAAATTGGGTATCATTTGTTTTCCAAAGTATCAGTGCTTTACTCCCCCAGAACCCAGTTCAGCAGCTGTGAACTGTGATGTATTTGGCCATGGCTGGCAGATGCTGAAAAGTAGTGGTTTTGATTCTTCTTTGACCCTTTCAGCTCGACCTCATCCCAATAATTCAACAAGTTAACTGAACTAATACTTTTTTCTGGGTTAGAATTTAGAAAAATCTGCGGTGGCCGTGTAACAAGGAGCACAAACATCAGCATGAAAGTTACATTTGAACCGCTCATACGAGTTGGATCAGTAGAGATCAATGCAGTCAAAGGAGACTTAACCCAAAGACTCAGATTGCGGGCGTAGAACGTTTTTAGGCCTTAGTCCAAGTCTTCACTGTCTGATCCGCCAAGGTTTTCTATTTGATTTGAAAAACAATTGAATTTAATATAATCCTATTGCCATACATTGGTTCAAAATTTAATCCGGTTCGACTTAAACTTTCTCATGCTTCTTACTTTTATGCCGAAATCACCTTGCTCAGCGTCTTGAATCTCCTGTTCTGCGATTGTCTCATCATTAAAGACCAATTCAATCCTCATTCAAGGTACGTGACAGTGATTTTTATTAAATTTAATATTAAAACAAAAAATAAATTAAATTTTAAAAATTTAATTAACTATCTGTATTAACTATTACTAGGCACCTTCGGCCTATCCTCCGTCCAACCCAAACCGAGGAGAAAACATGTCATGTCATCGACACAAGAAACTGCCAGTTTGACATATTTTGCTCTAAGACGAGCATCTATTGTACTTCAGCTCTTCAGCTTAAACTTGAGATATAAGAATGTTGAATCGGTCTAGACTCAACATTAGAAATAAGGTGAATCGTTTATGCGAAAGAGGACATATAACTCAACGGCGTTAACAAATTGTTGTTATTACAAGTATTTTACAGAAAGTGAAACAAGGAGACTTTCAAGCGACTTCAAGATCAGCACAAAGCATCAACTGCAACAGCCTAGACAAAATATCACCAAACTTCTGGATTGATTAGCTGAATAGAACTACGCAACAGCTGTTGCTAACAAGAAAACCACATAGCAAGTCTGATATCCGTTATTTTTTCTATACTCGAGATTTGGTTGGAAGAGAAGTCAGAACTTGAGGCAGATGAAGTTCAAACACTGCATATTCTTACATTTCTCCAAACAAGCACGTACAGCATTGAGAGAGTAGCCGTTCAACATTGATAGCATAAAGACCAAAATTTTCAGTTCTTAAGACTTTGAGACATCACCTACACTGTTAGAGGAGCTATCCTGATGACCTTGAGATCAAGAAAACCTGCTTGAAGAACTTCCAATTGTGAGACTTCTTTCCTTCTCATGTGTCCGATTTTCTTTCCTTTCTCCCGACGAAGCATCCTGCATAAAATCATTCAGTTATGATTCTATCTTCATTTGCAGAGTATTTTCACATGGGTTATACAAGAACCCTGAAACTACCTGTTTTGTTGAAGATCCGGGCATCTTAAGTTCAAGGTCTGTAGCCACATCATTCAAATCCACAGATCTTTCCACATTGCTGCCATTTTGATGATCCAATGACTTGTTTCTTGAATCTGGCTTGCCAGAAAGATGGGACGAGGATGCATATTGGGTTGAGGGCTGCTCAATTGAAGGATTTGATGAAGTTGAGTATTGAATAAAAGTTGAACAGGGGTTTGGAGCGACACCAGGATTCTGATTTCCAAAGAACGGAAATAGCTGGAGTGATGGGTGCATGGGAATTGGGCCTGCAGGGATGGGTATGGGCACTGGATATGAATAAGGTCGTGCCATGACTACTGGAGGATCAAAACCAGCCCAAGGGAACATAACCCTGAGTCTTTGCTGATACTGAACATTTAAATTCTCAATATCAGATTTTAAAGATGCCTTTTCTTCTCTGAATTCATTCTTCTCCTGCATAAGCTGTTTGTAAAGAGAAGGAAAAACAATTGTTATTGACACAAGCAAAAAAACAGGTACAACCTTGAGGTTTAAATATAAAGTGAACATCACCTCTTGGGATTCTTCAGAGAGTGCTGCACACTCGGTACTTAGTATGTTGATTTCAGCAGTTAAATCCTTCAACGTTTGGATTGTATCCGTAAGAATGGTTGCCTTGTCATTCTTAGGCCTATCCGGGTCTGCATTTGGAACATAACAGAGTAGTAACTCAGAACTCGTACAATTCACATCTTGCAAAATAGCAACTGCCTATTGATAGATATGGCAGATTACAATAAAATAAAATAAAAAAAAAGAAAAAATTGCCAATGTCTAAGCTTCCATTGAGAATCTAGTGATTTACTTAATGCAACCAACAAGCATTGGAGGGAGGGCTCATCATGATTGAACTAACACATTATTTCTCAATCTAAAAATCAACATAATCAGAAATTTCAAGCAATCATCCAATATTTGGACGTATCAACTATCACTGGTACTCCATACATGCCTATCCAGAGTACACTGATTTCTGCCACTATCCATGCCAAATAAATAGCCCATAGTGCATTAATCCCAAGAAAGTTCAAGCATTGCAATTTCGACATAATGTCACTGGCTCGAATACTTTCTGCCTCCAGCTATTTCGCTCATTGTGTAAGCAACTGTCAGAATCTTCAACTTAAACCACAAGTTATTCATTCATTTGTACAACAAAATGCAATGAAATTCTTTCTTGAATCCAAAAGTAGACAACAAACCAAAATACAAAAGAAATGGATGGTTTATATACCTAGCGTGTTGCCCAACTCCAGAAACTGCTCATTTAATCGATCCCTTCTCAATTTTTCACGATCTGCCTTCTGAAATTTTCTTGGATTTTTTGCTTCCATCTCCTGCTCCTGTCTGTCAGATTCATCATTCAGAAATCTGAGAAAACAGCAAAACGAAGTAAACTGAATCAACAATTGGATAAATTTAACAAACCTTGGATCCATGTTAGTGTTTTGAAGGCGAGAATATGAAGTCGAAGACCTGCACCTGCAGCTACAAACTCAGATTTCCCATAACTTGTCATCCATTAATCCTTACTCTGAATTGTTTTATCTACTAACTACAATTCAAGTTCATATCAATCGATTTCGTTTTCTTAAATTCAGAAGAGAATTCATGAAAGTGACCACCACCAAGGAGAAAAACCTTGTGCTTCCCACAAGCCCCGCACCACGTAATTATATGGCCTAATAATACGCGCATTTGTAATTCTAGCCCAGCTCATAATTGAACCTAGGAACCGATATGCTATTACTTTATTATCCCCTTGCATAAGTCAAAGGAACCGCGACGGCAGCGTTTCCCCTTGTCGAGTTCAAGAATAGCAGCCGGCGGGCTTGAAACAACAGCAGCGGTGGCGCGTGTAATGTCAGCAAACAGGCCAATGAACGATGAAAATAGTGACGTATAACGTAAACGGCCTGAGACAACGCATCTCTCAGTTTGGTTCTCTCCGCAAATTGCTTGACTCTTTCGATGCCGATATCATCTGTTTCCAGGTTTACATTCTAAAATATTTTCTGATTTTTGTTCTCATTGTGCGTGCCATTGGTTTAATTACAATATTTCCCCCGAAACAGGAAACAAAATTAAGAAGACAGGAATTAAAATCTGATTTAGTGATTGCTGATGGATACGAGTCATTTTTTTCGTGTACGCGCACATCCGATAAAGGACGAACCGGATATTCTGGTAAGCTGTTTGTTCTATTGCCTCAACCGAATGCGACGTATCACTTTCCTGTTTAAATGTAGATTCTCAGAATGAAAGGTTAACATTTCCTTAGGTGTGGCGACATTTTGCCGTGTGAAGTCAGCATTTTCCAGTGACGAAGCGGCGCTGCCGGTGGCAGCAGAGGAGGGCTTCACTGGCGTTCTGGAAACTTCCGGAAGTAAAGTTGCGGAAGGTCTTGAGGACTTTGCAAAAGATGAGCTATGTAAGATTGACAGTGAGGGACGCTGTGTTATTACAGATCATGATCATTTTGGTGAGTTAAAAAAAATGCTATTTATTGATGATATAAAAGGCTTTGATTTTTTTTTCAAATTAGCGATTGATTTTATGTTGCAATTGGTCAGTTCTGTTTAATTTATACGGGCCTCGAGCTGATATTGATGATATGGATAGAATTCAGTTTAAGCTTCAATTTTTCAAGCTATTACAGGTATTTCATTCTTTATTTTCTTGTGTTTGCGTTTTGTGAGCTCTAATATGGATGCCTATTTTAATTTTTCTACTTTTTGTACTGACTGTGGCGGATTTGGTAATGAGATTGATTTTGTGAAATGGCGTGCAAACATTGATTTTGTATGGTTTGATATATTGGTAATCTTTGATGTAGAAAAGATGGGAGTTTCTCTTGTGTCAAGGGAGGCGGATATTTGTTGTTGGTGATCTCAATATTGCTCCTGCTGCTATAGATCGCTGTGATGCAGGACCAGATTTTGAGAAGAACGAGTAAGCTGTTGACTGGTTTTTATGCAGTGCTTGTTTCCTATGTTTTTGTTTGTTCATGGAGCTATCTTATTGTTATTATAACTGTATACAGTTTTATAAGCGATAGCTAGCATATACTTTTTTAAATGAGTTGAAATTTGCAGGTTCAGAAGATGGTTTAGATCTTTGCTAGTGGAATCTGGCGGTAGTTTCACCGATGTTTTCAGATCAAAACACCCTGAGAGGTTTAAAACTTGAATCTACTTTTGATTTACTTTAATTGATGGTAATTGACAATGTTAGTGAATCCAACATCCACTAAATTTTGTGAATAACTTAATTTCCTTGTATGGTTTAGATGTATAATTGAATGTTTTGTTGGCGGGTGACAATGAATGTGGTGATTGGTTTTAATTTCATTTCATTATGTAAATTCACTAAGCTTACTTCCTTTTTCTTTTAAATTCTTTTCTTTGTCTTTAACTATGAAATGAAATAAATTGAACCCCTCTCCAACTGGGTGTGAGCAGGGATTGACTCGTACCACCCTAATAGGTTTTACCAGTGAACCAACTAGAACAAACCCCTAACTTTCTTGTTTCTAGAATACTTTAAATAAATCATGGGCATCACCATTGTCAATCAGTGAATGATCCTATTCTGTGACTTATTTGATAGAAGGAAAAGAAGGACCATTTTTGTGTCCTTGCAAGGTTATGAATTTGAATATGACTATATTGTTTCTCATGGAGATGAGGTTGTGGTTTTATTCACTTACAATGGTATGCTTCATTTTTCCATATCAGCTGTATACTAGTATGTATGTGTCAGTTACTATATCAACATTTACTAATGTTGTCACAAGTTTTAGACATCTTGCTTGATGACCTTGTTTTTCTTTTATCAATGATTATTATTCTGCAGAAGAGAAGCGTACACCTGCTGGCCATCAAATACAGGTGCTGAACAATTTAATTATGGGACAAGAATTGACCATATTCTCTGTGCTGGGCCATGCCTACACCAAAGGCATGACCTACAAGGCCATAACTTTGTTACCTGCCATGTTAAGGAGTGTGACATATTGATAGAGTATAAACGTTGGAAACCAGAAAATATACCCAGGTAGGTCTATTTCTGAATAGTGTGATGTCTTGGTACTAGTTCAATGTTGTTATTGCTATTTTACTGAATAACTGAAGCTGTTTTTCCAGATATAGGTGGAAAGGGGGGATTAATCTTAAACTAGAAGGTTCAGACCATGCCCCTGTTTATACATGTTTAATGCAAGTTCCTGACATTTCCAAACATAGCACTCCATCTTTAGCATCTAGATATCTTCCTATGATTCATGGTTTCCAGCAAACACTTGGTGAGAGCTTTCTCATCTTTTTGATTCTAAACTCTTTTAAAATGGATAATTTCTATTTTATACAATTTACTGATTTCTGCAGTGATATAAAGTGATAAACACTTTTCAGACACTTTAGCATTTGACTGAGCAAGTATTTGCTTCCCTGATTTCATTATATGGATGATATCTGGGAATTGTTAGGTTAGGGTTTTCATATGATCATTTTGTTTAATGCATTGGTTTTCATATGCATCCACTTGTGAATATGCAGTTGCTGGCTAGTCAAAACTGAAGTTCCTGTTTTCCTCTGTATGCAGAATTGTTGTAATTAATAGAAGTTTATTGGTAATAAAATATTAATGTGATTAAAGTTTTATGTTACAATATCAAACTTATTAAAATCTTGAAGGGATTTTGGGACTTGAAATGGATGCATCACAGCTAGGGCTTTTTATATGGGAGAATAAAAATTATTTTGACCTGGTAAACTTGACAAATCTGGAAACCCCATATGCTGTACCTCTGTAACCATTTAGAACTATTTGTAGATTTTGTTAAACTATTTTACTTATATGGCTCTTGTCGTAAAAAATTCTTAGCTAGAGCATTTTCTCTCTTTTTTTAAAAAAAATTGTACAAATTTACTTGGCCCTTGATCTTGTGCAGTGTCTATGCTAATAAAAAGAGAAGTTACAAAACAAGTGGAATCCTGTGAGATCTCAAAGTCATTTCTGGCTCAAACCACCTCTACAGAGAATTGCAGTGAGAGACTGGGAGGGTCATTGAACAACTGCAGTGATTCTGGCATCCCCAGTGGAGATTATTGTTTTTCTTCAAGCCAAGAGTCTGAAGGAGAATTTGCAAGAAAAAATGCGAATTGTAGAGAAATTGCTAATTTTGCTGCTTGTCACACAAGTACACTGGGGAAAAGTAAGCATATTTCTTCAATTTCTAGTGATAGAGCCAAGAAAAAAGCTAGAAATTGTCAACATGGTCAACTCTCTCTGAGGTCCTTTTTTCTGAAGAGTCCTAAAGTCAGCCACGATGTCAACAGTTCTAGTATTGATACTTCACTTAATCAGGAAGATGTCCCTGAGTTTAATCATCATTCTGACAAAAATCCTGTGACAGAATATGATAGCTGTGAAAGCAAGCAACATGAGCTGAAGTCAAATGTTTGCTCAGAGGATCAAGTAGAACAAGATGGCAATTGTTCTTTGGACAAAAAGAAAAATAACAGAGCTTTGCTAGAATGGCGAAGGATACAACAACTCATGGAGAATAGTATACCTCTTTGCAAGGGCCACAAGGAACCTTGCATTGCTAGAGTTGTAAAGAAACCTGGTCCAACTTTTGGACGCAGATTTTACGTGTGCGCTCGAGCTGAGGTATTGCTGTGTTCTTAGTATCTATATCTAAATTATTATCTGTACATTGTTCATGGAGTCTCAACTTGTGGTGTGAGGGAAGGTAGAAAAAATATTGGAGAGAGGAAAACACATCTCTTTCTAATGACAGAAGTAAGGAACAGTTAAATATGTAGTCAGGCACTGGATTCTGTTCAGAGCATGATAACTAAAAGAAAAAAAAAGAATGAGTAGACTTATAGCTATTTAGGTAGAGTTTTCCATTATTAGTTCAATATAAAATAGAGGTCAAACATGTAATGGTAGAAGTCTTGGACTGATATGAATGAAACTTGGCTTCAGGCTCTGAAAGCGGTCATTTAATGCAAAAATACTATAGGATAGGACCATACGTGAAACAAACCTCCCTTCTGGAAGCAGCTTCAGCACTTGGTAATGACCTTTTTATTAGTTATCTTAACATGTCAGATTATCTGATGAAGAGAGAGAATTATTTCAGAGGAGTTTATTATAGTAGTATCAACAATTTGCACTTAGTAGCGCCTCACTACAGTGAACTTATGCACAGGCTGCTGTATGTTGTGTTTTGCATTGCTGCTGGTTTGTTAAACTATAAAAGGTTTTATGTACCTTAACCAGAAACATTTTTGGCGGTGTTTTCTCACAGGGTCCTGCATCTAATCCTGAGGCAAATTGTGGATATTTCAAATGGGCATCTTCCAAGTCCAAGAAAAATTGATTTTGTTCTGAAAGTGAAAGATTTGAAGAAAGGCATGTCCTCTTGCCTCTCTTAATGAGTCGATTGCATGACATGTTTGTTTATTACCTTCTTTTCCCATGGAAGAAATTTGTAGGTCTGAATCTCATGTGCAGTTCATCAATGGCTCTTCACATGTATTTGTTGTTGTAAGTACTATAATTATTTTTCTTTATAGTCAAAACATTGTCTATATTTGTTTTCACTTCTCTTTTCATTGATGGTAATGTATGTCCATGAAATCACATAGCAACAGGAGAATCAAGAACATATACAGTAGCTCTCTCTCAATTGTTACATTATACACTCTTTAAGTAGTGATTCTTGGAACTATTTAGAAGTCGTTGAGCCTAATGTTGATTATAGGTTTGGACAAAGTTTCTTACAGGTTAGCCTGGGTAGTAACTGACAAAGAAGTGATTCTTTCATTTCACAATGCCAGACCCAGAGTTTTGGTATTCAGGGGATCTGATTCTTGAAGTATATGACAACTCTTTTGGTTTGATTGGTTTAGATATGGACACAAAGTTGTTTTGACGTATATGTGATGATGAACAAGCACCTATTTCTGGAATTGGCAGGCTTATTGAGGTTTTGGAAGAATGGTGCTTCTTTCATGGAACCTAGTACTAAGCAATTGCTCTTATACGGTCTTGATTCACTAGTTCATAGTTATTAGGAAAGGCAGACCAAACTTGGGCTGGGACCTGGAACAGTAGAGGGCACCACAGGCCGATCAATGCAAGTGCCACTCTCCTTGGAGAGCTCCCTAGAAATAGGATTAAGAATGTTAGGAACTGGGTGGTGCAGAATCTTTGTTTGGCTTCGGATGTCAAGGTGCCCACCTAGGGCTCCACCCGAATCAAATCGACTTCCACGCGGAGCTAATGGGAGGACTTGCAAGTGGTCCACGGACCCAGCTGGCTGCGAATTCATCTTCCCAATCCCATGCATTGATTTTAGTAGCCCGCAGAAGGAGATTAGATTCTGATGTGCTGTTTTTGTCTCATCATCAACAGTTAAATTCTATGTAGAAGAAAGAGGACTAGACCGCTGTAAATGGTAGGCGTGCCAGGATTCCCTTTAAGCTGCGGCATTCTGAGAAGTCCCAAGTTATCATTTTTATTCATCCATTTAAATCTATTTAAATTCTAAATAATAATAAAAAAAATCATCTGATAATAAAAATTCATTATAGCATTATATTATTATAATCACATGACTTAATATTTCCAGGACAGTTAAGAAAAATTTACAAGAGCTAAAAAAAGAAAAATTATACTGAATATATGACAATAATAAATTTATAGTTTTAATATTATTGAAAAACAAAAACCTAATATTATGCACCGTCAATTGCTAATTTATTTAATTTTCACTAAAGCTTGAGTTCAAGATCCACACTGTACCCAAGCCTGAGCTCTAGGTCATGGTATTCGTTGCTCCTCTTTCTCTTCCTGCCAATCAAAGCACCTGATTTCTTCTCCTTTTTGTACTCTTCATCAATCTTAGATTGCAAGAAGATGTAGAATGTGCTAGCAGAACTAGAACCGGACGAAGATGGATGGTTGGGAGAGTAAAAATCATGTGTTGTTTCGCAGTAAATTTCCACAGGGGAAGGAAGCTCTACAAAATAATGGATGGGTGGTTGTTTACAGGCGGTGTTCAGCTCTTCTTTGGCCTTGTTCCTCTCTGCTCTCTGCTCAAGCACGGCTAACTCTTTTGCTGTATCTTCCATGGCCTTCCTCTTTGCTCTTTCGGGTATAGCGGTGGCTGTCTTCTCCGTGGCCTTCCTCTCTACACTTGCCTTAATGATGGCCGTCCTCTTTGCGCGTTCTCTTGTGGCTGCTCTTTCCATTTGATGGGCGCTCATATTCATATGACCACCCATAGCTTGAAATGACTGAAATTCCTTTCCACATAAATTACAGTAATAAACTTTTTTAGGCTTTATGGATGGACCTGGGAGTGTGACAATCTCTCCAAATTCTGATTTAACAAGCTCAGGAACAAATTCAATTTGTGACGTTGAGCTACTCGCTTCCTTACTCCGGCGTCGCCCCATTTGCACACTTTCTACGAATATAGAGCAGAAAGAGGTGACTGCTGAGTTAGTTACTGCCTATGAACCATCAACATGTTATATTCATGTAAACAATCTATATACGTGGAGATCAGAGTATAGTACCTTTGCTGTTCATGATGGAAGATATCTGATTGCTCTACCTCTTAGAATGATCTTAATAGAAAGAGCCGAGTTTCTGGTGATAAGTAACTTCGTAATCTATCTCAATAGAAGGCCGGCTGCACAACTTCTACGAATCAGAATATATAGAACGTGATGAGTTACTACTGATACTGCAAGATTTCTATAAACTAACAATCAATGGAGAAGGAAGACAAGTAGTTTGGTGTGAGAGAACAGGGTAAGTTTACTTGCTTGCTAGCTGTTTATTTTCTCCAACAGGTGTTGAGGTAGAGGTGCCAGGGGACTCTCTCATTTTAAACACGTTCGGAACTCTATTTCGCATAGATATTGAGATTATCATTAATATTTGTACGTTCAATGGGAGTCTTTTCCTTGACACTTCATTTTCAAAAGCTACCATTAATACTTGAATTCATTGTGCAAATAAATTAAGTACCATCAATCAATCCAGATGAATTCGTACTACTGACTGGGCCCTTGAAATTTACCCGATGCATTTCCACTCAGTGAAACCGTGTCGGGCCTCTTGAATCTGGACTGCTACTATACTTTTCAAAACTGTCAGAGAGTTGAAAAATATTTCATACCAAATTACAGAAGTTTGGCATGATCGATCTACCTGCCAGGCCCCGATTGGTTTCAA
This sequence comes from Xylocarpus granatum, assembly GCA_019650275.1. Lineage (NCBI taxonomy): Eukaryota > Viridiplantae > Streptophyta > Magnoliopsida > Sapindales > Meliaceae > Xylocarpus > Xylocarpus granatum. Next base: position 332,490 of record BNST01000167.1, on the reverse strand, counting down.
ACTGACTAAGCTATTTTAAAAGTGAGTAAGTCTAGCACTGCCACTCTCGTTCATATCTTTATTGGGCTGCTGAGTCATTGTGCTAGCTTATTTTTTTCCAAGATTTGACACCACCTCGATTCCATTCATTCATCTGATGGTTAAAACTTAAAAAGCTGGTTCACATGCATCTGTATCACACCTTCTGATTTTGTTTTTGTTAGTTTGTGTTACCTGAATGGATGCTGGTGTTATAATCAAGCTGACATTTGCCTGTGTTATTGCCAAGCTCCCACTGATCTCTAGCTAGCTGTTTAACATTCTTCTGTTCTTGCTGTTCTCTCAAGCTAGCGTGTGTCTGCATAAGCATATAACAATCCAAAATCCATTACTGTTCTTTACTATCATCCTTTCTATGTACAGCCGTAAATTAGTTTTGAATGGAGCAGCCGTTGGTTGCAAAGAAAAAGTTGCAGAGTTAACTTGGCATTGTGTTTTGAATTAAGGAACAAGGAGTACTGTTCTTTGTTCCATTATTACATGCATGCATTTGGCCAAAGTTTGATTCATGTCTATCCTTCGACACATCACTTTTAGGGTTAGGTCTTACGAGTCTTGCAGTACTCGCATGATTCTGACAATCTCAAATGAAATATGTTTCAACACTTCTAATAGAATAGTATGTGCAAGTTCATGTGATGACATTTGGATCCCTGAAGTTTTAAATTATTATACATTTATACCAAATAGGTCCACGATTAGATTCAAGTATCCCAAAAACCCTTTTGTATCAAGCAGCATACTGTTGTATTCTGATAGTCAATATACGATATTGTGAGGGCAATTTGGTAAGCAGCAGGACCTATATGACATGAACGAAAACCCTATATCCTTTTCTGTGAAAATGTAAAAGCTTAGGGGCCAAATATTATTACAGCATTTGTTTAGTCCACAGCTTGCATGCTCCCCTAGGGGTCACGGCCCACCATTCGCAAATCGGAAAGCCTCCTCGGAGACTTATCCCTGCTTGTCTTACTAGAATTATCATCGTAATCATCGTAGACTGTTTAATCTGAATTATAGTTGTTAAAGCCTGGTCAATATGTTTCAATCCGTCAAATCTCTCTTCTCATCGCAGGATTCGAGGACGGGGGAGTAAGGTCCCTGCTCAAGAAGATCATGATCAAGATACGCCATTACTAATCCTCTTCTATATAATGGGGTGGTGCCGAGTTCTGCAAATATACAGCATTAATTTCCATAGCAACTTTAATTTTCTCGGCAGAAAAACCTGGAAACTGGAAAACTTTATTTCCCGATCATATTGGAACCTCTCCACCTCCTTTGTACAATAAGAAGTCCTAGTGATAATCTCACTCGTCGCCGTAGTTGCTGGTTTAGTTTGCAGCATTCTTATTTTTCTCCTCCGCAGATGTCCCTTGTGCTTATTTTGATCAATTTTAAAACTACTCTACTCATCACCGTGAAGATCAATATCAAAAGCAAGATGATGAAGATCGAATGATCATTAAGATAAGCTTGCAGGAATTCCTGTCTTCACTTATGGCGAAACAACTTTGTCTTCTCGCTCTACTGTGTCATTTGAGCGTGATAGCTGCGCGGTTTGCTTGGCTGAATATGTGGATACCGATATTATGAGGGTTTTGCCAAGGTGTAAGCACATGTTTCATAAGAAATGCATGGATCAATGGATACGGCTCAGATACTCCAACTGCCCCATGTGCAGGGACCAGACAATCGAACGAAGTAATTTGGAGCTGACAACCACAACTGGTGCAACTTGAAATACTACGATTCCTTCCAATTTGTAAAAGCTTTCATCGTTGCTTTTTGTGTCAAAAATAGGCATACAATATCTTTGAATATTCTACTTCTTTTTTCCTACTGCGACATCCTTATCATTACGATGTAAGATGGATTACTGCATGTTCTATTTCTCTTTTGTTTAATATTTAATTGGGTTTTCTCTAGTGCTGCTACTAGTAGTAGTTTGGCCAAGAGTTACCCCACTTTGCATGCTTGATGGAACATTGGTGGGGGTTGGTACGCAGCAAAGCACACCAGCTGCTGTGTAATCATTACCTTTACCTTTCTCTTCTCTGTTTCCTCTCTCCTCTATAAACCTAGAAAATCTCGAAGGATCTCCAAATTACTGGCTTTATGTCATAAAACACTGGTGCTAGTTTCATGCCAACATCTTTAAGATGGTATTTTCCCAGCAATATTGTCCCCATGTTTACTAGCCTTATGTTACAAACTCAGGTCCACAACCATTGAATACCAAAAGTTTTTTGGTTATTTTTAGGAAGAACTTATGGATTCGTGCCAACCTTTGATTTTCTTGCATACCAGCAATTAAATTCTAGTATCTTAGTTAAGTGGTTATTTCGATAATTTATTTTCACTCTGCGGATGACTGAGTTCGTAAATCAATAATGATTTTGCTTTAAAAGCTTTAATGGCGGAAACATTTACTTCCACAATCAAAGTTGACCACATTTCTTCCTAACTCGACAAATTCGCCACTAAATCCTCGCCAATTCCCATTGACGTAATTTAATTGATTGATTAATTCCCTTTATGTAAATGTAATCTCTGTATAACTGACGATGAAGTTCAAATCAAAGGCATGTAATATATAATGGGATTGAGCAAAGCAATGCTATTAGGTATATACGGTGCTTTTGCTTTTTATCACAGGCATCTTTCTTGTTTAAGGACAAGGTCTCCCACGTGGAACTCCAATGGTCTTCGACTGTTGTCCGCCCATTTCTTCATTTTCTTGGACGCCTTATCCAAGTAAGCTTTTACCTCATTGATTTGCTCTTGCCAACCTTTGATCCGTTTATAGGTTGAAAGACTAAAACCCGTGTACCATTTTGTCAATACTTGTGGTGTTAGGGATTGTCGGCCCATCACAATCTCGAAAGAGCTATGTTGAGTGGTTTCACTCTATTGCAAGTTGTAGGAAAACTGTGCAACATTCATCAACTTAACCCAATCTCGCTGACTGGCACTTACAAAATGCCATAGATAGATCTTCAACAATGTATTCACCCATTCGGTTTGGCAGTTACGAGCCCATCAACTTGAATAACTCCATGCAAAATCTCTCGGTGAATCTCAAATCTTTGTCATTGACAATATGGCGAGGTAAGCCCAATACTTCACAACATGTTTGAAGAACAAGCGTGTAGCTTTCTCGGCATTGCAATCTCGTGGGGTAGGAATGAAAGTGCCATACTTCGACAGTTTGTTTACCACGACCAATATGGACCTGCATTCTTCAAAAGTTAGAAGTGCAAAGATGAAATCTAGAGTGATGCACTCCCAGGGATGCTCGGGGATGGGAAGAGGTTCGAGCAAACCTACTGCATGTTTATGTTCGACCTTATCTTATTGGCATACGAGGCAAGTCTTCACGTATGCCTCTATATCATCCCTTATCCACAGCCAATAGAAGAGATCTTCAAGTAAGGCCATAAAACAATGAGTTCTTGGATGTCCAGCTCATTAGAGTCATGGCATTCCCTCATCAATTTCCTTCATAAATTTCCCCATTTTGGAATGTACAAGCGATTGCCGATGGTGTAGAGAATATCGTCGCGCTCCTAAAATTGCCTTGTCTTCCCCTTCGTAGTAAGCTCTATTAAACACTTGGCAAATTTATCCTTAGTCAAGCCTTCCTTCACATGATCGATGATGTCGCACTTAGACCGACTCATGTATGCAAACTCTACTTTACGACTTAAGGCCTCGGCCATGACATTTACTCAACCAGGCTTGTATTCCATAACGTAGTCGAATTCTGCCAAGAAGTCTTGCTAGTGTACTTGCTTGGGGCTGAGTTTCTTCTGGTTCTAGAAGTAACTCATCGCTACGTTATCTATTTTGACCATGAATCGGCTTCTAAGCGAGTAATATCTCCACATCCACAAGCAATGGATGATCGCTATCATCTTTTTGTCATGCACGGGATACCTCAGTTCCATGTCATTTAGCTTGCAACTCTTATGGGCAATAAGGTGTCTATCTTGCATAAGCACTCCCTCGATTACAAAGTCTGACGAGTCAGTGAATGGTTTAAAGTAGTCGGGTAATGAAAAAACTAGCTTCTCCATTCTTAAACATGCTGGCGACCACTCCCGTGTCTCTTTCTTCTTAAGAAGATTATTCAAGGGTGTTGTTTTAGCTGAATACTCGTGAATGAAAGGTCAATAATAATTTATTAGGTCAAAGAATAATTTGAGCTTCGTCACGGTGGTAAGGGGTTACCATTCTTGGATGGCGTGTACCTTGGTCATGTCCATATGTATCCGTCCACTTGTTATTTTGTGGCCCAAGAACATCACCTCTTGCTGAGCGAACAAGCATTTCTCTTTCTTCACGAAAAACTTATTGTCTCGCAGAGCTTAAAAAACTAACCTTAAGTGTTCTACGTATTCTTCAATGTCCTCACTGTAGACCACAATGTCGTTCAAGTATACCACCACAAACTTCTCGAGGAACAGGTGGAATATCTTGTTCATGAGGGTGCATAGGATGGCAGGTGCATTGGTGAGACCGAAAGACAAGACTAGGAACTCATATGATCCGTACCTTGTCACACATGTTGTCTTTGGCTCATCTTCCTTGACGATGTGCACTTGCCAATAGCTAACCTTATATCAAGCTTGAAAAACCATCTAGCATTCTTAAGGCGATTGAACATGTCATCCACAAGGGGGGTCATGGTTCTTAATCCTAACCTTATGAAGTGCTCGATAGTTGATGCACATTCGTAATTTCCCATCATGCTTGCGTTGGAACAAGACCGGTGCATCGAGTGGTGCCTTTGAGGGCCTTATGAATCCGGCTTTTAATAGTAGCTTAAGTTGCTTCTAGAGTTCCACAAGCTGGGGTGGTGCCATGCAATATGATCCCATAGACGAAGGTTTAGCGCCAACTTCGAGCTTGATTTCGTGATCCACCTTGTGCCTCGATGGAAGTTTCTTCAATAGTTTCAGAAGCATCACATTGTCGTACTCTCGGAGAATACTTTGCACTTCCTTCAGGACGTCGAGAGTGGTTATAGAAGTATCATCTTCTTTCGGTATGGTAAGATAGGTATCTTTCCCTCAATTGGCTCCTTTAGGAAGTTGAAGTGCAAATAACACGTTGACACTGACATGTCTCTTCTCAATAAGCACATTATGGGGCATCCTCGCATCATAGAATTCCATGCACCCATCATTCATAAAGTTGAAGGGCACCATGCAATCAATGAACTCGTCACCTAACACCATATCGAAGTCGCTCATCGGCATAATGGTTAAGTTGACCAGGCCGTGCTATGTCCCAATCTGCATCGGTACATCTCGAGCAATTACCTCTCAAAATCCGCTTTAAATGCCTCCCAAGTATCGATGGTGCATAGCCCCCTCTCTGTTTAGGTGTAGTAGTGTCTCCATCATAGTGTAGCATCGTGCTCGAAATAGAGGGTGCACGTGTTGATTTTAATAGCACCGTCGTCCATCCGCATCAAGGTAGCGCTCCATCATTCAAAGAAAGTTCTCTACTTCCTTGGCATCTCGCTTACCCCCATATTTTGGAGGGTTGGAAACCTGAGCTCTCGGCACGCCAATTGCTGTAATTATAGACGCTATTGCAGCCTTGCATACTACGAGATCTTACTTCACGGCAGCTAATCCCGGATTAGTGGCACTTATTTGCACTGCCATGCTCCGCTTAAACTCCTCCATAACCTGGTTCATGGATACAATAAATGAGTTCCGAGCATCCTGGAATTTACCTTCCATATCAACAATGTATTGCTTTGGCTCATGCTCGTCAACCTTTGGCTCGAGAGCTTTGAGGCGATCCAGCACATCCTCCATAACTAGCTCGAGATTGGTTGATCTTGCTTCGGTAGAGCGTGATATGTCCTTGGACAGTAAGCGATTCTTAGACAAGATTCTTTTTCGCATCGCGGCACTTTCCCTAGTCATGCTCCTCCCACAGTACCTCAATTGTATTGCTTGGCATCGCTTCCTTACTTGACATGATGAGAATGATGCTTGACACAGTTTTGGATTATCCCACGAATTTTGCTCTGATACCACATGTCATAGGACAGTAAGTTTTACTGAACCTGTGCGGTGTTTAGCAAGTATTAAATTGGATCAAATTTTTTGAAAAATTATACTTTTTTCTTGAATTATTTTATGCCCTTTACGTGACAAATGATATAAGTAATAATTTCGTAGGGGGCCATATGTGTATATCAGACACAATAACCAACAGAACATACACAAGACAGCGATGCACTCTGAAGACGAAAGAGATAGTCGTTGCTGTTAACAGGGCAAAATCTAGACCAAGTTTTTGTGGCATACGCAGTTGCCGTTGATTGATTTGAATTGGACGATCATAATCAATCACTGTGCAAACTATATCATGATTGAGTTTAGGTAATCTGTCTATCCTCGAAGCCAAGACTCCGTAAACCAGAAGCGATCAAAGAGCCTCACTGTACGTCATTGTTTTATTTAAGCATACACGCTGCTTATTTTATATATCCTCCCAGTCTCTGTCCCTTCACAGCACTCACTGTATCATACCATGCTTTCCTCTCCACTTCTCACCTCTCCCAAAGTCCCCCGCCAGTTCCAAGCCGCGGCATCTACACCGACGCGTGTCAGAATCCATCGACCTCTCGCCGCCGCCGTAACAACGGGAAGTATAGGTAAGACTGGGACGTTTCTGAATTCATACCGGATGGTATCGTCCGCGTCGCTGTACGAGGTTCTGGGGATACCGACTGGTGCCAGTAGTCAGGAGATAAAAAGGGCATATCGACGACTGGCGAGGGTTTTCCACCCCGATGTTGTGGCGAACGATCTGAAAGACTCTTCGGCCGATGAATTCATCAAGATTCACGCTGCTTACTGCACGCTATCGGATCCGCAAAAGCGTGCCGTTTATGACCGGACTCTATTCCTATTCCGGAGAAGAAGAAGACCGTTGACCGCGATATCTGGAACTTCAGGATATTCTGGAAGAAACTGGGAGACAGACCAGTGCTGGTAGAGTGTTGACTCACTGTTCCTCTTTTGCCATTGCTAATCAAAATCAATAATGATGTAGTAATTGGTATGTACTATACGTACGATTCTGGATGAATGTCTATCTGTATGTAAGTATGCATGCATGTAAAGATACACTGTAGAACTGCTAATTAACTGCCGGAGATGAGATGTAGTTCGAATAATCCGAATGTTGTAATATTGGTCTAGCTTTCACTCTATCAGTTACTAGTTGCTGTATGAAAATTACAACATAATTTCCAGTTTTCATGCTCAGAATTGAGCCTGCTGCCATGGCCATCCATACACCATGATATCATATGGGAATTTCGGACGTCCCTAATTTACATGGATGAGATTTTCATGTGTGTATGTATAAGTGGGGGACTGATATCAACCTTAGAAAGCCCATCTTAACAAATATACGAAGAAGATGACAGTCATAGTCTCATGGAGAGGCAAAGTCCGTACCAATTTTGAACTACAGTTCAAATAACAGTGGCCAAAAGGAATTGGTCTTGTCATAAAATGTCACCTATGGCCACCCTTGCCCTTGATTGCTAAGTTGGAAAATAAGAGCAAGCGTGTTGGATTCTTCCAAGACTAATATCTTCGATTTCAACACTCACGGGGAGGATGTTTTCAATTAGCTATGGTAAAATTTAATAAAATAATATTTAAATATAAAATTAATAATTTTTTTAAAATAATAATTAAAATATTTTAATACGTTAATACGATGTGTAGTACATCGAATTTTTCTCTTAGAGCAGCAATCGGTGCTATCACAATCATAATCATGATCTCATCACTAACAACTTTAAATCGATGGTGTTGGTCACATCCACGTATATGACACCCATGCAAACGATTCTTCCTCTTTTATCCATGGCAGAATCAGAAGGGAACCTTGAGAAACTCTACGATGCTTGAAGAAGTCAAAACGTCCAATTAATGAGTCATGCAAGAACACTTGCGTGGATTGAAATTTGTGATAGTGATGTCAAATAATGTAGATGGATAACATTTCCGGGAAATTAAGTTGTGATCTAATGACGAAGTTGACCAAATCATTAATCCAGTGGTGATCTAAGATTAGTGTTAAACCGAAGTGTTTAATTGCCTAATTAATTATATAGAAAAGAGAGTCAAGTGGACCCTTTGCTTTAATAGAAATTGAGGAGCTATTGCTTTGCTTTGCTTTGGTGGGCATCTATTTGTTTACATGTATTCTTGTTTCAGAGGTCAACTTTCCCGGGTGGTTTTTGATTTACTTTGTAGTGTTTACTAGTATGAAAATGATACAATACATTAATTAATGCAACTGCAAGAGAAGGAAATTGTGACGATGATAGACAGATAGGCCGCAAGTAGCACTCCTTTGCTTTTACTTAAGTGAACTGCTTTGATTCAGAGATGCCATGAGAGCTAGGGCGGCTACCAAAGCTTTTGTGCGTCGATTGTGCCGGTTGGGAGTGGGCTCTTCGGTCTTTGATCATTAAAGCTAAGCCGCTAAATGCTTTGGTTTTCTCTCTAAATATTAATTAATTTGTCAAACCCAGCTGCCCAAACAGAAACCTTTTCACGGAGATTCAAGATTTTTCTTTGGGTCCTTGTTGGGGTTTGTTATGTGATAAGCAATGGAGGCCCGATGTGTTCTTTCAAAACCGAAATGACATCGAGTGGGTTACAATTCTTGTTTGATGGACGTTATTATTGACATGCTGAGTAGCACACCGACTGAATATGACTGGATTAAAGATGCCCATTCCAATGCACTAGACTGAGAGACAAGCAAAGCTTTGATAGTACAGAGATCAATTCCCAGAACGGTACCAACTTTTTTCATGAACAGCTGTAGTGGTGTCTAAGCCAACTCACATTGGGAAAGATGCGAACGTGTAGGTCTAGTTTCAATCTTTTTTCCGCAAGGCTCGAAAACTTGGCCCATCACTGAGAAAAAGGCCTTCCACCTTCTTTCTTCCTCCATTGCCTTAGGGTTAAGGGTTATGAATTTAAAAAGCCAGTACCACAAATCCTGCCCATGGATACTCTCTGTCTTTGTTGATGGGATGGCTAAAGATACCGCTTGCGTGTAAATCACTGACACTTAAATTCAAAACTCACATGATTATTCATTTCCACTAGCTTGTGATAAACGGATGACTGACGTCCTTTTCTCATCATGCCCACTCTGGACTGCAAGTGGCAAACACAATATCCAACCTTGTAGCCCCAGATACCAGCACCATTGTGTACAGAGCCGTACACTTGTCACTCATTCCTTCAATCACTTGATTCAATAATTCGAATATACATGCATTTACACACCTCAGAAATCTACGTTAAATTTAGTGCTGGTACACATTTGTGCATCATCACATTTGACGTTCACCCAGTTGGCTCGAGTTAGTTGGTAGTCTGTCAGTCAATACGAAAATGGATGAAAACCCTTTCCTTTACTTCTACTCAGTGCTTGTTCTTGGTATCATGTCGGTTTTGATCATGGGTCGTGTTTACAAGATGAGCCGGGATGACTCAGCCGCCGGCGTACCTCCGGGAAATCAAGGACTTCCTTTCATTGGAGAGACCATGCACTTCATGGCTGCGGTTAATAGTCGCAAAGGCTTCTACTCTTTTGTCCAAGTTCGTCGTCTCAAGTAAGTCTTCATCATGCGCATCCTTTAATTAATTATTGTCAATTATAACTTACGTACTAACTGAACCCACTATCTCGTAAGTACAGGTTTGGAGATTGCTTCAAGACTAACATATTTGGGAACACTCAGGTTTTTTTCTCGAGCACAGAGGCTGCCAAGGTTATTCTAAGCAATGAAGGGGGGAATTTCACGAAGAGATACATGAAGTCAATTGCAGAGCTTGTGGGCGATCACAGCGTGCTCTGTGCTCCACCTGAATTCCATAAACTGATCCGAATTCGTCTCGCCAACTTATTCTCGGCAAGTTCTCTTTCGGGTTTTATCAAACAGTTTGATGAACTAATCATGCAATCTCTTTCCACCTGGGAACAGAAAGGCAATGTCACGGTTCTCGGGGAAGCTCTGAAGGTCAGTTTGTTATATTAACTAAAGCTTAATATGAACTAATAATGGTTTAAAGCTTATGGGTTTTTTTATTGATTGATTTCAATGAGTCTTGTACATGCATTGTGCAGATAACCTTTAAAGCAATGTGCAAAATATTGATGAGTTTGGAGAGTGGAGAAGAACTAGAGAAGCTGCAGAAGGATGTTGCTCTAGTTTATGAAGCAATGCTTGCTTTCCCTTTGAAGTTACCATGGACTAGATTTTACAGAGGTCTTAAGGTAATGTTACCCACAAAATTACTGAGGACAGTTTACTTGTATCACTTTTGGCCAAACTGCCCGCGATAATGATTCTGGATTATCTTTTACTTTGAATAATGATTCAGGCAAGAAAAAGAATCATGCAGACATTGGAGAAAATGATTACCCTTAGAAGAAAGGGACGCGCAGAAGCTCAATGTCAGGATTTTTTGCAGTACCTTGTGACAGGGGACGACGATGAATTCGCTTCTTCTTCTTCTTCTTCTTCTTCTTCTTCTTCTCCTTCTTCTACGTCGTCGTCGAGTGAAACCCTCAAGAAGTTGACTGATGCTGAGATTCAAGATAACATTTTGACCATGATAATTGCAGGTCGTAACTTAACTGCAATTGATTGAAGTTTGTAAATGGCAGTTAAATTCGGCCTAGAAATTTTATTTTGACTGGTTCTTGGCAGGTCAAGATACCACAGCAAATGCGATCACTTGGATGGTCAAGTACCTGGGTGAAAACCAAGAGGTCCTGGACTTGCTTAAGGTATTGACTTAATCTGCCATCATTTTGATTTGTTCAATTTTACATATCCATTTAATTAAAAGTTCATTATGAGCAGGCTGAGCAACTTAAATTAGCAGAAAAGACTTCAACAAAGTCATCTCTTACAGTGGAAGACCTTAACTGCCACATGCCTTATGCTTCTAAGGTATACCATTATCTTCATAATAACTTGCAGTTTCTTTACTTGCTTTCAAATTAATTAACAGGAATTCAAATGGGTGATAAACTAATAGGTGGTGAAAGAATCATTGAGGATGGCTTCTATAGTTGCATGGTTTCCACGAATGGTACTCCAGGACTGCCAAATACAAGGTTTGGTTAATTAAACATTTCTGATCACAACAACAGATTAAGTTGTGTAATTATCTTCTTTAATTGAAGTTCTGCTTCTATTGATATTACCGTGTTAGGATATAAGATTAAGGGAGGGTGGAGTGTTAATGTTGATGCTAAATCAATCCACCTTGATTCCATGTTCTTCAACAATCCTGATGAGTTCAATCCTTCCAGGTTTGATGTAAGTATGCAATTATATTTCAATAAGAAAACGTTTTTAATGATCCTTAGTGTATAACTTCTTGTTATAATGGAGCACAGGATGAGTCAAAACCGTACAGCTTCTTAGCTTTTAGCTTGGGAGGCAGGACTTGCCTGGGAATGAACATGGCTAGATCCATGATGCTTGTCTTTCTTCACCGACTTATCACCACTTATAGGCGAGTTTAATTAATTTTTAATCCAAAATAATAAATAATTAATAAATGAGCTCAATTAATTAATTACTTCAGGTGGGAGGTGCTTGATTCTGACTCTAGCGTTGAGCCCTGGGCAATGTTTTCAAGGCTGAAGAGTGGTTGTCCGATAAATGTCACTCGTAACAAGAAGGATGAAAGGGCAACTGCTGCATGACATGAACAAAGCGGCACAACTGCTGCTAGCTTATTGAGAAAAGAATCAGCAGGATTTTAATTGGTTTGTTAATCTTGATCAAAGGGATGATGATGAGATGATGATGATGATTAGGGTATTAATGATCTCTTTGCAATTAGTTAGATTACAGAGTGTTTAGGTTTGAATTAGGCAGGCTTACACCTAATTCTTACCAGTCAATTATATATAATTACTTTGGTGTTGTATCGTTTAATCCATGGTTAATAGAGTTATTATTGCGAGCAAAGAAACAAGTGTAATGCAGGGGGATCCTAAGTACACCCTTCTGTTCTAACTCGCTCTTAAAAAACTGGGCGTTAATGGTGATTATAGCAACAGTCAATGACAGCTTTACACAAGGCCCAAGGTGAGCTGTTAAGTGAGCTGATTAAGGAATTGGTCCATGCCAACATAGACACTTTCTTCTTTGAACTTTTTGCTGGCCTGGCTTCATGCCCTGGAATGGCATACAGATGTATAACTTGCATTGTCTTGGATGAATTAAGTCTAAGCTTGGAACTCGTAGAACTTCCGGCTACTAACGAGACCAGTGCTAATTTACACCAATGAGCTGACATTAATCTTGTATGTTTAATATTTGGCAACTGCTCAGTAAACAGGGATTAAGCATCCATGAGACCTTCATTTTATGTACGTAGTTACAGACTTCTGCCAGTAAAATCCGATCCAGGCCAACACAGATCCCCATAATTAATACATCAACTATGAAAGCAATCAGATTCCAGCTGATGTATAAATAACTGTGACAGATTATGCCTGACTTTAAGAGGTAAGATTCAATACTATACGTCCCTGTGCCTCCGGCAGAGACGTATATTGGAGTTCTTGTAATCACGTCTTACACATGGTTATGTAATCTGTAAACATGTTTTGCACGTGATTCATACATTTTTCCCAGTTCAAGTTATCGTAGTTTTACCAAAAGTTAAAGAAACAGATATGGATGCCGACTGAACAAGAGAACCAGCTTCATCGTTAAAGTGGTCGGAATATCTGCAAGAGGTCGTTCCCTTTCCTATGTACGTCACTTTCAAATTTCAATGGAGGATATACAACACTCCAAAAATGAATCCTTCAGCCCCGATTCATACGTTATGGCAGAGAGTATGGGCCCTTGTACACAGTATTATTCGTTGTGAAAAGGATCAACTTTATAAGTTATCTCCATTAATAAAGAAGCAGACTGATCGATTCAAAAGCATGCACTGAGTGATTCAGACGAAGAAACTAAACAAAAATAAAATATTAATTACCCTTATATATCTTGGCGTGATGGATTGGCTTTAAGCAAGTAAAGATTCTGCACATGGTTCAAATGACAAGGAGAAAAGATGAATCAGTACTTTGATGGAAAGACATGTTTGTTCTCGCCTTCATGCTTTCATCAATATGGCCATATTGCTTGATTTGTTGGCTACTCTTTTCACGGTTACTCTTAAGTGGTTCTGATGTCTGAGCAAACAATTCTGCAACTATTATTTTCACCATGGTTTGAAGTAAAGGTAGACTGGTGGAATGATTAAGGGAAGTCTCTGTTTTTCAATAACTAATACACAAACGAAGAACTAGGGTTCGTTCTTCGTGTACTTCCAACGAAGAATGTTAATCGAACAAGTTTTCTGCTGATTTTGTTTCGTTCAAATACCAATAACATTGAAAACAAACAGATGCTGGATCGTTTAAATTGCAAGTACTGGAGAAGAGGAGCAGGAAAATGTGGCCCTCAAACAAGCTTAGCATAAATAAGATTGTGAATAACGTTTGGATTATGTCCTAAGGAGTAAAGCAATAGTGATGTAAACTTTACATGCACGCATGCATGCTTCGAGATCTTTCAAAAATTTGGATCCATCTACTGCAATGAACTTGCTTTCTTGCAGAATTAATCCTGCGTACGGGACAACAGTTAGGGCGATGGATCAATAGCACAGAAACAACTTCAGGAAACAGGCCATTAAATTCGGAGAGAGTGACACCATTACAAAGTTTAACCATGTCCAACCAGCTGCCATCTGTTGCACTCACAAGCAGCGGAAAATCACTCATATCACTGCATTTTCTCTGCTTACTTTTGTCAGGATATAACTTGTTGCATGCAATTTCAAAACTGCTACTGTTTTTCAAGGGAATGACCCTAATCCACAGTTATCAGCCAGTTATCAGATATTATCAATAAGTTTTCTTTGTTAGAAGAGCATTCACATTCATGGAGAGGTGATATGCAGTGGGATGAAAGCAACTCCATTGATGAGACGCCTACAAATAATTTATGACAATAGGCTGCGAATATGTTCTTGCATTATTGTGGGCACCATAATTTACGTGGCCAATGCGGGAGCTTTCAAAGCTTTTCTTCACTGTATATGATGGCTTAAAATCCTTTCAGACTGCGACGTTCCCGATAAGAATCAAACAGTCCAGATGCTGCGGTGCTTCGAGGAAAGACGTACGCCATAGACGCAGCCAAACTAGTACATTTTACACATGGTATAAAATCGGCTAGTTAACGCAGGACCATTTTTGTGACGTGTATCTTCTTCTTTAGTGTAACTTATCAGTGGGGTAAAAGAACAGTAGTTAAATTGAAAAGCGCCTAATACTGTCAATATACATACAATTTGACCATCTTCATCTTCTGTGTTTACATTGACATCATCTTCTGGTTTTCTGAATTCCTTTCAAACGTAAAACCAGATTCCATTGTCGATTCTGTAACTCTAACTAGTCAAATTGTAATCGTGTTATAAATCAAATGCATATGCAATGCTTTTAGCAGTGTCCAAATTGCAGTGTTCCCGCCTCAATTGTCAACTTCTTTCTTCCTGCTTCCATGTAGCTGCCTTTTACCGTAAATCTAGCTTGTAAGTATTAACAATGCATTGTTCACCTTATTTAAAGCCAAGAAGCAAACTTTTCGCTTTCCCATAAAGACCAATATGTTTGCCTCGCAATGGAATCACAAGAACCAGAATTTCGTACAATTACTCAGGCATCTCCATAGACAAACTGGGCCATATCCACAATCAGCAGATCATTTGTGCCCAAATAATGTAGCAAATGAACGCGAGATGAGTTTTGAATGTTTCTATAGAATCCAAAATCTATCAGAAGCTAGGACAGGCGCTAAATTTTGTTGAGCGGCGAGGGAGTGGGATAATTTTTGGCTAGGAGCCATCGCATTCGGCTTTTTCGCTTCCATCTTAGCAAATTCTTTTTCATGGTGATGGGACATGTTGAAGGACGAAGAGGACCATCAAGAGCTTGATATAGAATCTGTCTCTTAAGAGTTTTAGTTTAGAAGTCATTGCACCCCAACACCACGTGTCGATCTTAAGTTACAGTTTCTGCCACTCTCTCACTTCATTATTGAATCAAGTTCACGTTCTACAACTACTGTTGAGAAAGATTGAACTTCTACTGTTACAGTAGGCTAAGAGGACCCTACCTATTTACTAAACAGCCACATCCCTTCATCCTTAGAGAATAGAATTATAATAGAATACCCTCTCAAGAACCAACATCTTCTTCTGTTTAAGAAATGGGCAAGTGGAAATTGCTTTGCCCAACCCAACATCTTCTGCCCCTGCATCGTCTGGGAAGTCCCTTAGGCCTTCAACATGAAAGAGGCCAGCAACACCAAATTCTCCATCAAGCAGAGCATTTTATCGACAGATGTATTGGCTATTAGGCAAATGATGGTATCCAAGATGTCTCTCTTTGCATCCTTCTATCAAGGAATGCCACATATTAAGTAGGCTATTGATAAAATAAAGTACATACAAGGGAAAGAACAAATAAAATTAGGTTAAACAAACAAACAAACAAACAAATTGAATATTTTGTCTTGGCATGAACTTTGTGTCTTCCGAAAACTTCTGGAAATGGAACAGTCATCATCATGTGAGTTTGAGATTGGCCATTCCCATGAAAACCCACGTGAAATTCAGTGCCTAATGACAGAAATTTGGGGGAACATATCTCAACCTCTACGATTGCCAAACAACAAAACTGAAGGAAGTTCAGCGATAGGTATGCTTTCTGCCATCTTCACCCAATATACACAGTAATACAGACAATGAAGCCATCAAAGGTAGCGCGCGGAAAAGTTCCTTCCCTTTTTCCCCCTAAAAAAGGATGAACAACAATTAGACACGTCAGGCAGTGATCTGATTCAGTCATCTTTTTGTGGAGATCACTATGGGATTAGCCAGCCAGAGATCTTAGGTTCTTCCCTTCCATTAGTTATAATAAGGGAATCGGGAAATGAAATAATCTTATCAACATAAGAGACCCACAATTATTTATAATTTGTGCATGGAGATGCCAACTTGCATATTTAATGAAATTATGGAAAAGGGAGTAACTAGCTCGAATTGTATTTTTTTATAAATAGTAAATAAAAAATTAAAATAATATTTTTTATTTAATATAATTTAAAACTTTTATTTTATTATATTAATATAATAAATCAATTTTACCTAAAACTTTTTTAATTTAACAGTCTCGATCAATGCTTGATGTAACTGAGTTGTTGAACTACCAAAGTAAAACGTCGAGAGAATCAATTACAGAGCTGGCGGCTAAAATCCCACCACAACCTTGTTCTTAATATTTAATAATACAGAATCCATCAAAGGGTAGTTGCGTGTCTGTTATCATGTAATGAAATGGTATAATTCTATTGGAGCCCTAACTGGAAGGTTGTTGCATGTGAGTGCCAAATTCTCACTGGCCAATGGGGTGGGAGTGGATCCCATTATTGCTGTCGTTGAAAACATTTTAAATACTTAAAGTTGTAATAACCATTTTTGCAATTGCATTTACAATATTTAACAAAGAAGAAGAAACCGCGTTTGACATTGTAAAACCTGTCCATTATTCTTTGATCCCACCATCGCCATGAATGATTCTTCTTCTCCCATCCGTCTTGTAAATTGTACTGTGTAATCCATAGCGCAGCTAACACAAAAACCTTTGCCCACATCAGATATAACACAGAACAAAAGCAAAGCTTGACCCAGCACTTTCAGCTCATTTTTGCTAATCTCAACGACCCCACCACTTCCCTCTGTCTTCTCCGTTCTTCAAGGACAAACTGGAGAAGTCTGAGGGTTTGAAAATCCTCAATTCATTTATGCATCATACCCAACTTCTGTTCTGGGTTTCTTGATCTGTCTTGTGTTTTGCTGAAGCAGGGGATAAAGATTTGAGTTTTGTGTCTGCTGTGAAATACAATGGCCGATAAAGTGAAGCAACTCTTGGCGAAACCGATCCAGCTTGCTGATCAGGTTATCAAAGCTGCAGATGAAGCTACTTCTAATAAACAAGACTGCACCGAGCTCAAATCAAAGACGGAAAAACTTGTGACGCTGCTCAGACAGGCGGCTCGAGCTAGTTCGGATCTTTACGAGCGACCGACAAGCAGGATCATTGCCGACACAGAGCAAGTTCTGGAGAAAGCTCTGTCTTTAGTTATCAAATGCCGCGCTAATGGTCTGATTAAACGCGTTTTCACGATCATTCCGACTGCTGCTTTTCGTAAGATGTCCTCCCAGCTTGAGAATTCTATCGGAGATGTCTCCTGGCTTCTTCGCGTTTCTGCTCCAGCCGACGATCGTGACGACGAGTACTTAGGACTCCCACCAATCGCTGCTAACGAGCCAATCTTATGCCTTATATGGGAGCAAATTGCAATTCTTTACACAGGTTCGGTGGATGACCGATCCGACGCGGCCGCATCTCTCGTATCCCTGGCACGAGATAATGATCGTTATGGAAAGCTGATCATCGAAGAAGGCGGGGTTGGACCGTTGCTGAAACTTGTCAAAGAAGGCAAATTAGAAGGCCAGGAGAATGCTGCAAGAGCAATTGGCTTGTTGGGACGTGACCCTGAAAGCATCGAACTCATGATTCACATAGGAGTTTGCTCGGTGTTTGCGAAAATACTCAAAGAAGGACCAATGAAGGTACAAGCTGTTGTAGCCTGGGCTGTGTCTGAATTAGCTGCGAATTATCCTAAATGTCAGGATCTTTTTGCACAACATAACATAATTCGCTTGCTTGTTGGCCATCTTGCGTTTGAGACCGTACAAGAGCATAGCAAATATGCTATTGTTAGTAAAACCACGACCATTCATGCTCTTGTTCTTGCAAGTAATAAAAATAACAATGCAAATGTTAATGGTAACAGCAACAAGGAGGATGACGACGATGACCAGCAAAATCATGGCAAGATTGCTCATCCACTGGGAATGAAGACTTCGAATCAGATGCATAGTGTCGTTGAGAAGACAATGGCAATGAATGCTGAGATGAAGGCGGTGGAGAAACAAGTAAATGTTATAAATCAGAGCAAAAATGCGAAGATTAATGGTCATAACCATAATGTAAAGCAAAATCAACAGTCGCAGCATCAGAGTAATCTTTCAGTTTATGGGGCTAATACCAAGGGGAGGGAACTCGAAGACCCTGCAACTAAGGCCTACATGAAAGCAATGGCAGCAAGAGCACTTTGTCATCTTGCAAAGGGAAATTCCCCCATTTGTCGCAGCATAACTGAATCCAGAGCATTGTTATGTTTTGCAGTTCTTTTAGAGAAAGGTACTGAAGATGTTCAATATAATTCTGCCATGGCATTGATGGAAATCACAACAGTGGCAGAGCAAGATGCTGACTTGAGAAGATCAGCATTCAAGCCCAATTCACCTGCTTGCAAAGCTGTTGTTGATCAATTACTGAGGATCATCGAAAAAGCAGATTCTGACCTCCTAATTCCCTGCATCAAGGCTACTGGGAATTTGGCCAGGACATTCAGAGCGACAGAGACAAGAGTGATTTCTCCGTTGGTTAAACTTCTTGATGAAAAAGAAGCCGAAGTATCAAGGGAGGCTTCGATTGCTCTTTCAAAATTTGCCTGCAGCGATAACTATCTCCACTCTGACCACTCAAAGGCAATTATCAGCGCCGGAGGGGCAAGGCATTTGGTTCAGCTTGTGTATCTTGGAGAGCAAATTGTTCAGTTATCGGCGTTGGTTCTTCTATGCTACATTGCACAGCATGTACCAGACAGCGAGGAGCTTGCAAAGGCGGAGGTACTCACAGTAATAGAATGGGCATCAAAGCAGAGTTTCATTACACAAGATGAAACAGTAGACCCATTGATACAAGATGCCAAAAGTAGGTTGGAGCTTTACCAATCCAGAGGTTCAAGAGGATTCCATTAATTGGTTGGTGCATCCATAATTTTTCATTTGTTGTTTTCTTCCTGTTTTCATCATTTGAATGGAGTGTACAGAAAAATCAGATGTAGTTCTGTGATTGTTCAGAAGTATTGAAATCCGTTTGTAAGCAACTCTCAACTCATGAGCCAAAAACCAAATGCTGATCAGTTCAGTCCTTCACATATCATTGTATTCTCCCCTTTTTCTAGTCATTTAGAAACTCCCTTCCTTCCATATGAATAAAAATCCGCTGCTTTCGCCAACTCTGTGCTTGTTATGTTGCTCAAAATGCTGTGGTTTGTGTCTTTGGTACATTGTTTATGTTACCCAGCAAGTGGGAAAGATTGTGTTGATGGTAATAAGCGAGTCTCGTATAGTGTAAAGACAAGGAAGAATAGATTAGAATGGGAACCTATAGTGGGCACAACTGCTGACCTAGGATTTTAGTTTCGGCTGCGGAATGTAGCCAACAATGGAGAACAAATCAGCCCCACGACTTGGTCGTCTTCAAACAAATACCAGTAATTGAATCTGTTTGATTTCATCAACTGATTGCCTGAATAACTATTTGCACCTTCCACCTAGATGAAGTGTTTCAACCAAAATTTGCTCCTCCAAATTGCAATGCAAATCCGATAAGTTAAGGCCTGCGTTTGACCATTCTTCTAATTGCCATCCCATGTTATGGTTATACGCAGTCTAAATTGAAGCCATTAAGCCTATTTAATCTTAAGTAATCACGAAGAAGAAGAAGAAACTGAACAGGTGTAGACAGACCAAGTCAATTGTCCCCTGAATACTACTGCAAAATTATTCCAGCTTACAGCGTCAATTCAGAAACATAATTACCATATAGCATCAATTTAGACGTTGATTTTGACTAGTCAAAAGAATCCTGAATGAGACACCATGGAATCCTGCCCTTGAAAATAAATGAAAAGGGGGAAGAGAATGAATTTAATATGCAGTCAGCTTCAGGATGTACACCAGATGAGGCGGCTTATCATCTAATTTGGAAGGAATAAATTTAAGGGAAAATACTTGACCATCTTAATCCTATGAACACTAACGTAAGACGATTTCTGCCAGGAAATTCATTGCAGATTACCTTGAAATGTGATTAATCCCGCAACTGCGGACAGAATAGACTCATTGCCAAACCTCCTTCATGCGAAGAAGCCATGATTGAATGAATAAATGTGATTCATCAGTCTTCTAAGACAATGAAGTGAGGAAGAGAACATTCTCACGCCCAATTTCAGTAAGATCAGGGCGGGTCTAAACATGATGCATCATTTAAAGATAATAGGCTTGCAGCCACCTTAATCTATAAATACTAAATCAACTGAGGCATCAACATCTATGACTTATGACTTAAAAGTCACAATCATTTACTGGGTAAATAGTTGTTGGAGCCTAATTACAATAGAATCCAATTATATGATAACGTTACCCCAAAAGATGGGTAACCTGATATGATATTGTACAAATAACAAAAAAAAATGATGTCAGGAACTATTCCAATAAGTATAAAGTGGCTATCAAGATAATTTTCCAGGAAAAGAAACTGCATTTTGAGAAAGAAAAATTTCAAAATCAGTGCATTGACATTGGGTGAATGCAAGCAAGCTATGTCTTCATGGTGAGCATGCAGTGGTGATGGACTCTACAAGTGTGAGCCAAGCCGCATGTTACTGGCCCAAAGCACAAGAAATTTGTTAAAAATGGTCTGGACTTCGAACCCCAAGTAGCAAGGGATTGTGAATGCATTCTAAACATGCTCTAAGTACACCGAGTGTCGTGTATTTCCTCTCTCATTTTGGACCGAATAGTATTTCCTGCAAGGTCTATCCGGCTACAGTTAAATTTGTTATTGCTCAGTGTTAAATTTAGAAAAGTCAGCATTTCGGATCCAATCAAACTCTATACTTTCTCTCGTGGATCAAAAACAGTGATACTGTGGTTCAGGTGACTGGAGTTAACAGTTCAAGTACCCGTTAACACGGCTTTCTGACCTGTGAACCAAATATCGACCGAGGACAGTGGGTTGCACCACATGTCTCACGCCCAAAGGGCGAGAAGCATACATTTCCTCGTGAACTTATCCACTCATAAGCCACTGCATTGGACTTCCAATCTCCTCCACCCAATTCAGTATCCTACCACCAATCAAAAACAGAAAAGCCAAGGCCTTTTCCTTTTCTCGTCTCACTTCTTCCCTAGTATATCACTACCTCCTCCGCATTTTCTTCTCTCTTCTTCTATTTTCCTTTAGAATCATCGTAATCATGGCCGCAGTGAGTGCTGCAGTTTCTCTTCCAGCTTCCAAGTCCACTTCACTTCCCACCAGAACCTCCATCATCTCTGCAGAAAGAATCACTTTCAAGAGGGTAAGAATTTTTCTAGCCATACGTGGTTATCATGTTTTTTAGGCAGTATTGTTAAAGAAATTTCATGTTTATGAATGGGTTATGTTTTCTTTTGCAGGTTCCTCTCTTTTACAGAGATGTATCTACTGGATGGAGAGTGGCTTCTGTCGGAGCCCAGGTTACAACTGAGGCTCCTGCCAAAGTTAAGGAAAAATCCAAGAAAATGGAGGAAGGTGTCACTGTTAACAAATTTAAACCTAAGAACCCTTACATTGGTAGATGCCTTCTAAACACTAAGATCACTGGAGATGATGCTCCTGGAGAGACCTGGCACATGGTTTTCAGCACTGAAGGTATGCAAATTCTACACATAATTTGAGCATATGCAAACAAGTTGTCTTTATATTGGAAACTTTGATCTTAATCATTGATTGATTAAAGTATATTATAAACAATATACATTCTGTCGATGACTGCTTCATTGGGTGCTTAATCTAGGAGAGGTACCATACAAAGAAGGACAATCAATTGGGGTGATTCCAGATGGTGTTGACAAGAATGGGAAGCCTCACAAATTGAGATTATACTCTATAGCTAGCAGTGCCCTTGGTGACTTTGGAGACTCCAAAACTGTAAACTTCTTATCCCTTGCGATTTATATCAAGCTTTTGGTTGCATAAAATAGCTAGGTCTCTTAACTCGTTTCAAGGTTAAATGATTCATATTTGCTGCTTGAATTTTGAAAACACTCCATGCTTGCGAATCTGGCGGGTTTTAATTCGGGGGCTGGTTGTATCTGATTGTCTGCACTCAGGTTTCTCTCTGTGTGAAAAGGCTTGTGTACACCAATGAAAATGGAGAAATTGTTAAGGGAGTCTGCTCAAATTTCCTGTGTAAGAATGCAGAGCTTTCTGTGTCTATATGTTATTTCATTCTACCCCTTTTGAATGCTCGAGGAACTTTTCTGGCTCGCGTTATGCTTTAAACATATCTAATAAGACACAGTTTCTGATAAAAGATGCCTCAGTTAATGTATCCTAGCAACTCTAGCTGTTTTCCATTTCAGGTGACTTGAAACCGGGGGCTGAAGTAAAGATTACAGGACCTGTTGGGAAAGAAATGCTTATGCCAAACGATCCCAATGCCACAATCATCATGGTATTATTATCTACACTTCTAACATCGATTGAGCATAATTCTGTGTCATTTAATAAGTTTCCTCCTGTTTGCAGTACTAAATTTAATATGGTCATATAATTTCTATGCATTGTTCTTACCGGAGATATTTTTCATTGCAGCTTGGAACTGGAACTGGAATTGCTCCTTTCCGATCATTTTTGTGGAAAATGTTCTTTGAGAAGCACAAGGACTATGAGGTATAATGATTTTGCTTGACTTCTGAATTATTTCCTCAGAGTCCTTATGATGGCAGGGTAATATAGTTGTCATATGCATACGTATGTGCGCTTTAGATGGTGACTTGAACACCACAAATAGTTGGTGCTTTCAAATCCTTGGTCAAAATCTTCTACATTCTTTCATATGTCTGTGGTTGCTAGTAGACAGTCATAAATTTCACATTCTGCTCAATTAAGTAGCTATTGCGTCGATCACTGTACTAATTACTATCTTTTTATGAGTGACTCAAATTTTGATATGCTTTGTAGTTCAAAGGTTTGGCATGGCTCTTCCTGGGTGTCCCCACTAGCAGCTCCTTGCTTTACAAAGAGGTAAGCTAGATTAAGTTTCCTCTTCCATTAATTGTTAGACTCCTACCTTTTCTCTAATATTTAAACTGAGATTAACTCAATGTTGAATGGAACAGGAGTTTGAGAAGATGAAGGAAAAGGCCCCCCAAAATTTCAGGTTGGACTTTGCTGTGAGCAGAGAACAAAAGAACGAGCAGGGTGAGAAGATGTACATTCAAACCCGAATGGCTCAATATGCAGAAGAGCTATGGGAATTACTCCAGAAAGACAACACCTACGTGTACATGTGTGGGTTGAAAGGCATGGAGAAGGGAATTGATGACATCATGGTATCACTTTCTGCCAAGGAGGGTAATAAAAATCTCTCTCATTCTACAAAGTTAGCTATAGGATTTCAGTAAATCACCCCTCTAATTGTGACTTTTGCTGCAATTTCCAGGCATCGACTGGCTAGAGTACAAAAGACAACTGAAGAAAGCAGAACAGTGGAATGTTGAAGTCTACTAATGCTTTCGTTACTTTGTACAAATTACCTCCCTTTTTCCACTCTCTTTAAGCATCCATCCTATAATGATTTTCTCTTCATTGTGTAGATAGGCAAGTCTCTTTTCAATTTTCTTGGTATTTTTGTCTCCTCCGTTAATCCCAATCAAGTAATTCATAGCTTAGTCTGCCTCTACATAATTTTATTCTGGAGGGACCATGTATCCTGCAATATATTGGAACACCGTTCATCTTGCTCTTTATGAGATTCTCCTGATTTCCTTTTCCTGTTTTCTAAATTCCAGGATGCCTCTGTAGCACTGCACAACTGTTCTACTACATTATCCACCGTTCACCAACTGCACTTAACCGCCCTCTGACATGATCAGTTGGTCTCAATTACAGAATATGTTTTAGTTTTCTGGAATTAATAAAATTTTGGAAAAGTATTTGGATTAACTGGTGAAAGAGAATAGAATAAGAACAGCGGACGTCTACTGTTTCACTAAAAATCAGGACGCTACCTTCCACAAGACGTAATCTAACGTGGACTGTTTCACCAAAAATCAGGATGCTACCTTTCACAAGTTGTAATCAAACGATTGGCCCACTCATGCATAAAGAATTGGGGTCCACAGTATCATATGCAACACCTGATGGTAGACAATCATGACACCGTGTAGAAGTACTTGAACTAGGGTTTGCTTTGCCTCTCCTCTTCATATTCCATCCCTTCTCTTGGATCTTGTACTCGCAACACTTCAATTTCTATCGCTGAATTAATCGCTTTAATCAAAGCAATGGCGCAGCTTACGAGATCGACCGGCAAGGTAACCTGGTTCGACCACGCCAAGGGCTACGGCTTCATTAAGCCTGACGACGGGGGCGCGGATCTGTTTGTTCATCAGAAATCCATCAAATCTGACGGTTATCGTACTCTCTACGAGAATCAGTCCGTTGAGTTTGATGTTCAGCTGGAATTGGATGGCAAATACCAAGCTCTTGATGTCACTGCTCCTGGTGGAGTCCCCATTCACTCCTCCAAGAGCAACGGTTATAACAATATCCGTGGCGGACGTGGAGACGGAGGATTTGGTGGAAACCGGAAAGGAAACAACAATAACAGAAGAAACAACGGCGGTAATTACGGTCCCGGTGGTATCGTGTGCTACAATTGCGATGGAGTGGGACACGTGGCAAGGGAGTGCACTAGTAACAGAAGGAATGGTAACTACAACGGCAACATCGGCGGTGGCTGTTATAACTGTGGTGATCCCGAGCATTTCGCGAGAGACTGTCCACGTTCGCAAGGAGGAAGTGGCAATAATAACAATGGCAGCTGCTTCAAATGTGGTGGTTATGGACACATGGCGAGGGATTGTACAAGTAGGGGAAGCGGGGTCGGAGGAACTGGTGGTGGTCGATGCTATACCTGTGGAAAGTGGGGGCACTTGGCCAGAGACTGTGTCGAGGGAAGCGGCGGGGGAAGGTATGACGGTGGTGGTGGTGGTTCCTGCTTCAACTGTGGGAAGCCAGGGCACTTTGCGAGGGAGTGCACTAACGTTGGATCTTAATATACTTCTGTTTTTGTTTTTACTTCATCTCTGGGCTTATACGTAGGAAAGGGTTATGGTTTTTGATCTTATAGCCGCCTATTTTCGTTAGAAGAGCTTTTCTTCACGTTTTGATGCATATATGAGGTGGTTTGAATGGGCACTTTAATATCTTTTTTCTCCCTTCTATATTTCTCTATGTTGTTATTACTCCATATTGGTGTCACTGATTGAGGGATGACTTTCTAATTCAGCAGTTACTATCTACAAGTGTGAATTCGTACTCTGTTTATATGGGATCACTTAATGATATTTTGATGGTTTTGTGTTGCGTCATTCCTACGTGATTAGGCTTGTTTATATGATTTTCTAGTGTTTTCCCCTCAATTTACCATTGAGCTAGATATGAGCAGTTTGATTTCATATTTTTCATGCCCTCTGCTTTGATTGGTTGTCTTGATAGTGCTTGATGTCTTGGTTTCTTATGGATGTCATTGTTGTGTTTGAAATCAATTTTTGTTATGCATTGGAGATTGGTAAATTTGACTTACATTGGAAGTCTACAATAGCTAAGATAAATTAAGTCAAATGATTATTAGTGCTCTGGAGTTGGTAAATCAAACCAATAGGCTATATGCTAGAAGTCTTGGGTGTCGGCTAATGTCTTCAATGAAGTTTTGCAACCATTGAGGTTTATAAGTTAGCTAAATTCATGTGCAAGTTTGCAATTCCTGAGTTGTATTCTAGTAGGATATGTTAAATGCTTCATTATTTTCTTGCCACTTCTTGCAGTACTATCTCTGCTCTTAGGACTAAAACTTGATTTCAAGCAGTTTTTTTGGTTGCATTAGTATGTCTGTTATTAGATGTAAATTTGATTTCAGGCAGTTTATTTCATGGGTTCTTGGCATGTTGGTTTCTATGCTTTGAGTTATATCTTGGTTACAAAACTACCTCTAGACCTTCCCCACCAAATTTCAATCCCGCTCCACTCTGTCTGAGCAGTCTTCTTGGTTTCTTTCTGTACTTGGTTTTATGTTAAAAATTTGTTTGTATTATGCTAAGTTGAGGACATGCTAGAATTTTCATTAGTGGTAAACAATTGTAAGCAAGCATTATTACCCATTTGAACCTTGGCTTGAGTTGAGAGCCTGGCTTGGCCTGCACGCAGAATACACATTATATTGAAATTATTGGAATTAGTTCATTGTTTGTGCTTTAAATGACTCTTTATTGGATTGCATCATTTGATACTGTTGTAAAAGTACCTCTCGCTACCTCATGACAAATTCTACAACAGTCAAGGTGTTACTTGGCATGATGATCTCTGTGCATTGTTCTTTTATGGCAAGAGCTCGCATGTAAAACAGGGATAGTATTGCTTGGCAATATGATCTCTGTGCATGTTCATGGCAAGAAAGTATAAGAAAGTATGGAACTTTGAGAGGTAATTGTCAGTGTTTGTTGACTTTAATTGGGAATTGAACCTTCTTGGAGGATGCAAATTGTTATTTTTCATGTATGAACTTCTGTGTGCCGATGCATGTGCAGCATTGTACATGCTGGAAGTGCTCGAGAAGAATTAACTTCACAGTTTACAGTTGATAATTGCTGATTACAGGTGCAGAATTGCAATTTGGAGATGACAAATCATCCTGAAAACTCGTAATATGACATAACGAATATGACCCTGAGCCAATTTGGGCCAAGCATCTCGTCAAAACGTTGCATGGTGGATGGTTCTATTGGAAGTCAATAGGACTCTTTCCAAGTGTTGAGCTTCAATGGGTCAGATGGAGAATCTTCAGCTTCATAATAGGCTTTTCAAAGTTTGCCAGCCAGTAACCATTAGGGTTTTGAGAGGGCAGTCCATCCTTCACATGGCTAATTACCAATAAGCAGCCTTTTCAACTTATTTAAGGGGACTCAAACAAGCACTTTCGGTTATTCGGTTTGCCCAACGCATCTATCCAAGCCCAGGCCGAAACGATTCGACCAATCCTCTATCCAAGGAAATATTGCACTGAAGAAAAACAAAAAAATTATAAATAATATGGTAAGATATTTTAATTAATAAAATAAAAAATTATTTATTAATATTAAATAAATATTATTAATTAAATAATAATATTATTATATTAATTATGCAGTGGTGAAAAAGTGGACATGTTTCTAGTCTTGTACTGGCCATTAAATTGAAAGTAATGTACACTACAATCGTCATGTTGTCTCGGCAAATTGTCCGTATCTTAATTATTTATCACTAATTTGGCTGAGTTAAATTCAGAGCAGATCAAAACTGAATCCAAATGCAGCTGTTGCATCATCCCAATCATAATCCTGCCCTCCGCTTTGTCGCTGGTGATATACAGTGTCATAATACCTTTACCCTTTCTCCTAAGAAACCAGAGCCATTAATGAACAAATGATACCGGTCTCACTATTTGCCCACCTGAGTATGGCTGCGTTTGCAACCATGTCACAGCATTGGCGGGGGCCCCTTACCCCACAGGTTCTGACTCCCTTCTATATACTTTCATCATACACATGCTACAGTGCAGCACATGAACTCCACGTCTCTCAAACTCCGTTTATAAATACACGATTTCTCCATACCCGCCTCAAACAGAGTAAACAAAATAAATTCGAACTCTTGCATATACAAAACTTATCCTTTTTCCATTCCTATTCTGTCATTTTCAATGGATCGCGTTCGAGTTTTTATCTGCTTGATTAGTCTTTGTCTTCTCCAGTTGCTTTCTGGTAACGTTTCTTACATCGTTCGTTTCTTCTTTGCTTTAATCTTCTTCGAAGATTTTGTGTAATGGTTTTTATTGATTTTCAGGAACGTTGTCATCAACTTTCACGATTACAAACAAGTGTAGTTACACAGTCTGGCCAGGTATACTATCAGGCTCTGGAACTCCACCACTTTCCCCGACTGGCTTCTCTTTGCAGTCAGGCCAATCTAATTCAATCTCCGTTCCAACTTCTTGGTCAGGCCGGATATGGGGTCGGAGCTTCTGCACCCAAGACGCTACAACTGGAAAATTCACTTGCCTAACCGGTGACTGCGGTTCTGGCACTATTGAATGTTCCGCTGGCGGTGCTGCCCCTCCTGCCACTCTAGCCGAATTTACTCTTAACGGCGCAGGTGGGCTTGATTTTTACGACGTTAGTCTCGTCGACGGCTATAACCTTCGCATGCTGGTTACTCCCCAAGGCGGAACCGGAGGCAATTGCACAATTACCGGTTGTATTGCCGACTTAAACAATGCGTGTCCTTCGGAGCTCAAGGTTACAGAAGCCTCAAACAATGAAGACGTGGCCTGTAAAAGCGCCTGTGAAGCATTTGGCGATCCTCAGTATTGCTGCAGTGGCGCTTACGGCACGCCTGACACGTGCAAACCGAGTTCTTATTCCATGTTCTTCAAGAATGCTTGTCCGAGAGCTTACAGCTACGCCTATGACGACGGGACCAGCACCTTCACCTGCGCCGCTGCCGATTACGTCATCACTTTCTGTCCTAGCCCTACTATCAGGTAATTTATTGATGATTTTATTAAATTATGTTCCAATTTTGAATTGATTCTTTCCTCTAACAAGCAAAACGCGGCCAGTTTACAGCTTCCTGTGCTTTTGTTTCCTGATTTGGTCGGTTGGCCTTATCATGGGGGGGACCATTTTCCAATACCTGTTCTTGGATATGCTTTCCACGTTTTGTTTTATAAAATTAATTTCCATGTGCTGTAATTTATAAAAAAAACAACCACCGTCCTTGGTAGATATTGTCAATTGTCCGCTCAGGGCCTATGGTTCTGTTATTATTTGTCTGTACTGATGATGGTGATTTCTGGGTGCAGTGTGAAGGCCGCAAATGGCAAACTCCCCATGGCCTCCAATGTATCTGCCGGCGCTCTACACGCTACACCACAGACTTTCATTGGCATTGCCGTTGTAATTTTATCGGCAATTTGGCGGTTGTTGTAGCTGTATTGAAGGTGCCAAGCTGCAAGCAAACACTGGTATACTAAGGATGTTTGCTTGCCGTTTAGCATTTTGGGCTTCGGATCTTGCTCTCGTCTTTGATCCACCAAATGGATTCCCAGGCACGGTCCAGGTCCGTATGGTCAACTTGCTTGCATGCTAGCCTGCATCAACTCTTGGTTCTCATCTCTTCGTCTCCCCTTTCCAGAGAGCGAATTCCGGAAAATTTTAATTGAATTTCGGGTGAAAGATGTAATGGAAATGCGATACTTAGAAAAAGAACACAAATTCATGACTCTGTGCTAGCATTTTAGCAATAGATTATTCACTAACTTTCAGTGTTAAATCAGAGAAACATGAATTGAATTGAGTATCCGAAACTTCTGCAACCGTAGCCTAATAACGCCAAAGAGAAATGACTTTCACATTTCTCTTTTCTTGTATATGTTCACATTGTTGTCATACGTTGGTAGACAGTTGCAGAGGAGTTTAAATATCATTAGATTATGGTGTGGATCATGCTGTCACTGTGTTCATTACAGTATTTTAATTAAACATGCGATGCCTCTCTCTTTGAACATGGGTTTATTTTATTTATTAGGATGATAATGTCTTAATTATCAAATAAAAAGACAGAAGTAAGAGATAAAAAGGCTCCATTTTTATGTGGTATTCATCCATATCTCAAAAAGGCAATGGATGCATACAGATAATGCAACGTCAAGAACCACTCAGCACTTTCCCTCCACCATTCAATTTGGTATCACTAGCTTGCTTGTTTCCTGAAAACAGTTTTCTTTCGCCATTGTTTGAACTAGCAATCCCTTGTGTTATGGTGCACATGGTTTTCAATACTGTTTTTGTCAAACTACGTTGTGTTCTCACAGATTCTGATACTTGTGGACACACAAAACGGGCCTAATTCAAATGAGCAATGAGTTTCAATCAGCCCCGTCCTAATGGATGAAATACAACTGCACGGAGTAAAACAACATTTGACAACTGCCTCCAGAAATTAAAGAAAGCGAGTTCACATGTCTTGATTTGGGGATAAGACGATGGATAGTTGAGTCGGGACCGGCCTAGAAAGTGAAATTGGCCGGCTGATGGCTGCAAATCAGGCTTTCATTTGAAGTATAGCCGTTTCATTACGGAAATTGATGGCAGCAGAGACTAAAACTACATCTTTGAAACGATAGTCAATCCTGCAATATATTATATTGTTTCTGATATCTATCTACTTCACACGTATTCATGATAGGCTAGCTTTTTATCATGAACAAGAAAAGTGTCAACGTTACTAGTTTGAAAACTAATTAATTAAGATCAAAGTCATTAATTGTACTGATCAAATTGAATTTCTTAAGGCAAATTTATTTTGTGGGTCGTGAATGATTAGATTGGCAATTGTCATCGGTGGGCTGTAAAGCGGTTCTTCCCGAAGAAGTCTCTGACATGGTCTAAAGAAAGTCCCCAGTACGCCAAAAATTCCAGGGCTTGCTTGTTGGCACATACACTGACCTTGCTAAAGAAGCTATCAAAATTCAAAGCCTTGTCACTTCCCAGCCACTTGGGGTACCCTGCATTTTAATAATTTTTTTGTCTAACCCACGTGCTAAAATCTTCGTGACAGGCTCTGGAAGACTACTTCCAAGTCACGGGTTCCTTGGACATTTTACTTTCTGAGCTTCATGTGTTGTTTTCCAGCTTCTCGAGGAAGCACTTCTTCGCAGAGACTTGCATTGCCTTCTTATGTTCCAACTGGAAGACAATTGGCCTAACCCCTTCAAATGCACTCAATGCCAGCAATCCATTTGACCCATTTTCTTAAAACATAAACCGTTCAATGGTTTTTGTCCCCTTGGGTCTTAAAAAAGGCCTAAATTAATGAAAAAGAGCGTGTGTAAAGCACTAAAGATGAATGAACTTTGATTATTCTTAGACAAATTTTGGACGATAATCCAGAAAAGTTAGAATAATTCATTAAGAATTGAAGAAAGCAAACAAAAGGCACTTTCAAAGAAACCATATCTTGATAAGGGCAAAACTAAAGCCAGAGATTACGTGCCCACGTTCCTTCCTCCAATGTCAGCTTCCATCTCAAAATTCCTGGCCTTTGACCCTCCCCTCCTCTTCTACAATGGACTTAAGTTTCTCCTTTCTGTTACCTCCTTTGTTATTAGAGCGAGAGCCAATCCTCATCGTCCCTCGTATAACACAAGCTGACAATTGAAAAATCAAAAGATTCTGCAGCATCCTTCTCAGAAATTGCGATGGTCTCAGTATCAAAATCAGTACAGTGTAATAGTGGGAATGACGCACAACTTTAACAAAGGTGGATCGATCAAATGGAAAAGTGGATGATGCTGCTGCCTTCTTGTTGAAAAGATAAAAGTTAACAATATTACTTTACACGGCATAAATGTAGATCTCAAGATGTCGATGTAAGTGCTCATCATCGATGAGTTTCCATGGATTATGACATGATACGTGGTCTCTCAATTCTTAATGACGCTTCTGATAAGTTGCTTCTAGTTATCAGTTGTATAATATTTTTCTGGAATTTGAAGTAGAATACTGCGATTAACTAACCCTGTGCAGTAATCTTGAATGCAGAACAGAACAGATGTCTGATGATTATTATTATAACCGAAAGCAGAATAAGAAGTGATCAATCAGTTTGAGACACATTCAACAAAATCTGATTTGACTGTTCAGTAAATAGTTCGAGAATCGTGATGAAAAATCATGTTGCAGTTCTGCTGCTTCTGCTTCTGAGGTAGTAAGAAACCTTTTTACTTGTTCATTGTTGTAAAGGAACATTTGTTTTCTTTGTCATTCACCCCACATCAACATCAATTTCACATGGTCCATGATATCTTTAGCGGCAGTTTGTTCTCTTTGGAACTGGGAAAACCCACATGGATGGACGGGAAAATGCAAGGCAACATTCGTGAATTGATGTCCGTTCAAAGAAACTCGTAGACTTTTGGAAACATTTTTAGCATACAGAAAGCTACTTTTATTCTGAAAACAATGGCATTATGATAATCAATTAGAAAGCCAGACAAATCTGACGTATTGGAAATCTAAAGCAGCGGACTCAGGCAAAAAGAGTGATGATGAGTAAAGGAAGCAGGAAACATCGGTTTACATTGTTGCAGAGAGATGAAAACTCCTCCGTGTGAATTTGTACCAAGTTTCTGAGGATGGAGTTGCAATTTCTAATCTTTACTGATCATGGTCAATAATGGTACTAACAAAATCATAACTTTTTGGATCAAAATTGCATGGACCCAAGTACCATGTGATTTGCTTCCCCTTCCGAAACAAGCAATCCAGCCGGTTTAAGCAATGAGATTATGGCACGTTTCAGAAGCTTTCTTTTGACGGAACTCTAGATAACCATTGCCCTGTTAACAGCGACAGAGTCGTCACGAGGCCGGCGCTAACTAACCGTCGAAATTTAACAATAATAATAGCAATAAGTTGTGGTTATGAATCTGGTTTGACGCAGGGAGACCGAGCCCACCAACCGTTGGCGGACGCGTGTCTGTTTATCTGAATTATGCTTCGAATTATACGTTTGCACGAGCCCCCGACCTTCTCATAGTTTTGTGTTGTCTTGTTTCAGGATTCCTTTCTTTTTTTTTCAAAACAGCCAAAGGCTTAAAGCGTAAGGATAACAGAAGGGACAGTGCCACGTCAAAGTAAATAGGAGGTTTCCAGGTATTCTAACGGACAGAAAAAGGAGTTTACAGCACTAAACTGAGGCTTCATTGGTAATTAAGTGGACCTTACCACACACCATACCAGCTAATAACAGCTATGCTTAGAACTAATAATCTGATTATTACAATTCCCCACCATCACCAACACTACTCGCACAGCCTTACCTCCTTCCTCCCATTCTTTTTAAGGAAGGAAGAAAGACACTGAGTCATAGAAAAATTTAATTCTTGTAGTTATATGGGGTGCAATCCCCACCATCTTTCTTCTTCTCCTTCCGTCGTTCTATGAATTCTCCATTATTCAACACTCATAAATTTACCGTTGTAACTATTGATTCATCCTTGACAACATTGTCTCCCTGATCATTCTTGTTAAACATTCATTCAACAGAGAGAAATTCTGCTGACAACTTAATTTGCCATGGCTGTTCTCTTTCAGCACTGTCATTCTTACACTGTGGTGACCCTGAGCCTCGTTCTTCTCTTCATTTCGGAAGGTTGTTAAAAATGAAAACTTTGCAGTACGTGGTCGACTTTTCTTGATATTTGCAGAATTGCTTATTGTTTTGTTCTTGCAGGTGTTACGGCTGCTTCGTTCACATTTGTGAACAAATGCGATTACACTGTCTGGCCAGGAATTCTGGGAAGTCCAAAACTAGACAGGTCTGGCTTTGAGCTTCCAAAGGGCAGTTCCCGTTCTTTCCAGGCGCCGACGGGGTGGTCCGGTCGTTTCTGGGGAAGAACAGGCTGCAATTTTGACAGCTCAGGCCACGGCTCCTGCGCCACTGCCGACTGCGGCTCCGGCGAAGTCGAATGCGACGGAGTCGGTGCCTCTCCACCAGCTACCTTGGCTGAGTTCACACTCGGCTCGGGCTCACAAGACTTCTACGACGTGAGTCTTGTTGATGGCTATAACTTGCCGATGGTTGTCGAAGGTAACGGAGCCTCAGGTGCGTGCTCCACTACAGGATGTGTTACTGACTTAAACAGGAGTTGTCCCAATGAACTAAGAGTCCAAGGGGGCGCCGGCTGCAAGAGTGCCTGCGAGGCGTTTGGCAACCCTGAATACTGTTGCAGCGGAGCGTATAACACACCCGCCACTTGCAAGCCATCCATGTACTCGACCATTTTCAAGAACGCGTGTCCTAAATCTTATAGCTATGCATATGATGATGCCACGAGTACATTTACGTGTACTGATGCTGATTATACCATTACATTCTGTCCCACTTCTGCAAGGTAAATTACTTTTCATATTTTCATCATTCGTTTGTTCAATTCAATTCGTAAATGGGTAAATTGAGGTCCAGTAAATAAAGCTGGTACCGACTCCTCTTGTTTGCAGTTTGAAGTCTGCTAGTAATTCTAATTCATCTTCAACGGGAGCAGAAAACACAGACGGGCCCGAGTCGGATTCAAAACCTGTACAAGCAGCTTCTTTTGCTAATTCATGGTTGGCAAATATGGCCATCGGAGATTCAACGAGAACTCATCCTTCTTTCGCTCTGCAATATGCTCTTGCTCTGCCCATTGCTCTGTTTCTCTTGATCTTACAATGGTAGTTTCTCGCGAGGTAACTCCTTAAGGGAAGAGACAAACAAGGAGAAAGCACCGACAGCAACATTATGATCACTCTTCAGTTTTGGCCGAGCTAGGAAAACATGACAAAATCCAGATTGTATACAACCCAGTCCCAATACTAGCATAATTAATGTTTTAATTAGAAACATTGTTAATATGTAAAGCTATTTCTTTTCAGAAAATTAATAGAATGTGTGTTTTCAGCCTTTGCTTTTTGGGCTCCTCCTTCCTTTATTCTTTTCGTTGATTAAATCTTACGAGAACAAACAAAGGTGTATGGCCACAGTTTGGTGGAGGAGGGGCAGAGCACTTTGTGAGTATCGCAGGCTTGGATTTTAAGCTGGGTTTTCAAAGCAAAGCAGGGAAATTTTTTGTTGAGGCTTTCATTAGGTTTTCGGACAGCTTGCCACCATAAGTGTTTTTCTCTTTTTTTTGACAGTCAATGGTTAGGATTATATTTCACACCTAGCTTTTTTATTTTTTTATTTTTTTTAAATAATAAATTATTTATATTATATTTAAAATTTTTAAATTTAAATAATTAAATATATAATTAATTCATAAATTTTATCAATATATAATCTAAATTATTTATTTTTAATTTCATTCCATATTAATATTTTATTTATGATTCAAAATAAAAAAAAATTAAAAAGAATCTAAATTTCAAATTTCAATGGTTAACTGTATGCAGATATTTTTTTAACACTAATCGGACATAATTATATTTAATTGACTAAACAATCATGATTCTGTTGAATAATGTTGCACAGTTGCATTGCATTCAAGATGACTCAACACAAAATTATGATAAAATGTCAATAATTAGCCATATCTCTATTGCAATGAGTCATTATCAAATTTCCTATAATAATTTTAATAAACGGCCGAAACAGAATGCGATGGGAAATCTCTTAAATTTGGGAAGAAAATATTATGATAAAACAAAATCTCCATGATTTGGGTGTGGTGGGATGCCGTGAATGATTGGACGGCAGAAATCGAAAGTGGGTGGGTTCCAAAGTTTGCCATCAATTCATTCACAGACCATTGTTAACATTCTTGCATCAATCGAAAGTGGGAAGGGACCATTTGCTGTTGTGGAAAGAAATAAAAAGCTAGAGAAGCCAATAGAAGCATGATCCGAATTGCCGTCCAAGGGGGCTAATAATATTATATGATGTTTCAGTCAGGTGAATGTCGTTGAGGGATGGAGGATTCTTCATGTACTGTGTGTGGGGTAAGCAAGAAGGAAACAAACCTACTTTTTCTTGAAGATAAGGGCGAGGATTGTGATCTGTTCCCATTGATGCTTCCTCCTTTTAGCTCTCTCAAAACTTTCACCACATCGCGACTTCTTACTGACGCAAGGAACAATTTAAGCATTGAGAGTTGAAAAGAGATTATACAACAAACAAAACATTATTCCAAGAAGCTAAATAATCTGATTTGGCAATTCAAGTAAATTCAACGTGGAAAATGCGAGCAGAATTTCAAGCAACCAAGAAATATCAAACACAAAAAACCTACTAATTGGGCATTTCATGTTAAGGCATCAGTCTCTCCGATGACAACAAGAGTAAAGTTCCCTTAGTCAAGTGACTGTTGCTATCAATCATAATTCACAAACTTTGCTAGCCATATTTGCTTTCAGTGAATTTTAAACAACCAATCAAAGTCAAATTGTACAGAATCAATCATAATAATCATGTTGGTACTAAATTGACTCTAGTCCCTTATTCTCAATATTCAGTTGGCTCTCTTGTTGGGGAATACCTGTATGGAAAAGTGATGATCCATAATAAATAGCGGAAAATTTCAACCATAATAACTAGCAAAAAATTTCAACTAAAGTAACAAGAATTCACAAAACAAGGTTAATTCCATGTACTCCTTAAAAAATGAAAAGAAAAAAAACTACCTTCAGCTATAGCCTAAAGTTCAAGAAATTGACATTGGCTGTAGCCTAGAATTCAAGATCAGACTTTTGAATGGATGCTCAATGCTGGAATCTATAATAAAAAAAGCATTAAGCAATTTTTCCACTTCCATGTGAATGCTAGTTTAATTTGTCCACTTAACATCAAATAGTTTTTGACATTGTTCTACTCTGTGCCCCTAAGGAACTGTCTTTGTTTACTCAATGACAGCTATATTTA
Organism: Xylocarpus granatum; assembly: GCA_019650275.1. Classification (NCBI taxonomy): domain Eukaryota; kingdom Viridiplantae; phylum Streptophyta; class Magnoliopsida; order Sapindales; family Meliaceae; genus Xylocarpus; species Xylocarpus granatum. The sequence goes on along the minus strand of BNST01000167.1, from coordinate 295,821 downwards.
AAGGCATTCAAGTGCAACTTTAATGCTCAAATGAAGATAAAGGGAATCTCCCATCAAAAGTTTTAGTGCATTCTTCTATTAAGTTCAAAAAGGAAATCACAAGTTAGATAACAAAAACAACATTTGTGTGCTTTTTTACTCTATTGGCAAATTATGAACCAGTAAGACCTAAGTGCTGTAATGATTAATGGGACCCATTAGCATGTAGACCACAATAGTGTATTTGGCAAGTGTTTGTACATGGGAATTTATATTTTTACAAATAAATAAAATACTATTCATGCCCCTTTATCACTACAGTCAACTAAGATTAAAAAAAAAGCTATTTCCAGGAAAGAACATCAAAGTGCCTGAAATACTTGTAGATTATGAAAAAAAAATATAGGCTCTAATTATTCAGAGTGTAATTTTGACCAATAATGGATAGCAATGATCTTTTTCATAACCGGGCCAGGAATCATCTCCATTCATAAACACTTGATGACGCTTCCAAACTTCATGATCATAGTTCTCTATTACACTAAAATGCAAACGATTTTCTGCAATTTCCTTTAAAAACTTGTCTAGTGAGTCACCTCTTTTAGGGCTGAAAAGTATAGCTTCAGAGGGGCCCATCTTTTTCAACAAGAATTTGACGATTCGAGCAAGGTCTTTGTGGAACTCCTTAAAAAAAGTGCTGCTCAAATGACATGTCAAAGTTAAGAATATCAAAGAAGATAACTTATCACAAAAGTGCGAAACTCATGTCAAAAGTTAGTTATGGGCTTTTAGTCAACTATTGAAGAAAACTTAGATATTTCAATGTCTCCGGGCCATTAAAAATTATAACTGAAGACTGAGTGACGCCATTGTGAAATTCCTTAAGAGAACAGTCAAAATATAAAGAAGTTAAACTCATTCAAAAAGTGACAAAATCACCTCAGCATTTGCCTTCAAATGTATATGTTTTTCATGACTTCATGCGTTGCATACTATGTACATGAGCCTTTTGTCAACCAGCGAAGAAAACTTAGGCTAGGTTAATAAAAATTGTAATTGGCAACAAGTTCTAGTTGCTCAACACCTCATAACTCAATTATAAAAGTTGACAGGGAAAGAATGTGGTACCTAACACATGCATATAGGAAGAGAAACTAATCCTAAAGTGAGACAAACATGTCTGCTTGGACTTGTATGTGTGTTAGCTAGAAGTAAAATTCATCAATTAGGGAAAGGAAATTGGATATCTTGACATTTTCAGGTCATTACTAATTGAAACCAACAAACAAAATTTCAATTTATAAAAGTTATTAAAATAAAAAATCACATAGATGTGAGGATGTGGATTTTTGTCTGCTTATAAAAGTTGGACCCATCATGATACCTTTGTATCAAAAGGGATCCAACATCATCTTTATCCAATGGTAAAGAAGAAGATATCATTGGGCAAGATAAAACACCTTGTATCATAATTTACTGCAGTATTGGTACATAATTATTTAATCCATGTTTGATGACTCTCTTACTTTATATAGAAAATAACTAGTGCAGCATGATGCATATTGTATTTAAATGTCAATGAAAAGCATAAGAAATACCAGTCGCTCGCAACGATGACATCAAATGTGCCAACAGTATTTGAAAAATCTTCTTGGTTCCAATGCAGCATCATTGATTTCACCCTTGTGCCACCAAATGCTCTGGAATTGGCATCTATGTTATGCTGAATATCTAGATGTTAAGAGCCACTTTCAACAGCAAGCAAAAAGAGAGAAAGGGAAAATTATGGAGGATTTGCTTTTGCAACAGATAGTAAAATGCAAAGCAGCAATAGCATTCAGTGTGACCCAGAAAACCAACTAAAAATAATTATAATGATCATCAGCAATAACACTCTGCCATCTGCATGATTAACTAACCACACAGTCTAGCGGCTAAACCATGACACAACTGAGTGATGACACCCTTACATATAAACAACATCTCAAAAAGAACACAACATAAATCTAATAGGTAGTTTTCCAAAAAAAAGATAATAATACTAACCACACAATCCAGGAGCTAAACCATGACAAGACTGAGTGATGACACCCCTACATATACACAACATCTCAAAAAGAACACAACATAAATCTAATTGGTAGTTTTCCAAAAAAAAAGATAATAACAAAAGAGAATGTTCCCTACACTCTAGCAGGCTTATAACTAACTCAAGGGTTGGAATTATTTACTTGGTTATAGTAATTCATAGGGCAAGGCAACAATTAAGTATGCAATTATTGGCATACAATAAAGTTCTAAATCAGCATATAATACGTCAAAAATAATTTCAAATTCTTGGATTGTAAATGGATAACACACATGGTACATTCAATTACAGCCACTAAGGGGTGAACACAATCTAGGCCAACAAATTGAAGGGTGGGGGCCATCAGGTGTCTTCATGCACGCAATTTCTGCATCTGAAGGCTTCATGAGAATGCTCATTATCTGTAATAAAGTGACTTTGATATTCATTTAAAGTCAGAATAAATTTTTTGATTAAGAAAGAAAATGCAGAATGGAAATTGCACCAATTTATATGGAAATAGAAACAGATCAATAAAGTATTGAATAGCCTTTAACATAAACTAGGTTAATGAATTCTTAGTATGATGTTTCAGACTGCAGGAAGTCAAACATAAATCAAAAGTAACAATATAGAAAAAAATACAAAATCCTGTTCCTATATCTCTTCTGACAGTCCATAACGTCTAACAATGAAGATCAGTTTTCCACATTATTGGAACAGAGCCAACAATATAAAATTCCACCTCTCCCACATGTTGCCAAATTATCCAACCACAATTTATCCTCTCCTCTACAAATACAAAACCAAAGAATTCATCTCATGTTTTAAGTTATAGTAAGCTTCTATCACTCCTGAATACAAAAGGGTAAGAACTTAGTAATCGATTCTCTACATAATATGAAATCCCATATTCTGGAATTACCCAAAATCTAATCAATATTAAAAAATTCCCTACATATCAGCAGGTAGCATGATTAATAAATAAGGATACAATCAACTACTTGAGGATTCCCATCAGAGATTATGACTTCTAAAGCTTCTGTGGTTGCTGCAATAACTAATCCAGCTAAACCATACCCGGACCCAAGCTCAATAACTCTTTTAGACCTGGAGAATTAAGAACAACAGCAGAGGTATGTAAATTATATAATACAGAAAAAAGCATGAGATAATGCAAATAAACAAAATACAGAACAAAAAAGTAACCACAATGTCCAAAGAAAAAGTCCACCTGAACATGTCAGCATGCAACAAGCAGAAAAAAGCAAGGACATCTTCTGATGGCCAGTGACCTGTAAAAGAAACAACATATTAAATTACATACACACACACACAGCAAATGACAAAGAAAAATTCCCGGTTAACAAGAAGAAATTAATAATGTTGAAAGCAACAATACTCGTAACATTAGGCAAGACCAGTATAATAAGCAAAGCGATGACTATAAAGAGCAAAATCTCAAAGAACATTCAAATCTACAAACGCAAGAAACTCTATATGATAAGGACAGTTTTCTGAGAGTGAAACTAGAAATGATTAAGCAGAAACAAGCCTCACTTGTTTCTTAAACGATAAATATTAATCTTGACAGATGATGTTAAATTTACAAAACATTAATTATGGACTTAGGGAACTTACATACGAGTCCAGTATTGTCAATATTGTATCTATTACAGATCTCAAAATCCCCAAGGTCAGCGTGGTTATCCACTCTTTGGCTGCGTAAAGTTGTACGGTGAGCAACCATCATATCCAAAACATATGAAATGAACTTATAAAAAAGAAGAAGAAGAAGAAGCAATAATGGTACTAAATATAACGGCACAAAACTAACAATCAATGCCAGAGCTTCATACATAAGAGATTACTAAAATGTACCAATACTCGTCTTAGTTTATCAAAATGACAATCTCACCAACTGTTCGAATAAACGAGTCAAAAGAAAGAACTCACGTGAGAAATAGTTTGGGAGAACCGTGGACAGGTAGTGTGTAACAGATGCGCGCATCTCTAGAACCGGGAATTTTATCGATTAATTGGCAAGGGATCAAATTGAAGCCTCGTACTGTCTTCCGAGAAATTTGGTTGATAATGCCAGCTTGAGATTGCTCATCTGAGAATGAAGACTAACAATCATTAGCAATCACATTCAAAGTACTAACTGATAACACTGTGGCTAAAGATCAGAGATGGAGAACGTACAGGAATTCTTCGGAGAGGGACGACGTAGAAGAGCTTGACGAAGGATTTTCCATCTCAACGACGATGGTCTTGAAGTCGTTTCGGTGTTATCAGTTTCCATAACGCTGGCTGTTTGCTTGCTTTAATCGGGATACTTGACCAAGTTTCCAAACATGGTGCGAGTTTGGATATACGACGCAGAAATTACACAAAACTTATGAGTGGTAATACAAAAGTGTGATTTAAAAGACGGAAATAGCCCGAATAATTATTACTTTTATAATTTTGGGACCGAAAAGTATGCAACTGGACCGGGGCGGGCCTGCTAATTTGGTTCTCAGCTTGCATGCAAACAGAGAAACGACTCACAGTTCCACTGAGTAGTTGTTTACCCTTTACAAAAAGTTAAAATTACCAATTTACCCTAGAGATCAAATGAATTTACAGTATTAAATATTAAAAAACTATTAATCCAAATTCTATTGGGTTGTTTACCCTTTACAAAAAAAAATTTATAATCGTAATTTTACCTTGGAGATTAAATGAATTTATAAAATTATATTAGATATTATAAAATTATTAATTTTATTCATTTTCTAATATTTAATTAAAAAATTTTTTACGCAAAATAATCATATCATATTAATATAATTAATATAATAAAATTATTTAATTAATAAAATAAAAAATTAAAAAAATTTATTTAATTAATATTATAAATAAATTTATAAATTATTTTAATTTTTTCTCATTATTAATAAATAATTTTTTTATTAATTAGATAAATCCACTGTATTAACTATTCTAACACAATAAGACTCCCACCGGCTAGAGGTGCAGAAATAAGCCGGCTATATAATCTGGGGCTCTCTTAGAAGCTTTCACGACCGCAAAATCCAAAAGCATACAGGTGTAAACAAGCTAAAGTTCTGAAAGATGAAAATTGCAGGTGAAGTGAAGTACATCAACAGGCAATGAAAAGAACAAGAAGTGGCAAACACAAACTCATGTTTCCTTCGGAGGAGCCTTCTTTGCAGAATCAGCTGCAGCTTTCTCTGCTTCGATCTCAGCTACTATGGCATCAATTTCAGCTTCGTCAAGCTGCCTCAGACCCTTCTCCCTTGTCATCACGGCAACTTCTATGTTTTTTCCCCCACTCTCAACAACCTGAGCATAAGATATGGACATTTCAAAAGTTAGGTTTCTTAGGATAAAACTTGCAATTTAGATTTCTAAAGGTAAAATTTACAAAATAAACAAACCTCAAGTAATGCTCGAATTGCAAGCTTTACAGTTTCTTGACCAGAAGTTTCTTTATAGTTTTTCTCCAGAAACTCCCTCATTGAATTAGAGTTTCTTCCAGTTGCATTAGCTTTCCAAGCAGAAAATGTCCCAGAAGGATCTGTCTGATATAGTGATGGTACACCAGCGTATGGATCAAAGCCCACAATCAGAGTTGAAAGCCCAAATGGTCTCACACCACCACTTTGTGTGTACTTCTGTTGAAGACCTGCAATATAACGAGTAATATATTCAACAGTTACTGGATCCTCAACAGTCAGCCTGTGGCTTTGACATTCAATCCGAGCCCTGTTTATCAGGACACGGGCATCTGCTTTCAGTCCAGCACAGGCCAATGCAATGTGATCATCCAAGCTTACAATCTTCCTCACCGACCTGTACATTAGAAGTGGCAAAACAGTCACACTTTAGGAAAGCCAATCCTGAGGTGAATAGGACATAATTACACTTGAAACTGAGCAGTATAAGCATGATCTGACCAAGAATTTGTTCCCATATCAATAGAGAATGCAAGGGAGATCCATAAGGATAGATATTCTGATAGAAGATCTCACACAAACAATTAAAGACAGTAATCACATCCTCTCCTTTTATTTTCCCCATGGAAAGTTACAGTTTAATTACAAATTTCAGAAACTAAGATAAATTTAGAATTTCAAATATAACTCAAGTACAATCAAAGAAAAACTAAAACTTTTATTTATTTATTATATTTATACTAACTTTCTAGAATTATAACCCAAAAACAGTTATTGATAACTTTCAACCAAACATATCAAACAGATAAATAACAATCAAACCATAAACCACACCATGCAAATGGCAATCAAACACTGGGAGAAATCCCTGGCAACAATTATGGCTAGCACAATGAATACATTAATTCCAAAGTAACAGTTCTAAATCATTGAATTCATTTTTCATAGCATTGATATTGAATTTCAATGAACAACTACAAAAGTAAACAGTTTGATCAGGAACGAAAAGGAACCCACCAAAGTCATCAAAACCCTAAAAGGCAGTAAATTCTGTCACTTAACCCTAACACCAACCTAATTGGTATTTAAGTTTGAAAAAACATATGATATAATAGAACAAATTATATCACAAAAGTGAGAGAGTGGCCTTGACTACTGAAACTGAGCAGCATAAGCATGATCTGACCAAGGATCGGTTCCCTTCTCACTAGAGAATGCAACTGTGAATCCATGGTAGATGGCAATAATCACAAGCAAAGAATCACATCCTTTGTTTTTCTTTTTCCTTGTGAAAAGATAAGGGGTGTTATGTTCACAGTTTAGCTACAAATTTCAGAAATTGAGATGCAATTTGGAGCTTCTGATTATAATTAAGATGCAATCTCGTAGAAAATATAGAGTATGCTTTTACCTGTTTCTATATCTACACCAACTTTCTATGATTGCACCCAAAAACTGTTATTGAGAACTTCCAACCAAGCACAACTGTGACCTAACTGTAACACCTATCAAACAGATTAACAATCACACACTAAAGCACTACTTGAAAAATTCGTGGTACCAACATTAAGACTAATAAAAGGAATACAGTCATTCACAAGTAACAGTTCTAAACAATCGAATTCAATTTTCATAGCACTAACATTGAATTTCAATAAACAAATACAACAATTCAATCAGGACTAACAATGACCCTACCGCTTTCATCCAAACACCGAAATTCGGATATCGCAGTCAACGAATTCCATCAAGCCAAAATCACTAATGCCAACCAAATTCGTATGTAAATTTAAAAGACAAGAGTGCGAGAGACCTGGAGTCCTGAAGCTTGACGGTGGATTTCTTTTCGACACCGAGAACGACGACGTCGGTTCCACGAACGCCGACGGCGGCGTTGCCCTTACGTACGGCTTCAAGAGCGTATTCCACTTGAAACAGATGCCCATCCGGTGAAAACACTGTTATTGCTCTATCGTATCTCGCCATTTCTTTTCTCTTTGATTGGTGTACTTCTGGATCGATTTCTGTTGCTTTGAGCGCGTGCGATACAAAAGCTTAGACAAGACAGCAAGTCACTTACCCTTTTTTATTTTTTATTTATTCTTTTTTTTTCCAATAAAAATAAAATTATTAAAATAATTAATTTTATTTATATAAATAATTATTTTCAATTCAATCGAATAATTTCACCCCACACACGTAAAATATATAAATACACGACTAATTTTTACAAATACTCGTACATATTTAAAACATATAAACATGCAATTTGATTTTCATAAGCCCGTGATCATATTATTATAATATATTATAAATATAAATAATTACGTGAAAATAAATTTATTTAAAAAGTAAAGTTAGTAATTTTCGTAAGATTAATTTCAAACGGAATGTATTTTTCATAATTTTCCATATTAAGAGATATTGTCTATTTTTTTTTGTAAAAAATATTTCGTATAATTTTTTTTTAAAAAAAATACTTAATATATATCTAAACGATATAATTATATAGTTATTTTATTTTTATTATGTAAAATATGTAAAAATTTGATGGACAATAGAAATGATGATAAGGCAAACTTGTAATATAAAACTCGATACAATTGAGTAGTAATATAAAAAAATTAAATAAAACGATAATCATAAAAGAAAAATACGTACACAAATTTAGTAATAATAATTAAAGAGAATTAGTCACAATACCTCTACTTTCTAAAGATTGCCATATTTCGAAAGTGGGAATAGTATGAACTATTTGGGCAATTTGTGATAATCACATTACAAAGAGACGATGACTCTCAATATGTGTTGTTAGGAAAAAGTATAGTCCATTGATAATCTTTGAAGATGAAATCAACGGTCTATGATGTCAAATCCCATAAGGAAATCATCACGGGTAATTGGTATTTACGATGAATGGTAACCCAAAGCAGAGTACATAAGGTTTCTAGACGATTATAGTGGAAAGTTAAATACATTACTAACCAGATTTACAAAGTGGGAATTAGGATGCTGCTCGTGAGCAGCAACTAAGATTATACTTCAGGAAGATTGCCTCTGCTCAATGGCATTGGCTTTACATGAACCCTTGGTACGTTTCTCGGCGAGAGCTGAAAGAATGGTTGAGGCCACAACATCTGCCGCAGCAGGCTTCTGCACATAAACATCCATGCCTGCAGCGAAGCATTCTTTTACATAGCTTTCTGGTCCATTAGATGTAAATGCAATTATCAGAATGCCCAACTCCACTTCGGCTTCGGCTTCAAGCTTCCTGATTTCCCTTGTTGCCTCGAAACCATCCATTTCTGGCATCTGCTTGGTGTAACGAAATTAATAGGCAAAAATACATAATGGTGTTTTGGGTGAGCTCTTAGGTTCTTACCTGACAATCCATTAAGATCAGGTCAAAGTGAGGAACATCGGTGGTTTCCGAAGGGGATCCTTCCCGGACATTAGCTTCAGCTTCCTTTCTGCCCTTCACCACTGCAAGCATGGAGGTCATCGCCTCCACAGCCTGCACGCCATTTCTCACAACGAAAACTGAGGCTCCAAGTGCTTTTAGCATTTTCATTCCAATTATTTGGAAAATTACTTGATCTTCAGCAAGCAGAATGCTTAGGCCTTCAAGGGTTTTGTTCTCATCGCCAAAATCTTCTACAGCTTCTTCTTCTTCTATTGGGAAGATGGTGAGTGCAGGCTGCATAAGTTGCTCTTCTGAAAGAGAAGGTTGCTCGTTGGAGAGGGACATGATATATTGCTCTATGAAGGAGAAGTATAGCTAGTATTTAGCACTTGATTCTCTTGGTATCCATCGGTATTTAAAGACGAAAGAAGAATCAGATCCACTTAATGGAGACACAACAGAACACATCCAATCATATTACTACATTACTGGGATTAATCCCATTTTGTCTTTGTCCTCCATGTATTATTCAAAGAATTTCTCTTCCCTATGGCCGAAGTAATTATCTCTTTTTTACAGCTACTGCTAGGTTGTGTACCAATAGACATTGATTCACAGGGATGTCTGAATCACTGAATAATTTTTACAACAGTTATTGTAGCTTGTAACCCAGAAAAAAGTTTGCTGTAGTGGGAAGTACTGAGAGATAGAAGTTAGCTGAGAATGTCCAAAGGTATAATAATGGTGTACAATTTTTCTTTTTCCTGTCCGAGCCAAATACACAAAAGCACAAAGCATGGCACGAAATCCACAGTGCAATTCATCATTCAATGTTGTAGTACAAGATTTAATAAGATTCTCGGGCTATTAATTTAGTTTCTTGTAACTTAATTAATCACATGGATATGGAATATCCACCATGCTTAACCTGTAGAGTTGAGGGATTGTCAGTACAATTTCAAAAAGCCTTTAGATGACTGATACCACCAATTATTTTCGGTTTGAAAGTGAAACAAACCTACAACTACAGTAAATGAAAAGGAGGCAAAGTGAAGGAAGAAATGTGTGTAAAAGAAATTCTATTAAAATTACAACTTGTCCAATTTCAAGCATACCCTAAATAGCTAACCGAGAAAATGCTATTATTTCGAATGTACAAAACTCATAAAACAAAATTATTAAAACTATTAATTCAAATAAAATTTATTAAAATAAAAATACTACCCACTTAAACATTATCAAATTGTCGACATAATATATAAATAAACAAGTAATTAGTATGTTATAGTTGTTTGATTAAAATATAAATTAGTTTGTATCATGTACTAACTATCTATCGTATTTGAAAAGTTAAATAAAATACATAATCGTTAGTTTACATAATCTTTTGTATTTATAATAAATTATAGTTAAGAATGGAAAAGAAGGCATGAATTTAAAACATCTTTCTTTTGACTCTTCTTTGAGAAGATGCTTTCCTTTATTTGAAATAAAGAAATTGTCCATTTCCATATTGACAACAAGAATGATTTCATTGAGATTCCAAAAGATCTTACAAGATAAAACCCTAGTTTTCTTCCCTCTTGGAAGCTTGAAACAAAGATGGAAGAACAGTCGAGGTTCATGAAGATAATGCATGTTAACGTGTTGGGGCCATCCTTTTTCTTAAGGTTCATGCATTGATTGCTCTTTGACTGATGTAGATTTCTGTAGATTCATATTTATTTCAGTGATGAGTCTCATCGGATTTCCTGATTAGGTGTCAGCTTCTTTACTACTTGTTTGATTTAGATAAGGAAATCTGAAATTTCCATTAGAATTGTAAGGATTTAAGGTAAATCTACCCCAAAATTGTCGAATAAGCCCTTCAAAATGTGTCAGAAATTTTCTATCATTGGTATAGCCCAAGCCTAGACGAAAACAAACAAATAGAGTACATCCATAAAGAAATTGCTACAGAAATTAGGAGTTTAAACAAACATGGGCATGCAGACTTCCCAAAATACAATGTATGTTCAACATTTCTGTTTCAATCTGGGCAATAGTTTGCTAGATAGATGTTTCTTCGATTGGAGGGCTTGATAACAATTGGCACCATTGAGCTGCTATATCTGGTATTCTGGTGAAATGGTGTATACATACATACATGCATACCTACCTACGCACACCTACATGTGTGTGTATATAAATATATAAAATAGAAATGAAAATGGTATCGAATAGAGTAAAAAATATGATAATCATAAGACCAGATATAAAATTTATATATTAATCAATGTCACAAATAATGTAATATTATTATAAAATTTCATGTATTATGTAATTATTATTAATATGTAATTAATAACATTATATCATTGATAGTAAAAAGTTTTATTTTTTAACTTTTCTTTTAAAATTACACGATAATTCATTTTACTAAAAAAGAGATGTTCATCTTAATCTTTGAAAAAGCAGTACATTGCATTGAGATCTCAAAAGACAAGAAGCTTTAATAATTGGTTGAGATCCTTCAATATTTGAAGATTATAACAACGATCCCTTAAACGTATCACAATATCCCTTAATATCTTATGAAATTTATAGAAACCTTTCATAATTCAATCAAATCCATTAAAAGAAATTAAACTAATCCATAAAGTATTAAACCCAATGTGAGATTATTTGAATATGAAGACATAGGACTGAGCTTGATATATGTCTAGATTTCTTAATAGAATTTCTTCTGAAAGTCCCTTATAGAATTAGGGTTTCTTATAGTTACTCAACTCTTGAAGGGGTTTGCAATTGCTTATCTATAAAGAATTAGTTGAATCAAATTGAGGTTAGTTGAACAACTGCGTTAAGTTGTTGAATTCATTAAATTTTATATAAAAGTTATTAAATTAGTTAATGATAATTATAATTTATTTTTAATTTGTTTTAAAAGTAAATACCAAAATAAGATTCGAGTTTTGAAAGCTTAATGAAATAAGAAAGACAAGCTTTTCTCATGAAATAGATCATCGATTAACTCATTTATTCTTTATACTTTTTTTTTAATTTATATAATTCAGTCTGATTGCCTTTGATTTTTATTTTTGATGTTGTTTGGTTAACTTTGATTTATTAACAACTCCTTCAATTTTTACTTCTTGTATTCTTGGTGATTAGATGTTAGTCTTAACAACTACAATGGTAGGTAAAACACTCAGCATATGTGGATCAAAACTCAGAATTTCTGTAAACTTCTGCTGAGTTGCCTCAAGATCATAATAACCAAGCTTGTGTTATTGTTGAAATTCCTTTGTTCACAATAACCAATGAATCGCAGTGTAGGCAAAAGCTTGTTTAGCAGAAGAGACACAAGGACAGCCAGCATCTTTCCATTTACAAGTAAACTTATGTAATGGGTTGCAGGGAAAAAGCATAATGAGCTCAATTGGCCATGGCCATAGCCCTTAGGCTCCATGTTGTTCAATTTTTGCAACAGTTCTTCAAAATTTTTACTTCAAGCCCTTGACATACACAAACATGCACGACATAAAGATCCATCATATATACAGGGGGAAATATAATTGTGAACAAGCATAAAAGGCTAATTACAATTAGGTGTTGGCCACAAGCAATCTTAATGGATTTAGATGAATAATTGGTTCTTGTAGCTCTGAAAAGGGTTTTCTTAAACACATAATTTAGCTTAGAATGTCCGAGGAGTTAATAATGGCGTACGGCTTTCTTCTGCTCTATCCATGTAGATTTTGGAAATAGATCAGACCACCAAGTCCACTGCCAAGTACATTCAATGGAAAGATAAACAAAAGTTAATCTGAATAATTTACAACACTGATTGGTTAGAAATTTGTCTTGTAACCCTAATTAGTAATTACTAATTGTAAGACTACGACATTGATCTCACGTTGAGTTAGAACTAAGAGACTTTCAAATTATTGCAAATAAATAGAGGTTGTAGGATAATCCCTAGCTTGTTATAAATTATCCTGACATTGTAACATCAATTACACAACAGAAAGTAGAAAGAGAGAAGAAATAAAATTGCAAGCGAGAATGATGTTTAACATAACTTAAAAGGAAAAGGAAGAGAGGTCTGGCCGGCGAAATCACCTTTGAAGTGGGTGAAATTGCAACTGCTGGTGCTGCTGCAGCTCAGAACAACCCCTCTCGGTGTCATGTCATCGTTCAGGTGAGACTACCGGCATTTTTTGCTGGCGTTCCCGTGTCACACAGCAGAGGGCACCGCTGGGGTTTGGAAGCTTTTGCAACCTTCCCAACCTCTTTCATGCTGTTAGTCAGCGGAGACCCCGGCGGGTTTTGCTGTTTTTCATGGTGCTGGAAACCCCTTTCGTGGAGCCACCCAGCTGAGATCACCGTGCGGTTTGGCAGATTTAGTAGTCGAGCCAACCTCTTTCTTGCAGCCCCACAGCGGACGGAACCGACGGGTGTTGCTGGTGTTCATGGTGGCGGGAGTCACTTTTGTGGCGCAACACCGCCGACACCACCTGCCGGCGTTGCTGGCATTCCTGGTGGCGGAAACATCTTTCACGCCTCTGGCATGAATAGTGCCGGGAACCACTTTCATGCTTCCACTTCCAGACAGCAGACAGCACCACCACCGGTGGGTTTGGCTGGCAGTATTGGAAACCTCTTTGAACCGCAGAGGATAGCGGTGCCTTTTGAGGACCTCAATGGTGTTGCAAAGCTCGCTCATGAGAACCCACATGAGCCCACACCGGTAGATTTTACCGGTAATGATGGTGTTGGCTACTTCATAGAATCTCACATTAGAGAACACCGGTGCGAATTACTGCGGATGCCGTCCGTAGCAACCCCATGCTCAGGTTTCCGGACACCGGAGAGTGGCTTTGACTATGTGTGACGAAAGCGAATGAGATGATGAGTTAACTTTTCAGGGCCATGGAGGTCGCACCAAGAAATGATTATCACCGGGGAGAATCATCAAACCCTCTTGTAAGTAAAACTTTCCAATTTTGATTATATGTAAACATTAATCTTGTAGATCACTAGTGTAGCCCATTCTCTCTCTCTCTCTCTCTGTCTTTGGTTTCCTGGGAGAGTGAATATGCTTATGGTACCCCAGTATGCAGGGAAAGCAAATGGTTTATTTATTGCGGATAGAGGACTGCGTGAAGGAATTACGCAAGCAACAACAACGTAGAAATCGCTCCACCATCACAGGCAGCAGCTCTGCCTGCAAATGGTCCACAGGAGTAATCTACAACCACCGAACCCCTAAGAACTAGTTACTACGAAGGTGCACAGGTGTGTGCGCTGCATGCTTCAGCTATCAGATCTTATCGTACTCAATCGTCGTTCAATTTCAACTCAAGCTTGCTCAAGAAGAGCATATATCAAATATCTACGAAGTTTGTGCCTTTTACTCTTTGTGATGATCTGTTCGTTGTATTATGTTTATTTTGATCATGAATTTGTTCTTGTTCAATGGTGGTGTACTTGTTCGTGCTCATTCAACTGTGGGAGATGGGCAGAGGATGGTGGCTAAAGTTATGGGATTAGTAGGAGGATATGGAGATTATATTTTTGTCGTATGGCTGCACCACATCACCTAACTTTCTGATTGACGAATGAGAATTACAGTGGTAATACTGGCCAGATATCACAGTTTTCGGAAGATTCCTTCAAAGTTTTCCAACAAAATAAATAAATAACTTAATATCTCCTTTTACACAAAGAAGCAAAACCTTAAGGTTAATTCTGTGGTAGCAATGGGAGATACATACCATAACCATCGAATTCTGTGGCCTAGCTAGGGGCATGTCCTAGATACGCTGAGATTCTCTTCGACATTAAGTTGGTTGATACATAATTTACAGAGAGGGATTTAGGATCTTCTCTAAGTTGGTTTACAGAGAGGGGATTAGGATATTCTCTAAGTCTTTTTATTCTTCATTTAAACAGACATTGTAAGTAATATAATTAATAATGAACGGCTAAAATTGCAATTTCTTGTCCTTTTTTAATTTCTGTTGCAGGAAACTCCAGCATTGCATTAGGGTTTCCTCAAGTTTGGATTAGCAGGAAATTAATTCCCCAGAAGGATCTGTCAGTTCGCACAAGGGTTTCACAAATTAACAGAAGATTGTCTGAAGATCAATTCCTGAGGCTGACATGCAATTCAATTTCAATAAAGAAATATAATCTGTTCAATCACACTACATAATACGCCCACCAATTTTATTTCAAGACAGTGAAACTAGATGCAAAAGTTCTGTCCAGGAAACTACACATCAGTAGTCCTAAACAACATTTGATTAGGGATGTCCTATAACAATTGTATCTGTTCATTTCAAAATCTATTTTCATATTTAATAATTGAAGATAATTTTCATGGAGTCTTCAGCTTACAAAATGAAGAATTACCCTATAAAATACTGTTAAACGCATTCATATTCCCCGCTAACCTCCCAGTAGATTCATTTTATGGGTATATATGAAGTGCATGTGAACAACTAGACGATCATGCATGATACTGTGATTGAAATCCAATTCTCAGACCTGCAGATAGTAGTAGTACCATCATCCTCCTAAATGGACGACGGAAAAGTTTCACAAGCAGCAAGGAAATTAGTCTTGAAGTTCCACAGCATAATTAAGCTATACTAGACATATTCCTAGAATACTGATGATGGATTTCCGGACACTCACATCCTTTTCTACCTCCGAATGATGCTGCCGGAGGTGGCACCACTCCATTAGCTTCAGCTTGCTTCTTTTTGGTGAGTTTAATAATGGTTTTCAGCATACGCTCGTAGTCAATTGGCTTTGTCAGATAAGAATTCATGCCGACTCCCAAACATTTTTGTTCATCTGCTACCATCGCGTGAGCTGTCAGTGCAACAATAGGAATAGGGCGCGCCCCATGTGCCGCCTCTGATTTTCTGATTTCTATTGTTGCTTCATACCCATCCATCTTAGGCATCTGGTGTTATATATAATGAAACAGAAAGAAAAAGAAGTTAGAATCTTCAGCAACAACCTGCAGGACAGCTTTACTGTAAGATAAATGATCAATACTGAGGAGTAAGACTTGGCAATCCTGATCAAATCAATAAAACATGCAACAAAAAAAAATCTGATTTCTTACTTGGCAATCCATTAAGATTAAGTCATATTGAGGGGGATCAGAAGTTTCTGGTTGTGATCCTAGCAGAAGAGATTTCCTTTTAGCTTTCTCTGCACTGAGAATCCTGTTCATAGCCTCCACTGCCTGAATTCCGTCTTCAACAGCAGCAACTGTCGCCCCTGCTTGTTCCAGCATTTTGGTTGCCACTATTTGGAGCACTAGTGTATCTTCTACAAGCAGTATCCGTAGGCCTTCAAGAATTTTTCTTGCGTTTCGAGAACTATTTGAAGATGAGCTACCTTGATCCCTGGGACAGCCGCTGCCAACCTGCCGTCGTTCCCTGCTTTTAAATGTTCCAGATTGCAGTTGTTCAGAAAGAGATGCTTGTTTATTGTAAATTAACGTAGAATTTCAAATAACGTCTAACCTGAACATGGAGCGAATCAAATCTTCTCTTCTCGGACTATTACTTTCTCCCGGCTGAGTCTCATCTAAATCAACTGAACAGTTCCTAAATCTCTGGAGCTGTGATGCACTAAAACATGCAATATTTTCTCTCTCCTCCCCTTTATTATTACCTAGAGCAACTACAGAAACAGAACCACGAGTTTCAGATCCATCAGAATTAACAGACCTGCCGGTAAATTTAGTGGTATTAGTTAATCTCTTGGAATTACCTTCTCTTGTTGCATTTGAACAAGTAGTTTGCATTTCAAGAGTGCGACCCTTCATGGCAGTTTCCAAAATATGAATCATTTTTCCTTTATAGAGTGGTTTACTAACCACAATATCATGCCCTTTACTGCAAAGCTCCATGGTTATGGAATAATTGTTTTCGTGTTTTACTACCCAAGCAAACTTAGCTTTTCCAGAGAAGATGTCAAGATAGTCAAGCTGCTCCCGCCATACATCTGAGCTTAAGTCAAGTAAACATATATCAATGACCACGATGACAACCGGGTTCCTCATGGCTTTGATGTTAAGCATTTCGACTTTCAGTGGTTCACTGAATGAATGCTGTGTATCAAAGCCATTAGCTGGACTGGTTGGATTAGAGAGTTCCCTGAGAATCTGAGTCAACTCATTCCACTCAGATGCTTCCAAAATAGACACCTTTCTTTTGCGCAACCATTGGGACATAACCCGTCTTCCCATACTATCATTTAATGCAAGCAGCACCTATATTGACATGAAAGTGTGTCAGCTTTCAGCTGTTTGACAGGTGCATAACATAGGATAACTGAATATGCGTCTTCACAACTCTGATTGAATTCTTTCTCATTCAAATTGTATCGATTGACCTAAGTTGTTGAGCAAAATGGGATTATCTTACATACACACTCACATATGTGGCATGGTTCATGTACCAAAGATGTAATTTGCTCACCACAGTATTTGAAAAGTCAGCATCACAACTCTGCTCTTCCTCTTCTGAAGGCACGCCGAGAAGCAAGTATAGTTGCATCAGTGTTCCTGGGCCGTTCTTCTTTACAACTTTGATTTCTCCACCCATCTTGTTCACCTGCCATCACCAGCATGATTGAAAGATCAAATTGCATCCATAACAGAGCCTACTGGATCAACTAAACATTCAAAAGAATATGATGGGATCCCTTTTTTATTTAGCAGAATTCAAACATGATCCATGTTCTTCTGTTCAGAATTAGTTAAACATAACTAAGCTCTTCATTGTCAAAAGGTTTAGAGATGCATATGCATAACAAGTCATAACTATGCCATGTAGCTGCTCCCTTATTTAGTGCATGCAATTCTATCTGCAATTCCATATTGATTTATCATGTGTCATCGATTTATATAATTCAGTGAACTTACTCACCAGAGTTCTCACTATGGATAGCCCTAGCCCAGTCCCACCGTGCCTGAAAAATGCAGAAAGATTTAGAAAAATATTCTCAAAGTTACAGGTTTGATTGTTCCCTGAATTGCTTATTTTGATATGCTTTGGATATAAAATTTCGTTAACGCTGGCAGTAAGTGTCAATATCAATTTGTCTTTGATGAACTCATTGACAGGGTATGAACAGTGGAATTTGTATAAGCTGCTTACAGTCGAGTCGTGGAGGTATCGCCTTGCTCAAAGCTTTCAAATACTGTTTCCCATTTGCTCTGGTCAATTCCTAGAGAATATAAGAAACAAGCATCTATAAATCATTCAGAAGTGGAATAATTTCTTTTATAATGGGTTTCAGACATTTTAAGGTTCGTACCACAGCCTGTGTCGTCAACTTCAAAGCACAGAACCAATTTGTTATCCTCCTCCTGAACGCTCTTTGTACGATTTGGCTGTTGCTTCAACTTTGTCTTAAATCCACACCCTAGTTTCTTCTGATCAAGAGGAAACACTCTGGTTTTGTTAAACGTGTTTTGCCTCTCGCACCATCCACGGATAATAATGTGACCCGCTGTAAGTCATTTGAAACATTCCCCATGAGAGCTAACTCTAATCACACGACTATTATTACACCATCCTCAAGAATAGGACATAAGTTACTTGTCCATATGGAATTTGGTCACTTATAAATGAAATGACAAACTATATCATCAGGAGGAAACTTTCAACCTCATGCTTGTGCAAAACCAAGCAGAGAGCCCATGCAGTCAAAGGATGGAGATCATTTAAGAGCTTCTGTTATGAAGAGAAAGACAAACTTGGGTTTAATTGTGTTGAAATATACTAATCCATGTATGTTGCTTCTCTAGTGGTTTTCTCGGAACTTCTTACCATCAATGAAGTAATAATTTTCTCCTTGTTCCATTCCCTTACTCTACCTGAAGTAATAAAAACCAGAACTAGCAAATTTGGAGGATATGAATGTTGCACTTACATGTGGTAAACTTGATAGAGTTGTTAATAAGATTTGAGAATATCTGAAAAACTCTACCAGGGTCCCCTTGAAGCTTTCTTGGAATATCATCTAAAAGGGAAAAACAAGATTAGGAATAACATGTCAGAAGCCGGTGATCAGAGAAATTTGTATACATTTTCCAGTTTAAGGTTTTACCAGAGAGGTCTAAGACGGTCTCCACGTTGTGGTTACTGCACTGCACAGAGAACATGTCAACAAGCTCTTCAAGCTCCTTTTGCAAGTCAAACTCAGTATTTTCCAACTCCATTTTTCCTGATTCGACCTGTAGAATAATTTGAGAAATTAGCATGAAAAATGAATTTTGAACTTCAATACAATATTTGAAACATAGCTCAAGAAAATGTAATTGATTTGACAAAAGTGCTGTTAAACAGAGTGAAGAAATTTCTACTAACTTACCTTGCTGAGATCCAATATGCGGTTAAGAAGTCGAAGTAAAGCAAAAGAGCTTTTTTTAATCTGGCAGACTGTGGAGTATTGTTCATTTGTGAGTCGATCATCTGCTTTAAGGATTTCCAGCAGCCCAATTATTGCAGCCATTGGCGTTCTCAATTCATGACTGCAACGCAACAAAAGGTAAATTTACTTCCCATCAGGTGCAAACAAACAAGTGTAAAACAGTCTTCCTTTGAAGTCTTGGAAATGTTCAAGCTCATCAAAACAGGAGGTTGGATGAAGTAAGTTTCTGGCATAAATTGGAATAAGTTCTCAAACTAAATCATTGCTAGTTTCCTGAGAAAATAAGTTAAATGAGGGTTCACAAGCCTTAACTGCAACATTCAGATTTCTATTATGCTCTTCCAGTGACGAATCCTATGAAATCCTAGATTATACCATTTAAAAGTTCTTTTGAAGTTGTGAGACAACTGACTGACCTCATATTTGCTAGGAATTGGCTTTTGTAGTTGTTTGAGGCCTCTGCTTTTCTTCTTGCATCAAGATGGCTTATCAGTTCTGCTCTTAGTTTCATTTCCTTTGATACTCCATTTGTCAGAATCAAAATGCAGATGCATCCAATGACCAGAATACATACAGATGCGGATATCAATATAATCAAAGTTTTGTAGGCTCTCTCATCTGATTTCCCCATTATATATTTTCTCGGAATGATAATAACCCCCACCTGCAGTGTGAATCAATTCAGTATTTTATATAAAACAGAATTGTAAAATCAAAAAATTATATACGTAGTCAAAACTTACAATAGGCAGCCTCTTTAGATTTAGAAAAAACGAGTCCATATAATATTGCTTGTGGCCAAGCTTGGCATTCTGTACATGAATCACATGACCCGGGGGAAGGTTGTTTCCATATTCTTTCTCTAGCCATTGAGCTCCCATTTGTATCACACGGTTATCAGAATCAACAGCCTTCACAAGCTTGGGCCTTGATGTTGAATTCATTAAAAGAGGAGCATTTGTGGAGGTAGCCAGCAAGTAACCCTCTTGAGATGTCAAATAAATGTACCCACTATGAACTTCAACCAGTTCTTTCACAAGCTGGCCTACGCTATAAAGTGCGGTAGTCACACCCACAACAGCCACAATACTTTTATTAGAAGTGTCCCAAACCGGCAATGCTGCTGAAAGCAACGGTGAGTCTGTGAACTTGCTCACTGCCACATGCCATGAAGCCACCCCATCAGGTACTTGGGAAATGCCTGCAATGTTAATAAGATCGTCTGGTGGGATTGGCCTTGCTTTTCCTACCTTCTCACCACTGATGGGATCGAGTGGCTCACGGTACCAAATTGCAGAGATATTACCCTTTATGGACTGATCATTCCACCCTTGACGAGAGGAGAGCTTATTGGAATCATAGAGGGCACCAGTACCAATTGAATAATTGGAAAGATCAGAGTAGATGTAGAATGTGTTGTTACTTCTGTGATCTCTATGGAATGCCTGGACAAAACCATTTTTGTAATTTATAGTTATAGAATTGAGAGCTTTGCGACTTGCGAACATTGCCCACATTACATCCCTCATCACTTCATACAACTGAGAAGGGTTCACAAAAAAATTCCGAAGTTAATAGATAATTTTCAGGTAATCACATTGCAAGAACAAAGCCGAAGACTTAACTATTTACCTCGATTTGTTCCGCTTGATTAGCAGGCTTGCTGTACCGCCTAATTACATACTCCGAAAGCTTAACCTGCGCGGCTGTTATCTCAGCAGTGGAATTCACAATGTTCCACATGCGCAATAAGGGACGCTGTAGAAGTTCATAACGGAGGCCAAATGCCAAACTGTCCAGTGATTTTGTTGTATAGACTTTTGTAAAATGCCATGTCAGTACAGTTAGCAGTCCAATCAGTATGGCTAGCATGATCTGCACAAACCCATTATCACAGAATAACTAGTTAATCAAACCAAAACAGAGCTTTTGAGTATAAATAACCCAAAAATGCAGATTAGCTCTTCTAATAGACCAAATGTTCTCGCTTGCCACAACCAATATATGTACTAGTAAAAGAACAAAAATTGAAGTCTCCAACAGTGAAATCATCAAGTTCAGTTTTTATTTTTAAGGCTGTAGCAGAGTACAAACATCTCTGGTTTCGGAAAGTTCATTTTTTACTAGTTCATCCCAAGACATGGATGCTTTGTCATTAACATTTGAGCATGTTATAGAATGTAAAAAACCAAATTTTTATCCATTTGTACTACTGAAGTTTTTACCTTGCATGTTCAAACTAATGAAGACATATATGGAATTGAAACTTTGTGACAACACCACTCCGTAGAAACTGACTAAGCAGAATTCATAACATGATCATATACAATTTTCAAACACTTCAAGTAAACTGAGTCATAAACGAAAATGAAATTAAAAAAAAAGATTCGTTTTGTTAGTCTGAAGCCATGATTATCGTTTTGCAAGACATTGAACTCCGATCATGTTAACAGAAAATAAAAAATGAAACTATAGATCCATTTCTGCAACTAGAGCTCTCAACTTTGCATGTTCAAGCAAACGAAAGCATCCATACATACGAAAATTTCTGCCAATATCAAAACTAGGAAAGAAAAAAACTTTCACCTACCATGATAGCTAGGCGCGCAACAAAAACACTGTAGTAAGAAGACAGACAACCAGCGGCTGTGTGCTGGAACTCCTCATCATGTTGAGCATGATCCGTCTGAATCATCCTTCGCCCACGAGGAGCTCTGCATCTGTTCCAAGAAGCAGCCATAGCAGAAATACTATCAAACACCTTTTTCAGAGTCAAAGAAGTAGCCATTGGTACATTAATTCCCCTAGACTGTGGTGGGAAAATTTATTTTTGCGGAACTCTAATCCAAAACAAGAATGAATCCCAATCCCAACTTTTATTCTGGTATTAAACTGGCACTGCTATTTTTCTTTCTCTTTTGCGAATGGGCAAAAGTTTATGAGCATTTGTGTGAGTGCGAGGGATTATTATAATCTGTCAAATCGGTGCATGCTCGTCTCATGTATGTGCTCTTAGTGGGTTGCTTAGATAAAGAACTTGTGCTTCTGTGCGTCAGACTCATAGCCCACTTATTCAAGGCAATGGCACATTTGCATGCAATTTTTCAATAGTGAGCAACTGTGTTCTTTGTGATGTTTTCAATCCTCATCCACAGACATTTTGACACATCTCCCCTCTCTCTTCCACTTCCCAAATCCCCCTTTTCAAAACCTTCAACCCTTTATAGAGACTCGCAAGAGTATTTCCTACAACTGACTTCTATGTATACTTGATCTATAGGATGGTAGTGTACTTACAAACAGACACATACATGAAATGGGTATACATACCCATTTAGAAAACAGCAGTATATCATAGATTACAGGTATTGCATGTACTACTAGTTAATGATTTACTAATGGATGATCTGTGCTATAATCGTAGTTCAACCAAAAGGGTGAATCTTTTCTGGCTGGTGGCCACTCGTTGTGGCAAAGTGATAAAAAGAAAATTCCTTGACCAATAAATGTGGTTCTTGTTGAGATTGACAGACAGTTGTTTAATTTTGATTGATAAAAAAGAGAGAAGGGCATTCTTAATTTGCTTCAAATGAAAAAGGCTGCAAAAATGCCTCATTTTAAGGGAGTTTTGAGCTTGCAAGAATCCTAAGAATAAGATTAACAGCAGTAACTGCAGTAAAATTAAGGTTTGACTATACTGGACCAGAACACAAAATCCCAAGATTTAAAATACCAGAAAGTGAAAAAGAGACAGCACCCTCGTACTCGCAATGAAGAAGATGTCTTGTGATTGGCCAAACATTTTTATAACTTTATGGGACAGTGGCAGTCTTTTGAGAGCTTGGAAATTGAAATTATCAATTGGGTTCTTGGACTTTTGATTCTTTTTGCTTGGTAGTCTCTGTGGTGTGGAACTGGTAGAGGAGAAAAAAACAGAGGCAGTTAGTTGATCTGAAATTTCTCTCTTCGAGAATTTGCAAGTTGCAATTATGGATGTTGATTTGAGAGACAATAACAATCCGTTTGTAACCAAAGTGTAGTTAAGACTTGCAGCTGGACAGTGATGATACAAACAGTGACCAAAAAGTAAAATAATTATTTTGGGTTCTTATTGAGTAGGTCCCTAAACTTTGATGTTATTGTAAATAACTTCCTGATACTTATTATTTGTATCATACAAGTCCCCAACTGTCGAAAGTGGAAAAGACATCACCCTCGTACTCACAAGGCAGATGTGTTGTTAGTTGTTACCTGACATCGACATGGCCAACAGTCATCGACTTTAGGACATTGCCAGCGACCACTTTTGTAACCAGGGAATTTAATATTGAAACTTTCATTTAGGTCCTCGTAGTTTTGTATTTGTTCCATATACATCCCTGTCGGGGAGTAGAAAACTAGTAGAAACGACATGAATAATTGAAACCCATACGACTGATTCCCTAAACAAGTCCAACAAATGAAGATTTTGCTCAAATACCTAAACTCTCTAGAAAACTGAAAATGTAGAGCAAAGAATGTTGGTCCACAATGGTTGTGGGAAGTGGATTGTTGACAACCAAATCAAAATCCATTCTCTCGCTCGATCGATCGATAAGACTGCAAATGGTAATGGCGGCATAGAATTATGGTATTAATGGAAACAACCAAGAGTGGGGTGTGCATTATATCATATATATAGATTCACATTACATCCCCTTCCTTCCTTCCCTCCATCCTCTAGAATTCTTCCTTTGTGATTCCACCTCACAAATCCATTTATCCTCATCACATATCCCTAACGTTTTGTGTACATGTATCTCTTCTCTCTTTTGGGTTGTATATTTTTAACAGCCAACATGAAACTTGTGAATGAAAATGCATGCTTAGGTTTTGGTCCATCTTTAATGCAGCATGATGATCTCTTAGTGCTCATAAATCAACATCTGATTTCATGCCAACATGTGCTTTGATTTCTGTAAACAACAAAGCAAGTGCGTTTCTGAAAGGGTAATTTACACTCATCTTGTTATCTTTTAGATATTTTAAGAGGGGTTTGCATGGACTTTATCTTGTATATATTTTTATTAAGTCCTTTCTTATGATCCTGCCCACCAATAATCGACAACCTCAAAGGAGCTGGATAGATAAGCCTGCAATTGATAATTAAAGGAACCAGAGGTTTGACAATTGTAGCACTGATCTTTAACCAAATTCTTCAAGTTTTGTTTGGTATTGGGTATTTTAGAATAAGTACTTTTTGAGTGGAAATATCTTTTAGCAAACACACCTAACTTTGTACTCTCATTAATTTATAATCACTTCAATTATCAGCAAAGAATCAAAACAATGCTAGATGCTGTAAAACTACAGTGTATCTATTGAAAATTGCATGGATCAAATCGAACCATTTGTTTATTTTTCGCTTCGTAATCTTTGAAAAGAGTCTCTTTCTTTCCCACTGGAAGAGAACGGTGCAAATTTAAAGGAAACTCCACTAAACAAAGCCACCACATCCAGTTTCTCTTGTTGTTTTGGTGCTCTCTGAAGCTCCTATGGGGCAATAGTTTTTGTTTACGGCCAAGATTAAGATTAATGAAACTTGACGTAACCCCAATGAAAATATAACTACGCATGATGGGAAAGAAGTCATGGGGGTCCGCCATTTTTGATTTGTTGCGATTTGATCACCGAGATCACGTCCTTCGGTATATCTAATTGGGACCCAGAGATCAATATCAATAGAGACGTTGATACAGTGAAAAAAAAATGGTGGAAATCAGTTAACCAAAGGAAAATAGCCGACGAGAGCGTGCTGCATGTGCTGCTTCTTCTAGGGTTAAGAGTTAAAAGCTAAAGCAAACTTACATGCATGACAGATGGGTCTGATGTTGATTCGACAGTTCAAAACGATTAAAGTGATGACAAAAGGAGAGTTGTATCGTCGTTTATCAGACCCCATGTGATCGATTGCAAAATTTAAAGACGAATTCATTCATTTCAATTGCATTGATACAGACGTAGCAAGATGGCCCGTGCACTATTGTTTTCCTGAGAAAAAGTTGGGAAGATCTTCACTCATCAGGGTCATTGATGGGAAAATCTTGCAGAGACCATTGGTGTCTAACTTATTTTGAACGGGGGACAGATTTTAAGGACAAATTTTATTAGATTTTACTCAAATGATAGTCTTGATACCCTATTTTTATATCCCAAGTGTCAACGAATGATTTGTTTTTCTAAAAAATGTAAATCTGTTGGAATTTTTGGGAGACTTATCTTGAAGAGCCTTTGAAACTTTATGACTCTTCTTCTTCTTTTATTCAAGCCAAAAGGCATTATCTTGCCATCTGCTTGTAATCCTTGACCTCAAAAAAATTCTCGAGGAGGCCCTTACTTCTATGGACAACCCGAAGTCGATGTCTTGACTGGTAAATATATATATATATATATATATATATATATATATATATATATATATATTGTAATAGATATGTCATTTTCAACTATATTGCACTGCATGCTATGCTTGGTCTACTCCATTGACACTATTATCAATGAGCAAGATAATCTCCATGATTGAAGTTTAGGTGAGAAAGAAAAAGTAAGAAAAGTAAGTCCGAGTTGTTACCTTTGAATATCTCAAAGTTCATCGTGATCTGCAACTGCAAACGCAGATACTATGCATTTCGGCTCGAGGTCATTACAAAACACAGCAGAGGCATTTAAGAACTTGCTTTCAACGTTGATAAGAATTAATGCAGAAGTCTGAATCTTGGTTAAAGAGAGGATGTATAGAGTAAACACATGGATTTCTTACAACGAACCAGACTCTTTTACATTTTTAATGCAAGTATAAAGGATCGCTCAAATCCAATGCGTGGCAGCATAGTAAACTTGATTTGCTTGATAGACAAATGAAATGAACGATCTACTATGTTGCATTCTATGGATTTCAAGATCTATTGGATGGGAGATTCTTCAATGGTGAAAAGGAATCCCACTCTTTGCAGGATCCTGGTCCGATACTTGGGAGTAGCAGCTTAATTTCAGGATATGTCTAAATACAGCTCTAGTATTATGCGTTTAGCCCAGAATGCTCCAATGGGACCGAGGCAAGCAAGCCAATATGAAAACCTTTTGTTAGTTCATGAACTGCTGCTAATTCAACTCCAGCAGCGCAAATTACAGAGCAAATGGGAACTAATAATACTGTGAATGTGACAGAAAAATAACAGCCCTTCTTGGTTTTAATTCAACTTTCAACTTAGCTTTCAAACAGTCAGAGAAATTACACAAAAGATTTTTTAGACTTGACCTCATAAACTGCAGCTTTGGCAGCAGATTTAGCAATGGCAGTACACTTTTAGGGTTAAGAGCCTTGCGTATTTTTAATGCAGCCCATGCTGTTTCTATGGCAAGGCCCGGCCGCACCAAGCCCTTCATCTGTTGCTTCTGCTGCTTTTACCCCGTACCTGTAGCAGGCAGTTTCAAAACAGTCACACAAGAATAATCACAGAACCCCATTAATTAATTTACTGCATCCCTTTCTTTATTTTCTCGAATCTGGGACAAAATTTACAGTTCTATATCAAGGTTGTGTAGCATATTTCCTTTCGTGGTAGGCAGCAATGGATTATGAAAGGCTGGATACAAGAATTCGAGAACAGGATTCAATTAAATGCCAACATACTCAAGAACTATGGTTCCTTTTGACAGAAAACTTAAGTTTCATGTCTATCCATTTGTTTTTCTTGTTAAATCTGTTAGATGCGGTTTGAGTAGTCACAGTGGATGATGTTGACATGGCATTGTTTCCAGCTTCTTCAACTCCTTTATGTTTTCAGGAACCAAAAACACAGAAAGGCTGAGCAAGATCGATCACGAGGCAAAGAATCAGTGGGTCAGATATGGAAGCAATGGTATACTGGGTCTTTTAGAAGTTTAATATATAGTACACAGTGGTTGACTGATCAAATTGTTCCAGAATGCAGTCTCTCGTAAGAAGCAGAGGAAATGGGTAAAGAAAGTCCCACCTGGGAAGGGATGTTTGTTCCGGTCCGATTATAAGTAGTTTTGGATTGTTTTTGTATGAAGTTTAGTTTTTTTTTCCCCCCTCTAATTTAACCCAAATGAAAATTATAATTAGTTATAATTAAAAATTTTAATGTAATTGATTAGAATTGGTGGAAAATTCAAGTACTAATTATTACAAAGCTTGCCATTCGAGATTCAAGTACTAATTGGGGATTATTCATTGGTTACACAGACAAGGTAAGTCTCAAAACTTCAACAAGAAAGTGCGAATCTCCATAGGACCAAGCTCAACAACAAGAGCTGAGTTATCAACAGGGCCACCTCTAACAGGAGTAGGTGTCTGTCCGCTGTCCCCTTCAACTTTCCATTTCATCTTCTTCATCTCCGATTTTTCCTGGTTCGTTGATAAGCTCGTTTCCTTTAGCTCCTTTATCTGTAAGTCCAAACGCCACTGATGTTACAACTATGTGACCCTGGCAGGAACTAAACACACTGATGCAAAAGGCAATAATACAATACATACTAATTTTCCCTTGAACATCTTCTTCAGTTCAACTTTAGCTAGAGTAGAATACGTGGCATCTTCACCCTCCTAACGACATTAAAGCATAAAAGGGGGGGGTCAGAAATAATACAAGGTAATCATTGACTACAAGATAATTTCCCGGTTTCGTAGGTTTATATTGGCAGATTAATAGTTTCTGAGGATTCAACTGCTGCTATTGAAGATGAGTATACATCTTTATGTTTAGCAACTGGTTGATGACGGAGAAACGGGATTCGTTTTAGACGATGCATAGTTCTGTATGCATCTATGGAGTTTTAGTTTTATTGGGTATAAACAAGTTCTTCTTCATTGAATTTAATTAGGAATAAGAAGCAGAGAATCAGGCACATTATCTTTACCTCATATAGATGTGCCAGCCGGAGGAGAACATCTCCATCGTCCAACACCTGCAGAAAGGGAGTTAGAGAAGTAGAAATATTTCGTCAAATTTATTCTAAAGTGATTTAATGTTGTTACCTGAAGAGTAATTAAAGCAACATTAAGAGGCAAGCTGTAGTCTGGATCCATGGCAGTTTCTTTGGTCACATGAGATGCTTTCCAAGTCTCTGCATTCTGGAATGTCCCACATTGAATCCGATTAAGTATCAACAAGAAGCACATACAGATGGTGTCTACACACAATGAAGTCGTACCTCATGCGTGAAAGCTAAAAGAAGTGGTGAATAAACTTCTTGGCCAGTTGTTCGCCGCCAGCTTACTCCCGCACCTAGTTGGTTGATGCTCAAATAGTATTTTCCTCTAACCTAAAAAGATGATGATATAAATTGGTAACTTAAGGATGGGGAAAGATTCAAAACTTAAAAAAACAGTAGTGTGAATCATGTCTCACCCATAACCTAAGTTCAATGCTGATTAACCAGCAGGAAAAAAGGAGACAAAAGAGAATGTGTTAATTTCTTATCTTGGCATTATGTATTTGTTCAGACCCGAATCTAAAACTTGAGCTGCCCTTACTTGTAAATTAGTATGCAATTCACTAAATGACTACGATGCATGAAAGGAGTCAATAATTCTAAAGCATAAGCTGCAGCTGTTCTATGGTGGTATACCACTAGTCCTTCACATTTAGCTCCAACACAAACACTTTCATCAAGGGCTTCTCCAACTCCTCTGCCATCATCAGCAATCATACGCCTGGTGCATAAACAAAGTCAGTTTAACTGTTAGAAAATGTAGAGAGGATTTCAATACTGAAATACAGGATATATGAAAACTGAACCTGTGGAGCATTATCTCTAGCTGTCCATCTTCAATGCTGGATCCTCCAGTAGCACGATCGACTAAGACTGAGAATTCAGACGTCTTATCGGTAATGAAAATTCCAAGGTTAAGCTGGAAAAAATGTATAGAATAATATTAATGTTCAGAATATAGATTTTTTTTTGCTTTTAGAGGAAATCATTATAGTTATTTCATAATTACAGAGAAAAGATAGAAAATTTCTCAATCATTATGAGAAAGATAGATGAGTACTTTTGTCAAGTTGGCAAATAGCACTGCTCTATTGACCCTATAATATTTGCCCTCTACATGATTACCTTTGGGCATTGCAAAACTGAAGACAATTTTCAACTTGATAGTTTATAATGAGATACTTGGGAGTGATTTTAAACAGAGCAATACATTGAACACACGCTTGACCATTTGCAGTTACCTGTATAAACCTATTTTGATATGCTAGACAATGTAAAAAATATATTCATATTTTAATGATCAGCCTATGTGAACAATTATATGGAAACTGATCCAAATATATCCTGCAAGCATCAAGATCAAAGACCTTAGAAAAAGAAGCTTCGCAATATCAGGTTTTGCTCTGTGAAAATTACAAATGTAATTCAAATAAGTATTAAGAAAATTACAGGATAATAGTTCCCTGCTACTGGTTGAGTAACAGAAAGGGGCCAGTCAGCTCTGTAGTCTCGGACCTGCAAAGAGCCGTGATAAATTTAAAGAAAGTTTGAGCAACAGCAGACCACACCGGCAATAATTTTAATTCTGTATGGGGAATTAAACCCACACTAAGTTGAGAAAATGAATTAAGTGAGTAAATCAAGAGAACAGATAGCAGATAGACGTATATCAAAATCAAAAGCAGTGGAAGCAATTATAAGCCAGTGAACTGGTTTTAAAGCAATATATGTCTTGATTAACCGAATGGGGTGCCAGTATGCTATGCATAAAGCAACAATTCTTTTCGTGTCCGCTGAACCATCTCATCTCATCTAAAATCTTAGTTTTAATCCCTTGTGGACATGATGAACAACAATATCGCACCTCATTAAGCATACATCACTCAGTGTTCTAATGCTTCTTTGAGAGAGAGAGAGAGAGAGGAAAGATAATTTATGAGGAATTACCCGCTTTAGAAAGTCCCTTCCATTGGAATCAGTATAAAAGACCTTTTCTGTAACCATATTGGTTGTCATACGTGAGATTACCTCTTTCCCAACACTATCTTCTACCGGAATTGGTCCAATCTTCAAAAACAAGATATTGTCAGAAACAATATATTTGATCCAGAGAAATCAAACTTTCTTACAGTCCAAACCAAATAGAACATTATCCACAAGGAGGTCTTTTAGTATTGACACATTTAAGCTATTTCACAAAGAAGATGTCCCAGAAATGGCAGGGCACAAAGAACCAGGAGCGACTCACAGTGTATTCAACTTCAGCATGCTCTTTGTCTTTGTAAAGCCTTGTGACCTAACAAACAACAACACTCACAAATAATTAACTTATGGGGCAAGAAAGACAATCATAACAAAAACATGGATAATGAATATAAGTAGCATAACAAAGTATTGACGATGGGCTGTATATAGGTCTTTTACACAGAAATTGTGGTAAATAAGTGAGCATTAGCATGTAAAGAAACTCGAGGGATAATTGTTTCTAAGGGTTCTATTTCATCATGGCATCCTTCATTTCAAATTATGTATCTCAAAATGTGAAGAAGAACCAGCATTATGGTCCATTTTCTAAAAAAAACTTCATTACCTTGAAACTATAATTAACCCTCAATATACAATCATGCACCTACTATAGATACACGAAACTGATGTTTGTGTTTGCTATTGAGTATATTTAGGGCAGTTGCCAACCAAAATTATAAAAGTCTAGATCCACGGCATGTACATTTAATGTATACAGATAGAGGGGAATGAAGTACCTGGTAGATCCATGAATTAAATTGTTGGTGAACTTCATCAACCAGTGGTCCACGAATGACACTAATGGGCACCTGCATGTAAATTAAAATAATTTAACAAAAAAGAATACTGCAATGCCAAATCAGAAGTAATTACCAGGCATTTGACTGCAATTTGACTGTCAAAGAGGTACCAATGGTACAAATAAAAATAACCGAAAAAAAGTTGAGTGTTCTTACTGATCTTGAAACAACAGTTGGAGGGGCCCCATCAGGTCGGAAAATGTAGGCACCCGAAGGCTGTAAGGGAGGATATATAAGTAGAATGTGGTGGGAATCATACTGAAATTCAAATATCCTAATCTATGGTCCAGTTTGAACTTACCTGACTTTCTGTACTTGACCCATACCAAAGAAAGCTCTGTTGTACCGGTACATCAACCTGGTAAGAAACAACAACCACTAAATAATTGTCAAAGTCAAAATTAATTATCTTTAATTACACATTCATACACACATCATTTGCACACATATGATACATTACTATATGCACAAGCAAATAATAAGTGTGCAGATGAATGTATACATTTAGCAATATCAATGATGATTTAAAAAATTTGTGGTTTGGATCACTGTGATGAATATTACCTGTGATCTCGAATTATACATCCGTTTGAGTTGTCCAGTGGTTCTAGAAAAAGACATCTTCAGATTTCCAGGTCCAACTTTAATGGTGTCAGTTTGTGGACTGTCTGCTGCTATGAAAAATCCTTTTCTTCTTGTCACTACATGATTACGGACCAAAATATTACAGACTAGAGAATAGAATGAACTACAAAATAGACTGATTTATACTGCTCTTGTGGCAGGTGGACTGCAAAAAAATCTATGTAGTAGTTAAGAGTACACGCAAGTTAAATGATGTTAAAGAATTCTACACTTCTATGACAAGGCACGAGGAGGGAGAAGACGTATACCTTTCTTAGCAGCTTTGGAAATGAAGTAAGTGTTCCAACCTAGTGGTGGCACAGATGCTGGAAAGATCAACCAGTATCGAGGGATTTGATTTGATGAGTGTCCTAAGTATGCCTTGGTGTAGAATTTTCTTAAGTTACTTGTAACATTATCCATTTGCACATATTGAGCATCAATAGTCTTGCCCATTGAGTCTTGGACAACAAGATTAGCATCATTAACCTGGTGGGTATTGTATTCCAAAATCATATGTAAGGCGAATATTGTACTATTTATTTGAATGTGAATGTAAAAAGAAGTGAAGATAGAGCTCGTGGTATCTTACAGAAGTTT
This sequence comes from Xylocarpus granatum, assembly GCA_019650275.1. Taxonomy (NCBI): domain Eukaryota; kingdom Viridiplantae; phylum Streptophyta; class Magnoliopsida; order Sapindales; family Meliaceae; genus Xylocarpus; species Xylocarpus granatum. The sequence continues at coordinate 263,412 of BNST01000167.1, read as the reverse complement.
GGTGTACAAATAAAAGAACTGAATCACTTTTGTCCTATAAAGCCTCAAGCAAAATACAAACATATACTCAAACAATATACAAGCATATACTTACTGGTACTCTAACAATGTCAGTACGGTTCCATCCCACAGGATTGTATGCCACTACAACCTGAAAGTAACCACTGAAGCAATATGAAAGAATATTCTAATGTACTATTATTGAAAAAAAGGAAAATAATAGGATAATATGTAAAGTTACCAAATTCTTCTTTTCTGAAATGGCCCCCTCTGTTGGGGGGCAATAACTGATATTGAGCAATGGACACTGTTCAAAAATTGCAAAAGGAAAAATAACAGCTGTGGCATTAGGCCAAGATTGATTTGATCTCATTCAACAACTGATGGAAAATACAAAGAACTAGAAAATTGAAAAAATAAATAGACCTAAAATGTCCTGCCATAAAAATATTATGGATATCATGATTTTCAGGCAGTGTAGCAACTTCACAGTATTTCATAATTCCATTGAGAAGTTGAATTCACAAGGCACACATGTGTGTGTGTGTGTGTGTGTGTGTGTAATCCAAGAAAAACAAAAATTATGATATGTAGAAAAAATAAATTAATGACATCAGTTTCTACTTATTGAGAAAGACATCAAAATTTTACTTGGCCAAATGTCAGTACTGGCTTTCCACATTTGTCTCCTGATTTACTACTAGCTAGGCATGATAGAGCAGTACTAACAACAGCTTCAGCCTGTAAAAAGCAGTAGCAGTGATAAGAAAACTGAAGAGAAGTTCCAATATATACGAGGAATAAGGGTGGAAAGATAAACAAGTTAGAATATCAAAATCAGAGGAAATTTACTTAGAATGGAAATATCAGAGAAAATTCAGCAACCCACCTCAGAGGCTCCAATAGCCAGGCGCTTAGCATAGTCGTCTGTTGTATGTTGTTTTGCAGTACCAGTGACAGCATCATGGTGCTGAGCAATTCCCAAAGCATCTCCTAAAGCAAAAGTGGTAGGACCAGGTGATCGCTTTCCAGCCAGAAATTCAAGTTGTCGTGCTGCCTGTTTACAACAATGAGAAATTCAAAAATGATGAGAAACTCCCTCCAACGCTTGCAAGCAAGAATAAGCCACTTACAAATTAAAAAAAAACACAAATTATGTACAAAGCTGGATGTTCAAGACTTGTCAGTACTTGGTGCCAACAAAACCTTGTCAGCATCAACTGTCATCAGTAGGTCTCAGGTTGGTTACATACATATGGGATCAAAGTACGCAGATATCCAATAAAAATGCATAAATTAGGTTAATCCATGGTAGGTTTCCCTCTATCCCATTCTAAACTTACATACCAAATAATATCCACTCAGAATCCTAACGTATTGCTTCAAGGCAGCACGGCTAGTAAAGAAGCCTGTCCAGTAAGCATTGGGTCCATCTGCATAGCTGTCAGAAAAATATTTGACAAGCATATGTTAATAGGTGAATTCTGAAAAACATTTGCAACAACAAAAGGAAAAGGACAGAAAGATGGCACTAGTATTGCTCACGGGAAGTAATCATCAGTTTTTAGGGGCCATGATCCATTTGCAGCATTCTTTGCATTAGTGTAAAGAGATGGTGTAGAGTATAATGCATTTACTTGACCATCCTGGGAAAGATTAAACACATATAGAGCCTCAATTTCAACTCAATCTGAAGTAATAACATATAATGAGTTTCTGAAAAAAAAAGTACTTTGCACAATTTTTTTCCCTTTTTAAAGATCCAACTTTTATAGAGGTTACAAAGCTCAATTGCTAAGAAACAAACTCACATCTCTAAATGATTATACAAGTTGGGTTCTCTTCTGATCAATGAGTTGCAAGTAAATTAGCCACCATGCACAAGAGAAATAAATAAAGAAGAAGAAAAAGGAAAAAAACTATAATGACAGCATAGAGACAAGGAAGCACAACAAAGAGGAAGTTAGTTTCAAAGACTTAATTATTAAACAAAGAAGCACAACAAAAAGGAAGTTAGTTTCAAAGACTTAATTATTAAACAAAGAAGCACAACAAAAAGGAAGTTAGTTTCAAAGACTTGATCAATAGTAATAGCTAAGAGTGAAATAAATATCATTTTGTTCGGATATAATTTAAAATATTTATCATAAACTGCTGGAAACTCTTTTCGGGCAAGAATAAGAAACCAAAGCAATCATTGACACCTAGATTCCAAAATATGCTTGCTAATTTACATATAATATTTTTAGTAAAAATTATGAAATACAGCAAGATGATAACTGAGGATTGCATATTTCATCCATCTGGTAAAGCAAGATATAGCCCTAACATTTTAAGAGAAAACATCCAAAGTTGAGCATTGAAGTAAACTTTTACGGCAAGTTATAATCTATCAAGTGGAGAGGTACTCAAACCGCAGACAATAATAGAAATAGTCTTACTACAAAGGCTATCATGGTTTAGGCACAGCCGAACATGCAAGTTGAAGTTTGAAACATGACACAACTTTTGAAATGCTAGTTGATAAAATTACTTCTCTTGAACGCTACCTTGTTTACATAGTGGATCAATTTATCCATTTGCTTGAACCAAGACTCAGCATATTGGTACTGGAAATCATCACCCATTGTCCACATGATATGGTTATCCCGTGTTACATTTGCCTTTACAAATTGGTATGAAAATTTATTGTCATAACATGCTTAAATAGTCTTGCCCATGCAAGAATAAAACAAAAATTTAATGGTCAAACAGAAAAAATTAAAAAAAGAAAGAAAGAAGGAAAGAAAATGCAAAAGATGAAGAACAAAATTTACTTGGGTTAATGCAACATTAATAAAAGCAGCAACACGCTGTTCAACATTATAGTCCTCAAGAAGTGGATTGTCCTGCAGTCAAAATGTAACAAATGACAAGCTATGATGAAAAAAGCATAAGACAACCTTTAGGTAGTGTAATCTTTAGAAAATTAGAACCTGAACAGGCTCAAAATCATCATTCACTTCAAAGTGGAAACCAGTTGGGGGACTATAATGCACGGGAAAGGCATTGGCAAAGATCTGAGTAAGAAATTAGACAAGTCATATTAAACACGACAACATTCTTTAATTAACAAACAAAGGAAACTTTTAACAGTAGAGTCTCCAAACCTGAGATGAGGAACCAAAAGTCTTGGATCCACGCCATATAACTTCAAGAGATTTATCTCTCTTGCGCTTTGCTCTGTCCTGATAATCAATTCTGGCAAAATGTACAGAATCGAACCCAAGCTGTCGGAATAGTGTTAATTAATCAAAATATGTCATCTATAGCAGTACCACACAATCCATACTTAAGTGCTCAGATAATAAAACTTTCCATGTAACTAACAATTAGAAAAGATGTCCATAAAAATAGCAGTGATATCTTTTTGGTTGCAAAGCATACACTAAAATCAGTTCAGTTTATTCACTTACTGAAGCAAAGCATGCTTATTTGTGATTATCCTGGTAAAATTATTTACCTCATCACCAAGTAGGTAAGCTTGAACAGCCGAGTGTCCAAATGGATCAATTTGCCATCCAGCACGAGGAATTTTGTTAAACTGCTCCTTTATCAAACGATGACCTAGAGTTGTCTGGTCAATCATGTCTATGTAATGGGTTGTTGCTTCATCGTGCATACACCAACCACCATTTCTGTAGATACATAACCAAAGGGTTTGTCATACATTCAAAAAACAAACAGAAAATACTAGCTGTTGATTGCTACATACACAAACTCCAGTTGGCCTGCATCAACAAGTTTTCTCACTTGTTCTTGTGTTTCTGGACTTTGCCCTACCCACCATCGTTGGAAAAAAGCCTATTATTAATATCAAACTTGTTAGATGACAGAAAAAAAAGTTAGAATTAAATGAAGAACAAAGAGGATCAGAAATGAAAGCAGTCTCACACACTGAAACACACATTCAATGAATGCACTTTGCCAATTCTACTCAAATATTAAAGAATCCCCGACTTACCACCTAAAATTGCCATTTATCTTGTCTTCCTTATGCTACAAATGCACCAGTAGTTGAAAGAAAAGCTAAATAGCAAAGTAATTATTGATTGAGATATGCCAAAGACATAGTTTCATGGCTATATTGAACATTGCATTAAAATTGATTGTGGTTTAAGCAAAACATTTGGAAAAGATATGAAACATATTTACCATTTAACTTCTATTAAACTGCAGAAAATCAATCTATACAGCCATATATAAGCAAATAGCACAATAATAACTTTTGATTCCAATTCTAGTTCAAATTAAGATTACAAGATCTATAACAAGCACTCATGTGCAGCAATCCAATATTAGCCAATAAAATCAAACAATCAATTGAATTCACCATTTCAGCAAACACAAATTTTCTATTTGGATCACGACGCAAAGCTTCCACGACAGAGTCCAACACATTCTCCACACAAGCACCCTGCACCATGAACAACAATAATATCAGACAAAAACAGAGAGAGAAAACATATATGAAATTCACATGACAAAATCAAATCCAGCAGTAGCATAGTTATTATAAGAACCTGAATGCTGTTATTTGATCCAACATAGTACTGGTCAACGGTCTTCAACCATCCAACATCATCATGCGAATGAGGAACCAAATGAACATTGAGTTTACCAGGAACAACAGCAGCTCCGGTGTTGTGCTTGACGTAACTGCCATTAACTGTCAAACAAAAGCACAACAACAGACAGAGGACAACAGACGCTAAACTCGTTAGTTCAGCCATTTTACACAACCTAGAAACAGATTTATCTAAACTATCTCAAGCGTCTCCAACTATGTTCAACAGATACATATACATATATATATATATATACATATAAAGACAAATGAAACACGACAGAAACCTTTGTCAAATGCTGACAATTAATTGACATCGATCTTGACTAGAGCATCCGCTGGCCGGCAGAAAATTCGGATCCAAAATTTTCCATAGGTAGTGAAGTGGATTTTTAGTAGTGCTGCTTCCACTATTAATAACCGCTATCTCAAATTACAGTGTTGTGGTGATTCGGTATACTGATGTTTATGGTAAGCGTATTTCCTGGCCGTTTGATTAATTTTGATCAACAGTAATATTTCTTTACGATAATTATTTTAATTTTTTATATACTAATAAATGTTAACTTATTAAAACAATTATTGTATGGAAACTTAATAAAAGTGATGGGTACAATTATAGTGTTGGAGCATTCAAATCTTCTTAAATAAGTAACACACTTAATAGAATTGACCCAACAGACGGCCGAAAAGGCTCCCTTCCCCTGAAACCATACCCCCATTATAATAATTTGTTATTGCTTTCGCTCGCCAGAACAATATATATATATATATATAAAAGCAGCAAAGACTTTTTTCCAAGTTTACTCTGCTAACAATAATGCATGCATGCTTATATCAGTGTTTCCAACTTTCCTGCCTGCCTGCAACGTACTTGCTTAACTCTTCAATCATTTTTTTTATATTTAAATTTTAATAAAATATTTATAATAATAATAAATTATATTTTAATAAAATTCATAAATTAATTTTATATTTTATAATATATAATTTAAATTATTTATTATTACATTAATATTTATTTAAATCCATTTAAAACCTAAATTACGTAAGAATTCCGTTATGTAACGTCGAAAACACTTCTATCCTTATTCCCTGCCTAGGAAAACAATTTCTTTGCCGCGATTTCTGAATCAAGTAATTGAAATAATTTTTTTCCAAAAATAACTAATGTAAAAAAAAAGGATAAATAGAAATGCAAAACAGTTATGAACTTCAAGTGAACACGAACCATGTACATAACCAGAGAAGCACAATTCCAAAGTATCCATGTACTGGTACTGAGACATTGCAGCGATACAATTCAGTGTTTAGACACTAGTAAGGCTTCTCTGAAGCCCTCTGCAGCACAAGGGAAAATCATCAATCGGCACCACTCATGAGCTACAATGATTGAGGTTAACCACCTGCAAGAACAATGCTGATCTAGTAATTACTACTAAGTTTACAAATATTGTTGCAAAGATAAGGATTCCAACCACTACAGATTTACAAGAATGTTGTCAGATTGGTTACATCTTGTATCCCATAATCTGATAAAAGAAATCACGTACGGGGTTAATTTGGAAGTTCAAACCTGATATTGAAAAGCAACAGCAGAAAATTATTTCTTCTCCTCCTCCTCCTCCTCCTTTGATGCCTTATCTTCATCCTTCTTCTCTTGGGGCTAGAGAACATACATAACGCAATCAGGTCTCAAAAACTTCCATCGAGCATTCACTTTGTATATACCAACACCAAAATTTATATCAACAGCCACAATCAAATTGAAAACGGCATGGATACCCGGACCTGATATTCATTAATATTTTACCTTAAGTTATAATTATTTGATTATGATAAAATATTATTTTAACTCATTTAAAAGAGAAAACGTCACTTATGCTAACATTGATAAATTCCCCTTCCCAATTCGGTTTCATACTGCCAATTTTGTTCTTACATTAAACAAAGACGAGGGAAGCTCATATTTACTCATCAAGAGGTTGTGCATCTTACTCATTAAAGGCAAATCCCAGTTTAAAGGTGAAGAGATACATAATAAGACTACCATTTTGGGCATCAAATAAATAGTTAGTACTCCATTGCAAATCTTACTTACCCCAACAAAAAATATTTTTAGATTTTTTTCCCCTTTTTTTGGTTGTATATTATTTCTTTAGCCAAATATAAAGGTCAATTACAACTTAAAGCATAAAGTACATTTGTGTTCTGTATCGCACACAAACATAAATAGAGAACATGTCTATTTATGCTACCACCAAGTTTGATAAACTCACCTCAGACTGGCTTTGCAAGGAAGCAATCACATCTTTAACTGAGGGATCATTTGGATCAACCCCAGGAAGCTGTGGATGCAAAAGCTTATTAGTTATTACATGCAATACAAGAACAGATCATCTTATGCTTTTATTTCTCAACAGGGTTGGACAAAAATAATAATTGCACTTTAGCAAAGATACCGATGCAAGGATGGATGACACAAAAGACTGATCAGCCAACAATTTGCTCATATCACTCTGGCTTGCAGTATCTTTCGTACTGTCTTGCACGGATAATTGAAGAGCTACAAACACCAGAGAGAGGAAAGTATAAAAAGCCATTATTTAATCATCAAATGCTGAATTGACAACTATCAATAGGCAGGTGCCAATAAAAATTTCGAAAAAGGTATGGGCAAAACATCTTCAACCAAAAAGGATAGCTTATACTTCACACAATCAAATAGAATATTTAGCAAACAGAAAAGAAAGTAGGAGAAAGGATTAAAAGGAATGACCCTAAAAAGATTTTAAAAAATGACCCTAAGCCCCACTCTTTTTTATAAACAAAAGTTTCCACATGCCCTAATCCCCGACTATGCACCCCAGTCAGCCCTACCTACATACTCCTAAGTAGGCCAAAATTACATGGATTTTAGACATTCCAAATCCTCAGTTCCACAGCTAGCATAACTTTGTGCAATGGCCATCAGGATTGGGTCTATGGTTTTTCCAAGCATCCACTACAAAATTAAAAAAATTAACTGAACACAAGGACTCACCTAGTGCCAACTCTGGATCATCTTCAGCCGCCTCTGACATATCCGTGTCTCGCAATTCATGGCTAGAAACAGGATCATCCATTGACATTGCAAGGGCCTGCTGTAGCAGAGAATGCTCCTCATCCTATGGCAAATTTTCAAAGTCAAATTACAGAATAGTTTGGGACTCCTGCTAGTGGTCTATCATCACAAACAAGCAAAAAAAGAAGGCACATGTTGCTTGTTTTCAAGAATTCTACAAGAACAAGATGATGGTACTATTTGAACGTGCTGGTAGTTTTGATACCCCAGTACAGCTCCACTTAAACAAAACCTGCCCTGTCAAGCATTATTCTAATCGCAAAAACAACTTTCTTTATGTTATTTTTAGTTCAAGAAGGTAGGTTAATCTGCATTCCAAGAAAACAAAAAGACTTATACCCAAAATCTGATAAATATGAGTCTTATGATCTCAGTAACACATGAAATCTTTAAATTAAAGATTTTCTATCTTGAAAACATTTTTCTTTAAATGCACAAATGAATGTTCCCCGAGCTGACTAAAGGAAGGCAAACTTTCTCTTGATTGATTACGCAAATATCAGCAAGATGTGAGAAACTGCAGGTCAAACCTGTAATCATCACTCACACGCTGAAACTCTTGATAAATGGACAGTGTCCTGTTGTTCAAATGGCATTCACAGACCTGGTGACATTTGTATTTGAGGTCACAGACTAGCCACTAGTCCCAGGCCCCTCAAAAGAGAATAAAAGAGATTCACGCACAAGTGTGCACATGTAGCCAATGAGAAACCTAACTCTACAAAAAAGGCATAAGCTAATAACTTTGAAGAATGAAGTTCTAAAATATACTTTCGTAAAATGCAAGTTAAATGAAATATATAATAAATAATTACTACTGATAATGACTAATTTAGCAGGCAAATGTCAAAGTGGAAATCAAAAGTGACACAAACCGTCAATTCATTTCTCTTATTTTCAGCTTCAGAAACCAGAACGCTAGGTTGATCAGTCATAGTAGCGTCCTGTGAACTGGATTGCTGTTCGCCTTCTTTTTCCTTTTTAGCAGCTTCATCTGCTGCTCTTTTAGCAGCTGCTTCTTGCCTGGCTCTCTCCTCTTCCATTGAAACTCTAAGAGCGAGGGCCAGTTCAGGATCCAGATTGGGGTCCACTCCAAACTCAAAACCAGAGGCACCACCAGCTGCAGCTGCAGCAGCAGCCGCTGCAAAGCCACTTCCACTTTCCCCATCCCCAGTAAAGATGGGTGTACTGCCACGAGGGGAATTTTAAACTCAAATCAGAATATCATATCAAAGTGATGCATTAACATTCAAAAGAAATGAAGCAAACTGAAGTAGACTACTTGCCTTATAAGCACGTCAGAAAGGGCATTTGGACCAGCAGGAACATGAACAACATGGCTACTGTCATTATTGTTCACAGCAGCGAGAAGTGCTTCAAGCTTCTCCGTTTTCCCATCATCATCTTCACCAAAATTAACAATGTCAAGTGCCACGCTATTCTTTTTCAACTTCCTTCCTATCATCTCCAAAATTTTCTTTTCATGTTTGATGGGACTGTAAACACACAGACATACAAAAATCAAAGAAGCTAAAAACGAAATGGTGGAGCAGGAAAACACAAGCAAACTAATCCCAGCACACCTTCCAGCAAAGAGAATAATCCTTTGCTGCTGCTTTTTGTTTTGGCGATGCTTAAGAGCCAGTTGAGCCACCTGAATCCCAGCAGCAAGATTCATTTCACCACCCATTTCAAGACCTGCATATGGCATAAGAAATCATTACAAGAACTTAAACTAAAATTCCTTGTGAGAACAATTAAAAAAAAACTCCATCTTTAACAAATAAATCTCAAAGCAAGTAAAATAACTAACCGTGCATGCAAGCTAAGATCTTGCCCAGATCACTAGTGGGGGTGACCAAAACACGAACCCCTTTCCCTGCCATTGTTAAGACTCCCACTGTATTCTCCGGATTTAACTATTACATAGAAATCCACAATAACTCATATCAACTAAGCCCTAGAACTACGTATCCGGAATAACAAAGTAATGAACCTTAATCAAACATCTAAAGCCATAAGAATATGAAAACTGGGGCACGAAAATCAAAATTTCCCTGGAAATTAGGGCAAAAAAGGGAAAGAATAATAAAAATAAAGTGAAACAAGAAACCTGGGTTTTGGCCCCACAAATGAGATTAACGGCTTCGGACTGAGCTTGTAATCTATTGGGAGTGTAATCTCCGTTACGCATCCACTCAGAGTTGTCGATACAGATCATAGTTGCCTGTGCATTTTTTTTTAAAATTGAGTATTTGAATTATAAATCAGACGAATAATTAGAAATTAAAATAAAAACGAAGAAGAACGGGAAAGAGAGGAAAAAGCCCTAACTTATGGAAATTAAAAGGAACATTGTCTTACCTCAAGAACCATGGTTATTGATTCAGAAGAAATGCTAAGGATCGAGAGAGAAGGGAGACTGTGTGTTTGCACAGAGACGAATACGGAAGTTTTTAAGTGGTTTTCTTGCAGAAGAGGTCTCGTTATAATCTGATGTGACCAGGATTATTTTAGACCTTGCGTGAGAGCTGCTTATTACTTGTTAGTCCGAGAACTGGAAGAGTCCGGAGCCGGTGAGATTATGCCACGTTAGCTTTCCCATGAAATCTTAGCACGAGGATGCAGCTATACAGGCAGTTGTATTTATTTTTTCCTCCAAATTGTTAGGATCATTCTGTATAGGGGGCGGGACTCTTCCTGAACAGTCAAATATGCCTCGCGGCTGACCCATCGCGGCCCATTGAGAACTTATGAGTCGTATTAGACTTATTTATTTTTAAAAGGTTCGTTCCGACTCGGATCAATAGTTCGTAGGAATCTTGATTTAAAGAACGAGGTGAACCATCTAGACCCCATATGTCAGGCATTTCTAATTCTGCTATTGATAGAACTCAAATAGTAGTATTGTATTTATGTCATAATATACTCGTATTATATTAAAATAAACTAATTCAAATATGATTTATTTAATAATTATGTTAAAAATAAATATTTTAATTTAATTAAATAAATTATAATATTATTATTTATTTAATATTTATTAATATATATATATATATATATATATATATTTATAATAAATACTAATCAATTTTAAAGAAACCAGTGTCACACGAAAGCAGGGAAGCAGCAGCAGGATGTGGCAAAACTTCTATTAGGATGATCATGCTCTGTACAATACATAAGCCAATCTCAGATAAAATTTACAGATTCACAACAAGCTACTTGCGCACAATATGTCTTTAAATAATCAAACCCTGGATTGAGCAGGTGATAAATTTTAAAAGCAGCTCACTTCTATTCTGTGAACTTTGGTGGAAAGGAGGAACGCGAAGGGAGACGCCTGCAGGAACTCCAAGGCGTCTAGATGGTCTACTGGAATTGAATTTGTGCTTCTCGCAATTTCTCTGAAGAAAAAGAGGCAGGTGAACAGTCGGAGCCACTAAAAGAAAAGGCATTGAGTGACTATGCATTTCAAAAGTCTGAAGCAAACATTTTAGCTTGATTTGCAATATAACTTGTATTGAAATCCCACCATACATCTATTTGTTTTGAAACTCAACTGCATATGCAGCCCAACCAAAACCACTGCATAAATACTACTTGACATGGTTAGCAGAATCAAGAAACTTTTAACCAGATACTTCATCTGGTTTATAAATGAACGAAACTCACCCCCTGAAATATTTAAAGCAAAAGCAAACAATAAATTTGTTTTCCACAGAAGAAAAGTTAGTTACACACCTGATTACAAGGGCCAGACAAATTATCATCTCAATTTTCTGATTCTAAGGCCAGTTTCTACTCTTAACCTGCAAGACAACCAATTGCACAACATAATAAACCATACATACTACAGTGATGCAGAAAATCAGAATCTTTAAGATTGTACATGAATCAAATGTATTTCTCCAACTTGAATATCTGCTAGAAAGCTAAATGAAGTCACTATGGTCTACATGCATATTGCTTTCAGTGTAAAATTTGAGCAACTTGCAGCATCAATGTGAGATAAAGTGCTAATCACTTTAAAACATTGCTCAGGGAAAGCAACCATGGGTGCAGCTCTTATTAAGTCAGAATATCAAGTGCTGGTTATACATGCCACCTAAATCCATCGCAATAAGTTTACAACATGCGTAAGACCCGATCAAATCCAAGAATACAAAGAGGATGGCTAGATTTCTCAGAATATGAAAGTTAGGAGGACTAGATTTCCTGCAAGGAGCGTACAAGTTGTCAACCCCTGTCAATTCTTTTTATGAAGTCTACTCATAGTTTTGTCAAGCATTTTGCACTTGACTTTTTGTATTGCTACATTTGGTTTCAACAAAAAATTGAGAAACTTTGATACAAAGTGTGTTAGGGAATTTACCTTATGCCTAGGTGCTGCATACTTTCACAAACATAATCAAGTTCAAAGAAATACTTAAAAAGGCAATGCAAGCATTGAGTGGCATCAAGAAATGAAACCAAACTTCGAAATTATCACTCTTTATCATTCATAAAATGATGGTTTATATAAAATGTATTTTTCATCTAATCCGCAAAGAGTTGTACTATTTGTCTTTGAGATTTGGTATATTAGCATAGAGAACCACAAGACTTGAACAGAACCTCAAAATAAATTATAAGGGCAGTTATCATCTTAGATTAGCCACACATTGGAATCCAAATAGAGGGAATACAGAGCAACCTAATTGTATGAGATAGTGAACTTAGAATCACTGTTGCTCCATAAAGCACTAAAAGACAAAGGAAGGCCGACTCGACCCTGTCAGGACATGCAATTTTGGTTCTTGAGAGATAGTTAGCCTAATGTATTAACAATGCTCTAGAGAACAGTGAAAACAAAGGATGACCTTAACACACACACCTCATTACTTGCACTATTGGTTCTCATATCAAGCTTGCACACTGGGCAGAATGTTCCCCACTTAGTCAGCCATGATTCTACACAGCTTGAATGAAATTCTGCAAGTACCTATCAAAAGATTAATCAGCAGCAGGGACAAAAGATGCGGATCAAAATTCACAAGGTGGAAATCAAAATAGATGTCACCATTCCAATGGTCTACTTTTGAAATTGCAACATGCATCCAACAGGAAAATATATGATGGCATTTTGTACAAGCATTGAGTCAAAAAATAAATTTCCATAAAAATTTCTTGAAATTAAGGGACGGGGAGCATTGACTCACTTGCTTTACACATACAGTAAAGAATTTCCTCCAATAAATTTCAATCCACTGCGAAAGCTTATTGTATTAATGACACGAACTAAATCTTACCATGTTTGCAAGGAAGGACTCTGAGTTTTTCTCCATCTTTGTAATCCTCAAGACATATGGCACAAGTTTCTCCCTGATGACACTGATCTGAACGATCTGATTTGAACAGTAAGCAAGGGAGTGCATCTACTATCTTGGAATCTAAACTTCTAGGTTGATGTTGATTTCTTCCTTGCCAAGACATCCAGCGTCTGGGAGTAATAAAGGCTATAATCAAGAATGCTACTACCACAATAAGTGATAAGATAGATATTGCAAGCACCGTCCAGCCTCCTCCATTGTAAGGTTGCAAAATGCAGCACTCCCCATTTTCACCCTGCGCATTCTCCTTTAAAAACACACCAGCTTCCTTTGAAATGAACACTGCAGGCACCTTTACTCCCTCACCATTTACCATCACTAAGCACAAGTGGTAAAGATTAACAATCTAAAACTCGTCATTTGCTTCAACCATATAAAGGGACAAATTTCCCAAAACATGGAAACAAATTTCCTCGCTCTATTAAATGTGTTAGAAGTATTATCATGATAATTTCGGAATATCTAACACAACTAAAAAAATGATTTTCTAGGAGTTCTATTTTACTTACTGTAAACCAAATTTTCTTTGTCTCTGTCATCGTATACAATTGCAGCAAGAAATCCTCCGTTTTGAGCGTTTCGGATTTTATCATCGAAAGTGCATTGACCCCTAACTAGTAAAGCGAACCTAATCTGATCGGTTTCATTGGATGCAAAAACGTTGCGTAACGAGGAACAAGCATCCGGAGGATCTGCTACATGTAGAGCTCCACAGATGCCCGAACGATTTACATCAACAGCTATAAAGCAAACAAGTTCATCGATTAATAAAGGAAAATAACAACTCAGATTTTTAAGTAAATTATCGCAATTCCATTTCGGAAAGATCCGTTTGCTTGCTGAGAAGACTAGAAAAAATAATAAGAAACTATCTTAGAAATAGCCAGATTTTCTCAGTCAACAAACAGAATAAGAGAGATGGAAAGAGATTACCGGATTTGGCAGGAAGGTCTTGGAAGGTGATGGAGAGTGGTTTCCAAAGTACAGTAGCAGAAGATAGTGAAACGACAAAGGAAACAAGTATAAAGAATCCAATTAATGCATTTCTCATCACTCTCTGTTGCTCTTCAGCTCTTCGAGACTTACTCCCTCTCCAACGGGTGCAGATTTCAGATGAACAGTCTGGAAACTGTGAGCAGAGGAGTAGATGATGTTAGTCGAAGCCTTGGAGGGCGATTAAACAGAGAAACGGTGCGTTTCAGGAAGGAAGAAGAAAACCCGCTCCGCAATCCGGACTCGGGCAATGCCTTTTTCTTCCATGGTAATGACCGAATATATTCGTTCTTATCTTTCTACATCGAAACTGTGACGTTCCAACAATTTTTTTTTAAATCGTTATACGATGACGTTTCTCTCTCGACATAAACGCTGTCGTTTAATCGTTGATCGGGTGTGCATGAGAAAAATTTTGCTCTTGTTTTTCTCCACAATAGGGCGTCGTCAGAGCTGACTGGTTTTTCTCGTAGACTCGCCATCTCACTCCGCGAGCCAAATTGAAAGCGGCGTGTTTTCCCATCGAACAAACTTACCGGTTTCGTGTTTGATGGATGACATCTCAAAATTACCCCTTCCAGAAGCATTCCTCGATTTCCTTAAAGAGAATGGACTGGACCCTTCGGTTTATACCTCCACTGATGCAACGCCTCGTTACATAAGGTGATGCAGGATTTATATATCCATTTCATGTCGGATAACTTTTTATTGAATTTTCAATTTTTGTCGGAAGATTAAAAGCTGGGAGTGAAGCTGATTTGGAAGAGATTGAAGCTGATATAAAGTGTAAGCTGCAGAAAGTTGTGTGGTTGCAGGGCTTTTATTCTCTTCCACTTGATACTAAGATTGCTAACACTAAGGCATACAATGAAGGAAAGGTTGTTAACTAAAGTTTTGTTTTTCTTCAGCATATTCTTAGTGTTTGAGTTGATGATTAGTTATGTATCTTTCAATCCGATGATTTCTTGTTGGGGTTATTTCAGATTTATGGAATTGATGCGGCTTCTGGGGCTGCCGTTTCAGCTTTAAATATTTCAAAGGGGGACCACGTTTTAGATCTCTGCGCTGCTCCTGGTAAGCAATATTTGTTTTCGTTCAGTAATGGTGTTCTCTCCAACAAGAGTATACTACTGATCTGTTTTAATTCTGTAAAGTTCATGATAACAAGTGAAATTTTAGTGAGAAATCAGTTGGTGTAGTTGGCATGCAAAACTTCTTAACAAGTTGGTGAGAGTATTGTTAGTGATTCCAGTTCACTCTTACTCTAAAATAGGATGGTATATCCCATTTTAGGTTCCATGGAAATAGGAGATTGATCAAACCTGAAAATTGAGTTTAATTTCTTTGTACAAGAATTTGAAGCATTTTTTTAGACTCTGATATTGGATAACTTTTGACATGATGCAAGGATAATTTGGATAGAATCATATAGGACGGGACAGGATTTTGGTGTGCATCATTTTCTTTTCAATTTTCTTTGCCTTTTTGACACAGTGCTCACTCTTTTTGTTACCATATCTTGTGTGTCTAGGTGCTAAACTTTGTATGATACTAGACATTCTTGGTGATTCTGGATCTGTAACTGGAGTTGATGTTGCAAGACATCGTCTAGCAGCTTGTAGAACATTGGTGCAGAAATATGCTCTAGGTGATTGTTGCCGACTTTTTGTTGCTGATGGAACGACCTTTTCCCTTGTTCCCTCAAGGCTCTGTTTGGATAATGGATCATGTAATCAAATTGATGAAAGTTGTTTCGTATATTAAACCTTCAAATTTGGATCGTGAAATCTTCAACATTTTTCTGATTTGTGTCATTCTGTCTAGTATTAAACAGGTGAGGCTGCATTGCAAGAAAAGAGAGATATGTTTAGGGAATGGACTTCTAGGAGACCATGGAAAGAAAGAAAAAGAGCAGCTAAATCTAGGGAGAATGCAACCTCAGGGGTGATCATGAGGAGTGAACATCCTGAACTTCTATTCTATGGTCGTCATTCCGGTGTGGTTGGGCTCAGTAGAAATGAATTGTACAAAAGTATATGTAACAGTGAAGTCTCAAGCTCTGGTTATGACAAGGTGAAGTTGCAGTTTAGTTTGTTTACTTTTTTGTTTTATAAAGAGGGGTGATATTCTTCAAGTAACTGAATATGATTTTTAGAGTGGGACCATTTCTCAAGTCGTACTTTTCTACACCCTTTGTAAGTGCTTTTAAATGATTCAAATTTAATTTAGGTCCTGGTGGATGCGGAGTGCACTCATGATGGGTCAATTAAACATATCCAGAAATTTGAGAATTGGGGCTGGACAACTCTTGAACGCCGTGTACTAGGTGCAGAAAGAACTGATAGCTTGACCAATCTTCAGGTAACTTGATTCATTTTCCTACTTTCTGTATTAGCAGTAATCTTGCCAGATTTCTGTCCTCCCTTTGTCGCTCTTTTTTAGCCCTTCTTCTCCTTTTTAATTTGAATCATATAGATGCTTTAGAGAGATTAGGGGTTATCTTATGTTGCATATTTTCGAATTTCATTTGATATAGACAAGAAAATATGTTCTTTGGCTTTTTCTAGGACGTGTGGCATGATGTTAGCAATTGTTGATGATTTATAGCCACACGCATAGTTTAGTAGAAGAGACGAATGTACTGACTAGCTATTAGCTATAAAAGCTTACAATTTGATGTACATGGGTTTTTGCAGTACAATATTAGAGTTATTGAAGAGGAGAATTTTAATATCAAAATTTGCTGAAGTCTGAAAACTAGAAACAAAATAGTGTTTTTTTTTCCCTTAGGAGTTTGCAGTTGGCATGGCCCAAGAGTAGTGCACAAAGTAGAGATGTGGCTGTTGCATGCTTTTGATGGATGATCCTTGTGGTTTAAGTTCAAACTAACTTTTTTCTTTTGTTCTTTAAAACATATAGAATAATACATGCACAAACTCCTATAAAAACTCGTCTTACAAATTGAATTGGCATTAAAGTAGTGGAGGAGTGAAAACATCAAAGTTAAATAAATGGAAGTAAATAATGTGGGACAAGTGGCAATATATAAACTGTCACAATAGTTTGTATGGAAAGAGTTGGTATAAGAAATTGTATTTAGAGTATTACTCAAGAATAAATGGGTTGTATTAGCTGAAGTAATGATGTAGGAACATCTTGTCCTTTTCCAGTTCTTCGGCATTTAATTGTGTGGCAATACCTTTTGTATTTGAAATTTAAATCAAATTTACCTGTTCTTTCTGTTATACTGAAAGTGTTAAATCTCTGGTTGCAGTTAAAACTTCTTACCAATGGTTTTAGATTGCTAAAAGTAGAAGGATTGCTTGTCTACAGCACTTGCAGGTACATTTCTTCCACATTTCCTATTGATCATAATGTGCATCGACACACATCCTTTGTTTTCTTATTTTTATCTGTTTGGTTGATTAGCTTGACAGTTGCTCAGAATGAAGATGTGGTGGAGCAGTTTCTCAAGGAAAATGCCTCTGCTGGTAGGTCCTCTCTGTTTCCGAGTCTAGCATGGAAAATATATTTACTGAAGTTGATTTCGGTCATGATTTAAGATTATAACCTGCTGTTGACATGCAATATATGTTTCTTTTCTAGAAGTTAATTTCCTCACTTTTTGTCAATGTGAAGAGTATATGTTTTGTATGTACATTATGCTCTTTTATCATCTCTTCTAGTCTTAGGTATGTGACAAGTCATTTTATCTTGCAGAGTTGCAGGAGATAGATGCTGCCAAAGATTGGCCTTGTAAGAGTGGGAGGATACCAAAGACGTTGCGCTTTGACCCCTCAACATCAAATACTAGTGGGCTTTTTGTAGCAAAGTTAACAAAATTGGCCGCTTGATTTTTCTTTTTCCTTCTGTTTCCATGCGTAGGATACTTGTTTCGTTAATACTGCTCATGTCTGTAACTGAATTAACACTAGTTTGATAGATCAGGGAGCGATTTTGATTTACTCAGTAATTGACCCCTTCTCATGCAAGGGCCACTTTCTTTTGCTTACTTTACGGTACTCAACAGAACTGATTGTTGTTCATTGTCCAGTAGCAGCTCGCAGAGCTATTTTTTTTCTAAGAGTATAAGCTGCAGATGGATTACAAGTCATAGTATCTACTGTAATCTGGTTATACAGTGTAATTACATGGACTATTGTAACTGAAACCGGTGTGTTTTCCAGTCGCACAAACTTTTTGGTTTTGTTTTTGATCGAAGAAATCTCCAAATTCCCATACCCGGAAGCATTTCTTGATTTCCTTGATTAGGATGAGCTGGACCCTTCGGATTGCACAGCCAGCGATTCAACCATTTGTAATTGAAAGATCATGAAAACTTGTGTGTGTTTTCATACACTGCATGTTTGTATCTTCGCGTGAAAGCAGGATAGGGACATTTACTCACCTTATATAAAATGAGATGACACGCATTTTGCCAGTTGAATGGAAGAACGGTGGCGTGATTTATCACGACATGCCAAGCCATTTGTCGCCATGTACATTCGTCATCAGTGACT
The DNA here is from genome assembly GCA_019650275.1 of Xylocarpus granatum. Lineage (NCBI taxonomy): Eukaryota > Viridiplantae > Streptophyta > Magnoliopsida > Sapindales > Meliaceae > Xylocarpus > Xylocarpus granatum. The sequence goes on along the minus strand of BNST01000167.1, from coordinate 244,794 downwards.
TCAATACGATGCAGTAATCAAGACCGGTGATTGATTTGAAACCAATCTGTGTTCGGATCACTTTCAACGCCCACTATCCAATGCAGCATCGGTGGTTATACAGCGGACGCAAAGTCCAGCTGCATTCTTAACTTTGGGCTACAGGTCCAATTAAAAGCCCTATATCCACGTTTTAAATCTCTTCGGAGCTGTTACTGTAACAGAAGCCATGACCACCACAGCCACGACTACGACCGACGAAATCACGGCTCCTCTCAGTAAGATTTTCATTTCTCTTCTTCTCTTTCTCCTCCACTTTCCCTCCGACGCACGAAGACCAACACTCTTTTCTTTTCATTTACAGTCCAGAAGAACAAGAACTACCTCTCCGATGCCTCGAACTCATCGTCACGCACGGCGGATAATCCATACGACGGCGAGAATTCACCGATCAAACAAGTTGCTCTCACCGTCCCTACCACAGACGATCCCGCCCTCCCGACATTCACATTTCGGACGTTGACTTTGGGAGCTTTGTCATGTATGCTCCTTTCTTTTCTCAATCAGTTCTTCTGGTACCGGAGAGAACCTCTTTCTCTCTCTTCCATCTCCGCTCAAATCGCGGTCGTACCTCTCGGCTACCTCATGGCGAAAACTGTCACAAACAAAGTCTTCTTCAAGGGGCGAAATTGGGAGTTCTCATTAAATCCCGGCCCGTTTAATATCAAAGAGCACGTACTCATCACAATCTTTGCTAACGCCGGATCTGGCAACGTTTACGCGATTCACGTTGTTAGTGCCGTTAAGATATTTTATAATAAAGAGCTGACATTCTTCTTGGCGTTACTCGTCGTTATAACAACCCAGGTTTTAGGGTTCGGTTGGGCCGGCACGTTCCGCCGGTACTTGGTGGAGCCTGCAGCCATGTGGTGGCCACAGAATCTGGTACAAGTTTCGCTCTTTAGGTACGCATCGTAAGCATTGTTATCGTTGGATCATCGTGGTTTGTTTGCTATCGTTTGATCATCCAATTCAGTTTCATTTTGCCACGTGTTCTTTCGACGGTACTTTCCTAGTCATATGTCTACTGTAGTTTGTCGGCTAGTGAAATATAATTTAAGATACTTTGACATGTTTCTATTCTACATTTTGTCAGTGTGAACATAAATAATCGCCATTGGCAATAATTAACACGTATTAAACAAAGTGTTTTTTTATTTCTGAATTGACGCGAGGAATTCTTAAATAAATTTTGACACGTTACACATTATTTAATAATTAAAAATATTTATTTTGATGGATAACAGTAAAAATAAAAGTAAAATATATATAAATTAATTTTCACATTAATTTATAATATTAATTATTAAATTTAATCTAATTACACGTTAAAATTTAATTAAAAATAAAGATAAATTAAATGTAGATGAAAGCATTTTTTTATTAAAAAGTAATGATAAATAAATAAATTTGATATATTTAAAACTATTAAATTGTAATTAATATAAATTAAATTAAATAATTTTTAAAAAATATGAATAATATAATGTTGAAATTATAGAGTCGAGGTAAATATTATTTTCCTTTGTTAAATATACTGTTGGTAACAAGTATCCTATGTGCCTGTGTCCCTGTGAAATAAGAATAGAAAGTTAAATGACATGGTAAGATGTCACATGCATTATTTCAAATTGAGATTAGCATAGTTATTACGTGTCTCTAAATGAAACTCACAGACATTTTAACTTCACGTAGAAAGAGTTATTCTTTTCAGAGCAACCTTAATTGAGTATTTCATATGTTTATACTTCATGAGATAGTTGTTGTCATCATCTTTACATTTATTGATATCATTTCAGTTTGGCTCCCAAATGATGTGTAAAATCACAGGGCATTGCACGAGAAAGAGAAGAGAACCGAGGGTGGGTTAACAAGGAACCAGTTCTTCATCATCGCCTTTATTTGCAGCTTTGCATATTATGTTTTTCCTGGGTATCTTTTTCCAATGCTAACCTCCGTGTCCTGGATTTGCTGGATATTCCCTAATTCTATATTAGCCCAACAGTTAGGATCGGGAATACATGGCTTAGGCGTTGGTGCAATTGGGTTTGATTGGTCTAGCATATCTGCATACCTGGGGAGCCCTCTTGCTAGTCCATGGTTTGCCACAGCCAACATTGCTGCTGGCTTTTTCTTGATCACGTATGCCATCACCCCTATTGCATACTGGCTTAATATCTTTAAAGCCAAAACCTTCCCTATATTTTCGGATGGCTTATTCACATCTACCGGCCAAAGCTACAACATATCTGCTATTATAGACTCAAATTTCCACTTTGACACTAAAGCTTATGAGCGGGAAGGTCGTCTTTATATTAGCACCTTCTTTGCTATGTCATATGCTGTTGGTTTTGCCTGCCTAACTTCCACTGTTGTTCATGTTCTCCTTTTCCATGGAAGGTAAGCTGCTGTTATTATTATTATTATTATTATATGTCAATTCTATGCATTTTGCTTTTGGTATCAGTTTGTTGTCTTTTTATGAAATAAATACTATTCAAACCTATGCACCAGAGGTGTGTTGAGCTCTGCCAACTGAAAACAGACACTACCTTGCCTATTGTAATTATTTATCTATAAGTTGTCTCAATTTTTCGAGGGTGCAGCAATATTTGGCAGTTAAGCAGGTCTGCTTTCCAAGAGACAAAGATGGATGTGCACACAAAGCTCATGAGAAGATATAAGCATGTACCCGAATGGTGGTTCACATGCATCCTTTTGGTAAACATTGCAGCAACCTTATATGCATGCCAATACTATAAAAAACAGCTTCAACTGCCATGGTGGGGTGTATTGCTGGCATGCGCTCTTGCCCTGTTTTTCACTCTTCCTGTTGGAGTAATCACTGCTACAACAAATCAAGTAAGTTTGAAGCTGTGTGACAAGTTCAATATTTTCTGAATCATTGATATAATTAAGCTTTACGTGTTGCGGTCTAAGGATGTTCTTAACTCAGGCTGACATTCTTTGGATGAAAAATAAGTTTCATTTCCATTCTTTTAGTCCTTTATCATTTTCTTCTTTGCACTATATGGAATTGGTAATTGCATACCACTACAAATTATTTCTTTGCAAAACAGACACCAGGGTTGAATGTGATTACAGAGTATATCATTGGATATTTATACCCGGGATTTCCTGTTGCAAACATGTGCTTTAAAGTATATGGATACATAAGCACGAAACAAGGGATCATCTTTTTGCAAGATTTCAAGCTAGGTCACTACATGAAGATTCCTCCGAGGGCTATGTTCATGGCACAGGTTAGCTTCCTCATTTCTTCTCCCATCCAAAAAGGTCGAGAGCTAACTTCTGTTTCAAGGACTATCTATCTATCTATTATATATATATCTATATATATATATATTCTCCTCTAACAACATGATCTCATTATCAGGTAATTGGTACCATAATATCAGCATTGGTGCATTTGGGAACGGCATGGTGGTTGATGAATACCGTCCCGGACATATGCAACAGGGAATTACTTCCAGCAGGCAGCCCATGGACCTGCCCTGGTGACCATGTATTTTATGATGCCTCCATCATCTGGGGTCTCATCGGTCCTCGCCGTGTTTTCGGAGATCTGGGCCACTACTCTACTATCAACTGGTTTTTCTTAGCTGGGGCAATAGCTCCTCTCGTAGTTTGGCTTGCACACAAATCCTTTCCAAGCAAGCCTTGGATTAGACTTATCACTATGCCCGTGCTCTTGGGTGCTACAGCCAACATGCCGCCAGCTACTGCTGTCAACTACACCAGCTGGATTCTTATTGGATTCATCTCTGGCTTTATCGCTTACAGGTATTATCGTGATTGGTGGAGTCGCCACAATTATGTGCTGTCCGGAGCACTTGATGCTGGATTGGCATTCATGGGAGTATTGTTGTACTTGTGCTTGGGAATGCAGCATGTCACCCTCAACTGGTGGAGTAGTCACTCGGATGGTTGCCCGTTGGCTTCTTGCCCTACTGAACCGGGAATTATAGTGAAAGGCTGCCCTGTTTTCTAAGTATGTTGATTGAACCTATTGAAATTAGTTGTAACATATCTTTATTATGACTTTTCTTCTGTGTAGATTTGTATACGATCAATGCTTTGTTGGAATTCGTTCGACACTAAATTTTATGTAAATTCTGCATCGATAATTTTGTAAATTTTAAAATATAATTTAAATAAATTTAATATTACATAAATAATAAGAATATATAATTAAATTTTAATCCACTACTTTGTTTCGTTTATGACAAGCGATTATATAACGTACGGCTGGTAACTGTTTGCCTCGTTTTCCCGGAACCATGTGGGATTGGGCTTTTAAAAGCGGCCCACATTTTGCCCTTTGTTGACTCGTTCTTACTGTAATTTGATAGATGCTTTCCCAAATTTGTCGAGAAAGAAAGAGGTATCAACCAACCGACGAGGTTCGTGTTTTAAGACGAGCTCCACTCGATGGCGGAAGATTACGAGGTATACGGTTTTCTCGGTTTTAATTCTCCCCTTGAACCTGCGCCATTTCATTTCTAATTTATGATAAGCCATACATATTTATGTCTAAGATTACGGAATGTCTTGGAACACGACTCCATGGGTTTCTATTCTCTGTCTCTGCTTTCTGCTTACCACTCTGTCTGTTGCAATTTCTTAACCGTATTGATCAATTTTAACGTTCTCTTGTGTATTTGTCCTGTAACTAGCTAGCAATTTTTATTAGGTTTAGTGTTGAGGCTTACTTGAGTATAACTGAGTTTATGACACCAACGAAATTTCGTAGTCTTGATCAATTTAGTACCTTATCAATTACTGATATTCCAGGTATGGATAGATAACTTCAGATACTAGGTTAGTTTTTTGTTTTTCAATTAACAGTTGATGCTTCTTGGCTGTTTTCTGATTGCTACAGCAATCTTAGAAATTTCTCAAATATTGGCTTTTTGATCCTATGATTGTAGACTGAAGAGAAAAAGCAGGCCGCTGCTGATGTATTGTTTGATTATTCAAAGTTTGTAATGGCATGTATTGGAAATCATGTTCGTCCTTGTGACTTAAGATTGCATTTGATGAAGGTAATATTCCTTTAATGATGAATACATAGTTTAAATCATGTTAAATGATGATAAGATTTTTTTTCTTTTTAATTTTTTCAGGAGGTTTCTGGGTTGCCAACTACATTGAAGAAAGAATTACTGCTGCCTCAGGTGGCAGCTTCTCCTGATGCAATGGGTGAGTCTTCAGGCTCGGGCCAAGCTAAAGTGGAGAAAACAGACAGTGTACAGCCAGTTTAGTTTGAAGCATTATTGTGGTTAGCTTCCTTTTTAGTTATTTTTTATTATTAACTTGTAGTGGTATGATACTCTTGTTCTTTTGTGAAATATGTAATGACAATGTGATCCAAGATTTCTTGTGATGTTTCAAATGTTTATAATCATTTGTGATGTTATTTTAGAGTCCATAACTTCGTGTTTCTCTTGCTTCTCATATACATTGAATATTTAGATATTGATTTTGGTAAGCAATGTCTCCGAAGAATTTTCATAATCGTATCAAGAAGAATTTTGCTTTTTTGTTTTTCAATCTGCAGTTGGTAATCACGTTGATTCTCTAGTGTTAGTATCATTCAGAGTGCATTTGAAACACAGCTAAAAGAAAATAGCTGAGTAGGCAAACCAGTTGTCATCTTCATTATCTTTGTCAATCATGTGATAGTCATAATCTTCTTACAATATGGTTGTACATGAACAACTGTGCATTCATTGAAACCTTGGTTACAATAGTATTTGGTTGCTATGAAACCTCCATCCATTTTGTTGAAAGATGGCCTGGGATCATTAAGACCTGGAGCTACATTCTTCTATTGAAGCTAAAGAGCCCCATTTTTTTTCTCATTCTTTATCATTATATGTTATGCAGTAACTCAGTTAGTTGCAATGACCAACAGTTGAAATATATCGTTGATTTTGTTTCTTTTGGATCTTTGGTAATCAGTTTCTAGTGCAGTCATTCCTTGGTTGCTGAAATTGTGAAACATTGCAATGATATACTGATAGCTTCTTTCCTTGTTTTATTTTTCATTTCCTACTCTCATTTAAACATGACGGAGATGAGTCACTTACACATGTCCTTTGTGGCACTTGTTGCACTCTTTGATTTTCAATCCCAAGGTTAAGTAAAAGCATGGGGTTTGTCTTGGGCAGGGAGGGGTTATAGTGAGTTTGAGAATCAGTTTTGGATTCATTTCTTCCCTTGAGCTTGCTTGATTGTTGACAGCGGGCTCATTGATTGTTTGATGTTTCAAGGGGTTAGTATGTAGACTAAGTAGCTTCTTCATCATTATGGTTCTGCAGTAGCTTCCGACATCTTGACCAATTCTTCCTGGGAGTTTTCTTCCTAAATCATCAGAGCGGCTACTTAAACACACCATTATATTTGGAAGGTTACCTGTTACCAACAACCTTTTGTAGCATAATAGTGAGCTCCTCCTCTTCTTCAGTATAACCACCGTACATAATGTCAGGGTTTAGATGGTCAGCCTATTGTAGACAGCAACTCCTGCCACAACAGGGTTTGCGGTACTAAGCAATGACCTTGCTTGTAGGAGATAAGTAGGTCGTCTTATTCCTCCTTGCTCCATGCTCCCATTCTGGCTGAAGTTTTATCACTACAGCATGAGCACCTAGTTCTGGCCATAATATTCTGTGCTAAACAGGAGCACTGGTGAGACTAGTAGTTAAGATATTCCTACAGAGCAATGCAGTCACCCAGAAATCAGGTAAAGGGTTCAGGGAATTTAAAGAACTATTGCTCTTAACTTTAAGTTTCCAGAATCATTGACAATATTTTCTTAAATTAGTCTGCAATTTTATGTGGTTTTCTGGATGTGATCAAAAAAGAAAGGGCAGACTAAAGTGATAATACAAAAAAATTAGGGACGTTTATGATAATATACAACAATTTGTGGCCAAAATGAAATTTCTTAAAATCTTAGGAGTAAAGTGAAAATTTGTCCCTTTGTAAAATTATCGAAGGCGGGATTTTCAAAGTAAATTGACTCGCCGTAGGATGTGGTACAATGAGTAATTACACTTAGTATTGCGGGCAAATATGATAATTCCGTTACACGACTACATTGTTGGAGAGTGTCTACGCCAACGGTTAGTGAGTAAACGGTAACTTCAACGGTCGAAAATTTAAAAAAACCTCTCTAAATCACAACCTTCTTCTTCGTTCTCTTAAATCTCCCTCTTCTCTTCTTCACTACCAATCTCACGAACTGATACTTCCATTCTCTCTTCTTCATCTTTAAAATTATTGCATTATCAACAAAAATTTAAATTTAGAAGAAAAAACTGGTTGTAAAGATGTTGCCAGAGATGCGGAATGCTCCTCCGGGTTTCAGGCCGACGAAATCGGCTCCTTCATCACCGGCGAAACCACTCGGGGTTTTGAGAACCCGGTCTGAGTCGTTTCATGCAATCCATAAGGTTCCAGTTGGTGACACTCCGTATGTTAGAGCCAAGAATGTACAGGCAAGTTTCAGGGTTGTTTATGTTTCAAATTTGTTTGTTATGTGCTTTCTGTCTATTTTGGCTGTATTGGTTTATGTTTTATTTCTGATTTGATTGTTTTGGATGATTTAGTTGGTGGACAAAGATCCTGAGAAGGCGATACCGCTGTTTTGGGCTGCCATTAATGCTGGGGATAGAGTTGACAGTGCATTGAAAGACATGGCTATTGTGATGAAGCAACAGAATCGGGCAGAGGAAGCCATTGAAGCTATAAAGTCATTGCGCAGTCGTTGTTCGGATCAGGCCCAGGAATCCCTTGACAATATCCTTTTGGATCTCTTCAAGGTCTGCAGAATCAGAAGTGCCCCCATTTTTGCACTATTTGTTTTTGTTTAAACAAAGCAAAGTACTAATTTTTGAGTAAATTTTTTATACAGAGATGCGGAAGATTGGATGACCAAATAACCCTGTTGAGGCACAAGTTGTACCTGATTCAACAAGGAGTTGCTTTCAATGGGAAGCGTACTAAGACTGCCAGGTCTCAAGGCAAGAAATTTCAAGTCTCTGTTGAACAAGAGGCAAACCGGTTGTTGGTGAGAATTCAGGAATAGACACTTTTGTTTTCCTTGAAGTCTTTTCTGAATGAGCAATTAAAATTGAGTAAATTTTCTGTTTCAGGGAAACTTAGGATGGGCATTGATGCAGCAGAACAACTACATTGAAGCAGAAGATGCATATCAGCGTGCACTTTCAATTGCGCCTGATAACAACAAGATGTGCAATCTTGGTATTTGCTTGATGAAGCAAGGGAGAATTACTGAGGCCAAAGAAACTCTTAGGCGAGTGAAACCAGCAGTTGCAGATGGTCCCAGAGGAGTTGATTCTCATCTCAAAGCCTACGAAAGAGCACAGCAAATGCTCAAAGATCTCGAGTCTGAGATGTTGAATAAAGGCTGCAACCGGGTCGAACAAAGTAGACTTTTTGATGCCTTTCTGGGTTCTTCATCAATTTGGCAACCTCAACCTTGCAAAGATCACACAACCAATGGAGTCAAAACTCAGGATGATTTTGCTGAGGAGAACATGGATTCCAATATTACTGTGAATCATCAAATGGTTCTTCCTCAGCCCACAACTGTCAAACAACTTTTTCCTCAGCCTAGCAAAGAGCATAAAAACCTAACCACAACCAGTGCAACCAAAACTAAAGAATTTTTTGCTGATGAGAACATTAGTTCCAATATAATTGTGAATCAAACTGTTCTTTCTCAGCAGAAAAGTCTCAAACAACAACTTGCCCCTGTTGGGAACGCATGGAACATTGATGCACTGCCATTTTATTCATCCAAACTTTTGAAGGAGCCAACTGGGAATCAATTTCCCGAGTGTCTGAAGAGATCAAGGTCTGGAAATGCTGCTAATTCTATGAGAGTAGTTGAAGAGTGTACCAAACCTCTTACTTTAGAACCTGAGAAACCAGAAAATAAGACGAGGAGGCTATCTCAATCATCTGATGAAGCTGAGGACAAACTTACAGAGCTTTTGCCAGATAATAAGAACTTTGAAGAAGCCATTATCGCTGCTGTTTTAGGTTCTTCAACAAATGAACCAGTGAAGGACTCTGAAACTAGTAGCAGCAGCAGTTCGGGGATATTGCAGAAGAAGATCGATAAGAGGCTGAAAGTGTTCCAAGATATCACTCTTTCTTTGAGTCCAAGAGCCTGAAATAATTTATTTTTATTCTTATCACCTTAATAATTTGAATTCATAATTAATTTATTTAGTCTTAGGTTGGAGATAAACTTATTCTCCTTCATGATTCCAGTTCCTGCAGAGGAAGGAGTAAATGCAGTCCCAGTTGGTTCTGCTGCTACTACTAGTAGTAATACGGTAGACTTTTGAGATTTTATTCACTTAACAGAAGCCTATTTCATGTATGCTATGCCTGAATTTGGGCACATCTCCGTAAAAGAACCACTTTATCATATATTCTGCGCTTACATTGCCCGAAAGGGCTAGAAGTAGACAATAATCATAGAAAAGGACAATTGATTCTCAAATTAGAATGAAAGTTTTGCAATTAAAAAGTATTCAAGTTCAATAAACAAACTTGTGCCTCAGATGAAACTTGATTTTTATTTCAATGTCTGATGGATCACAACAGCTGCATCGACAGTGATTCCCACAGCACTCTGTGCCAACACTGTACTGTTCGTTGCAGCAACCTTAAAACCCATGGAAGGTGGATCGAGACCTAACTCTGAAAGCTTCTTGTGTGAAGCCGCCTAATCTGTGAATAATGCATCCTCATCCTGCAATATAAACATGGAAAGCTCTTGATTAATTACACCGAGTAATCAACGGATGCAACATATTGGTCCATCCATCTTGCTCTGTCTACACTTTTCATCTTACAAGACAATTTACCTTTGCATAGAGTTCCACATAGCAGTGGAACTCTGGGATCCTCCAGTAGAGCCTTGTCTGTGGGAAGCTTTAACAAACCCTCCGATTCCCCTTTTAGAAGCTCCCTGATTACTATATTGTTATTATAAACATGCATAAATAACATATATACACAAGTTGAGAACATCTGAATACATGAAAGTTGATTGAATATAAAACTGCCCAAGATTTTAACATACACAAAGTATGAGTTGTCAAATACTAAAGGTTCCCTTGTCCAGGGGCCCTCAAAACCCAATCTCTCTGAATGTGCTCTTCCCTACAACATGCAAATAAACAAAAATTGTGAAATTTAGTAATACTAGAGAATTAGCCCAATAGTTATAATAGGGGAAATAAAAAAGTTACCAATGTGTGGCCTCCAGAGAGTGCCACAATGTCCGTATCACGATAACAGATATCCCTCAGATGAGATATGCCTGGAAGGTAAATATTGAACAAAACAGAGGATAATTTTCCAAGCATTGTAGGTGCATATGAAGTACCAATGTAACATAAACCACCACATATTTAAGTCTTCTGCCCACAGAGCTTGTTGTACTCAAATGTCCAACAGTAAATACATGTTAAATTTGAGGGCAAATTGTTACACATCAGCTATCTGGACAAGAAGAAAATATGTTAGCAGAAGTATTAAAGATGAGCGCAAGGCTGACCGTACGAGCAATGCACAAACCCAGAATATAAATATTGCTGTTGATTCCTTCAAATCCCTTTTCACAACATAAACAGATTAGAAACGCAAGGGAAAAGAATCGAAGATAAAGAAAGAGCGAAAGCTTTGATCTTGGCGGAGGGAATGGAAATGAATGGGATGCTTTAAACGTATTCTTCTTTGCATTTTTCCAAATAAGGACATAATTTTGCCATCTATATCTAATAGATCCCTAATCAACAGGAAATGACCGAAACACCCTCTCTCTCAATGATATTTCATATCATCGAACGATAGCGGGATTGTGAATTGGACGTGCGTTAGGGAGAAGAGTCCCCTTCCCTCCTTATCTATCTTTTATCGGACTTCGGACCTCAACCAATCCGATCATCTTCCATGTCCACCCAACCATTTTCTTTTTGTACTCACATATAACACAGGCACACCGTGTCCCAAAATGGGCATTTGAATCGGGCCCACTTAGAGCAAATTCCATGCATCACTCATTTTGTGCAGACGTGACATGGTGTACGTCACCGGCACAGGGTGGACAAACTCCAACCCTTTAGATTTGAAAAGACACAATCGGCTTCGATGACCCTGAAGACAGGTCCAACCCAACAAGTGAAAAGGCAAAACTCCTAACAGACAACCAGCATCAAATTCTAATGTCCGTACAGACAACGAGAGTCAAAGCGGCTTGTGAAAGATGGACACTAAACAAGGCCTCAATTTGCGGGCCGATGTCTATCCCCAAGTATGGAGCTGAAGCTGCAACATCCACATGCTGGAGGTGCATTCTCTGCCATGCAACTGCTGAAATGAAGGGCGATGGTGTATTCCCACAGGCGGTTCCAGATGACAAAAATCAACACCACCATAAATCGTCCAGTAATGTATATATAAACATATACACGATGCCTTTTGCAGCACAATATGAACAAAAGTAGCAATGAGCATTGAATATTTACAAAAAGTTAGTTTCTCCAGCATTCTGCTATTTTCTCACCAATCTTCTATTTCGTCATGAGGAATCCCAAGTTCTTGGTCATCCAAACTCATCCTCTCACTCCCGTCATCTTCTGTTTCTCTGTCATGCATCAATGTGTTGTCTTTTATCTCTTTATCATGCACTGCAACATCTATTGATGTTCTATCTCCAAGCCATTTAAGAACTGGCGTGTATTCAGTCGCTGTAACTGACACATCTGATGAGATCGATCCATTGTAAGCAACATATTTTTTCTTCATCATCTCATTCTGCAAAGACACGTGAAAAGAACGATGTAAATTAGCAAGTTAATACAAGAAGTTTGAAAAGAACGATGTAAATTAGCAAGTTAATACAAGAAGTTTGATGAGACGAGAGAAGCCATCATATGTGACACCAAACTAAATTAGCAGGTGAATAACAAACTAATTAACAATTTGCTTGTGCACATTCGTGCTCATAATTCCAGTTCCAAGTGCATGCAAATACAATGCTTTTTAAGTACATGGAACATTTAACAATCACGGAGCAATACAATGAAATTCCAACAAAGTAACCAATGTATTTCACTAGAAAGAGAACAGAGCTAAACTCAAGCTTTCTTTCTCTTTTCCTTCTTTCTTTGGAACTAGTTTAATACCTATTCAAGATTTCCACTTTACTGCTGCTTTTTTTCACATTTAAAATAGAACAACAATGAAAATACTATATAAATGCAAAGGAATGGGATAAATTTGGAACCCACCTTATTGTGCCATGCTGATCGTTCAACTTCCCAGAGCTTGGGCCTGCGAATAGCATGCCACCTGCATGTTCAAAATACTTGGTGACACAATTCACAATTTAAATACCATTATTTACAATTAAACTAACTAAAGCATATAAACACCTGGAAGGCAGTGGATGAGAATTCCCGAATAGAACTCCACGACTAGCAACTGACGCTGCAGCTGATTGTAGAACATTCTCTGCCTCACTTTTCCTAGCCACCATTCCTTGGAATGAACCAAGAAGCAAGTCAGCATCACTTAAATATGAAGCCACGGCCCATGCATCATCAATTGCATCCTCGCTGAGAAAATCTAGAACTACATCAAAATGATAAATCAGTTGGAAGAAAGCAGTAGCATCAGGTAAAACATAAGCTACAAGCAACACAAATTCATCAATTGGCTCCCTTCTTCAGCATGCTTGTTTGTATGCATGAGCACACATGTATTTTTCTTACTGTTTCTGCATGCATAGGATAGATGGCTGCACATTTATGCTAGTGCACGTGTGTGCGAGCGTGCGCGCGCATGTGAGAGAGAGAGGAGAGAGAGAGAGAGAGAGGAGAAAGCTGAAATAATTCAAGGGCAATATATATTATAGATAGATAGATAGCAAGAATAATAAAGATACTCACCATTTTCATGGAGAAAATCAGCAACAGAGCTTGCTTGCACATGTGCTTGACCAAGAACCTTCTCTGGAGCATCCATTTTCAGCGGTAATCTAGAGAATTTCACCTTTACACAAAATGCATCTTGACCTACAACACAAGTATAAGCTCAGAAGAGAAAACTCTTACAGGCACGGGAAACAGTATAACATTAATTGTCCAAAAGATTGGAAATTTGAATGTTCCCATTTTCATAAACTAAATTTTTAAAGTCAAGAAATTCCTTCCTGAATTTATGTTTTTTAAAAACCCAAAGAAGTAACTTTAATGATAGCATACCCATGTCTTCCTTGTTATCAGTCTCTCTTTTGTTGTGTAGAAATTTTCCTAGGGCATGAAACAGGGATAGTGGCTCATCCTTGCCAAAATGCAGAGAAAATCCATTGAGCTCATCCAATGTTTCCTTGGAGAAATCAAGGTTAGAGATGGATAAAGATAAATCGACTGGTGGATGTAGTATATGTTTGTCTAGAGAGAGGAGCTGCAAAGATGTAATTGCATGTCTGATGTCACCTCCGCAAGATTTTGCTAGCAAATCAATCTGTTCAACAGTCGGAGTATAATGTTCTTGTCTGCATATTTTAAAAAGAGTCTTCTTAATTGCAGTAGCTGTGATAGGATTAAAAGCCACCTGAAATTCCAAAATGCAACATAAAATGAGCATTTGTAAGAACATAATTTATATCCAATAATACATCTACCAAAAGAAAGTAACCTTGTAAGCCCCAGCATCCTCAAGAGACGACTGCAGCTCTTCAAAACTCCGTGCCATGCTATCACCTGAATCTACTTTACTGTAGTCAGTTAACACTATAACTGTTGGTATTCGAGTTGATCTCACAAGAAGTTCCAAGCACTTTCGAAGCCTATCAAATGCAATTCTTCCATTTGTAAGAGGAAGGTCATCAATGAGAAGTATAACTGATGATTTTAACTTTCTAGGAAAGAACTCTGTGACCAAACCGTACTTCCCCACTCTGTCAACAAAATTCTCAAACTCATCCAACTTAGATGTGTATTGTACTCCTAGAAGCAGACCAATAAATGTCAAAAACAACATAAAAGAGCATCAGAAATAACAAATTTAATCATGTTTAATAAAAACCCGGTCTCACATCAGAGTTCCACTCAACTTTAGTCTTACAATATTTACTTGAGATACCTGTATTACGATTGTGCACGTATTCTTGCCAAATAGTGGGTGTTGGAGTGTCCCATTCATATAATCTGGCTTTAAGGTGAGATGCAATCAAATGAACAGTCGCCTACAAGATAAAAAACATCATTTGTTGGATGTCAATATAGAAATTAGAAGCTTCACTCAACAGCATCACTGAATCTTATGTGATTTGTTGCTCATCTATCTGTAAGTTTCTTTCTGCCACTAAGTTAGATTACATAGAGCAAAACTAAGTTGTGAGAATGTGCAGTCAAGTCCCACTTATATGCACAAACATATCCATAAAACCAGATAGTATAGTTACTTGCCTCAAACCTCATAGTTCAACCTTTAAACATACAAGAAATCATGAGTGGATAATTAGACCATTCACCCAAAAGTAAAAATAGTAATTCAATAATGTCATACATCATCACAAAATGTCCACAATCAAGAATATTCATTTGACAACTACTAACAAAATGGATAATGTACTAAAAGGGAGATAACATACAGTTTTTCCAACTCCAGCTAGCCCAGTGATGATAAGAGTGTGATTGCTAAATTTTTCCTGTAAATAACAAAGAAAAGACCATGAAGTTTCACAATGTAATGAAATATACAAAGTCCAAAAGTAAGAGAAAAACAAATAGCATTACGTAAACTTAGTTATTTATCTACTATCTTTGATCAAAAACAGTAAACTTTGTGCATTTTCATTTTCATTTAGGGGGGATATAGAAATAATATCTCATAACAAACAATTACCTTTGGATTTTTCAGTCTTTCTTTGAACCATACCTTAAGTTCTTCAATCTGCAAATACAAGAAGGAAGAAAGATAAAATAATATTCAGACAAGCAATATAACTAAAAATTCACTAAGCCTTCCATTCTAGGGGGATGAACAAGAGACCTTCTTTTTGTGAACAACAAGTTCTTCTAAGGAGCAAGGTTTGTGTTTGTCAGCCCATGATTCCATTGTTTTGCTACTACCAGAAGCTGAATCTTTCAAACTAATTTTAGCTTCGAAAAGCCAAACATAAACAAGATACAAGAAATGAAATGAGAAAGAGGGCAGTTCCCATAATTTTCCCCAACAACTAAAAAATAAGATTAGTCTCTGGAAAACCTAGTTAAGCAGGTAAACCAATGCTCAACAATGAGATAAAAATGTTATTACAATAAAAATTTATTAAAATCATATCAAAAATCAGAGACAGCAGCAGCATACCAGGGGATACCTTGGACCCATTAAGAACTCCATCAAAATCTTCAAAGGAAGATCTGATCTGCATTTAACACACTCAAATTTTAGGCCTCAGTTCTCAAACACAAAGCAAATTCAGAACTATCTAACAAAGCAATTAAGGAGATGGTCACAATTCATAAAGCAACTTCAAAGTCGCTCAAAAGTAGAACTTCCAACCACACACTATACATGTTAATCAGCTGTACTCTATTTGGTTGCTCGTAAATTGTTACAATATAAAATAGAAACCATAATCTTTCTTAAAAATCTCTCCCAAATGCAGCCTAATTTGCGAGTCAGAGTTAAATTCTAATTTTTCACAAACAAGCAAGCATGTAAGTGAGTAAAATAAAAGCCTTAAATGCTCCAGTAGCAATGAAAAAGCATACCTCATCTACAGCACTGGATTCACCATACAAGCCAAGCCCAGAAATTGAAGCACGACGCTTCTTCGCAGACCTAGGGTTTCTACCAGTCATTAACGGCTTCGCTTTGGACTTTCCAGAGCCTCGATTCAATCTCAGTGAAAGATCAACCTCATCACCGTCCGACGAAATAATCACAACTTCATTTGTGTCCACCATAGTAATCAATATCCAAAAACAAACGAAGTTTTAGGATTTTGACGCACCGTAAGAGAAAACTCAGAATGAACAGGCAAGTTACGAAGGCTTCCAGAAACGGAGCATACAGAGGTGAGGTGTAACGGGGAGAGTGCACAGAAACCTGACACTGTCTTGTTGCAGAGCAATTTATAGAGGCAAATTTCGCGGGAAAATGTTGGGGTTTTTTGTTAGAGGGCATGAGACAGCGTATAGAAGAATCTAACGGGAGGAGGTGCTATGGTGTACTGTCGGAACATCGTTGATTGTTATCCAATCGATAATCTGTACCGTACGATTGCTTTTCAGCCCACGAACCTTTTATTCAGAATGTGTACCTGATGGACTTATGGATTAATATAGAGCAATTAAAGTGGGCCGGGTAAAATGGCTTCGTTTCTTCAACGGCAAAATCGTTACTCCCCCGTTAGTTATGTTATCGTGATATGATGCATTATCCCAAAGGAATACTTTCGCTGTAAATTCGAGAGAAATTGATTTTGTTGAAATCCTTCAAATTGGATTACCCAAAAAAATTTAAATTAAGGTAATTATATCTATAAACCGTGTATTTTATTTTTAATTTTTTACGATTGAGTTTATAATTTGCCCAATCACTTGAATTTCTCGTGGAAAGAACAGTTATTTTACAATTTGTCGTTTAAACGGACCTACCGGTCCGTCTGCCCCCACGTCTCCTGTTCTCATCCTTTCTTCTTCAACAACAAAACCCCATGACTCGCAATGTTAAATTTAAAATCATCTCACCAAACACAAATCCCCGAATGCTCTTCCCCAAACCCGGGCCCGACCCGATTCCATGGCCCTATCCACGGCAAACTCATTATCTCCTTCTCTGTCGTCCAAACTTGCCTCCAAACACTCCGAATTTTTAGCCCGGTTACAGAGCGTGAACACGATTGCCCTTCAGCCTCCGTCGTCGACGCCGAGTTTTATTGAGTTGAAAAGGAGCGGCTGTTCCGTTCTGAGCGTGAGTAAAGTGAGGTCCAGGATATGCGCGAGTGCAACTCCGGTGATGGATCAGTCGGTTCGTGAAGCGAGCTCTAAAGTCCCGACGATCGTTGATGTTGATTTGGGCAACCGGAGCTATCCGATTTATATTGGGTCCGGACTTCTCGATCGTCCCGAATTGCTCCAAAGGTATCACTTTTCAACACTTCTGTGTATAAAGTTTTTCTTTTCCGATTTAATTTCGTTTTGATTTGATTGCTGGTAAGAGTAGGCAACATAATTACCATGAGCTCGGTTACACATTTCACTTGCATTCACAATCAAATTTATATTGGTTTTACCGTTAGATTGTGTCTGATATTTCAACGCAAGAAAGTAAGGTTGTGTTTGAGAGTGCTTTATGAAAGCATTTTCTGATAAATTGTGTCTCCCAAAATCACTTCTTGTTAGAAGGTTGCTTTTACGGAACGCATCACGTGTTAATTGACTTCAAATTGCTTTTATCTCGTTCGGTAACCAGAATAAAAACCCAAGAAAAGGAAATACTTTGGCTAGTAATTTTGTTAGCTGATACTGCCTTCTAAAACAAACAGATTTATTGAATACTTCTTAGAAGAGCACTCACAAGTACTTGTTGATTTTAATAAATACTTTTGATTGTCTGGTCAAACACTGTAAAACAATACAATAAGTGTTTTTGGTAACACTGAAATTCTCTTTGGTTGTGTATATGAGTTTTTATGTATTCTGCTGTTCTCTTGGTTTTATCAAATAATTACTCTTTGTAGGCACGTTCATGGGAAAAGAGTTCTTGTGGTTACTAACAACATTGTTGCTCCATTGTACCTTGATAAAGTTACTGACGCTTTGACAAGCGGGAATCCAAACGTTTCAGTTGAGAGTGTGATTTTGCCAGATGGTGAGAAGTACAAGAACATGGTCAGTATTTTTTAAGGTTTAAGACTTTCAGTTAGCATTTTATTGTTGTGTCACGGTTACTGTGGTAGTTGTAATGAAGTAACCATATTAACTTTTTTCTATAGGACATTCTTGAGAAAGTCTTTGACAAAGCTATTGAGTCACGGTTGGACCAGCGTTGTACATTTGTTGCTCTTGGAGGTGGTGTGATTGGGGACATGTGTGGTTTTGCTGCAGCTGCTTACCTTTGAGGTGTTAATTTCATTCAAATTCCTACAATTGTTATGGCACAGGTATTTTACTATTTATGGCTTTTTTTATTTTTTCTCTTCATGCATGCTTATTTTGTTTAATGCTCTTACATATATTTGAACCTGTTTCTTTTAAAATTGGTGACTTATGGCTTCTATTTCTTTCACTGTATCTTATCTTGTTATTCCAAAAAAATTCTTTCTAGGTAGATTCTTCTGTTGGAGGCAAAACTGGCATAAATCACTGTCTTGGGAAGAATTTGATTGGTGCTTTCTACCAACCTCAATGTGTGCTTATTGACACTGACACGTTGAACACATTGCCAGATAGGGAACTGGCATCAGGACTTGTGGAGGTTATAAAGTATGGGCTTATCAGGGATGCTGAATTTTTTGAGTGGCAGGAGAAGAATATGCATAAATTGATGGCAAGGTATAAGTTTGCTGCTGCGGAATTTGTAATATGATATTTTACGTTATGAACGGACATGCTGCCTGGTTAACTGATTAGATGAAATGTCTTAAGAAATGCAAAACGAGAGGACGTTGCATAACCACTTCCCCTCTCTTCCTATCAACCAAGCTTTATAATATTTTGTATGGTTCCAATGATGAATGAACATTTTGGAGCTGGCCCGTTGCAGGGATCCAAGTGCATTAGCTCATGCTATAAAGCGATGATGTGAAAATAAGGCTGAGGTTGTGTCCTTAGATGAGAAGGAGAGTGGACTTAGGGCAACATTGAACTTGGGTCATACATTTGGTCACGTAAGTTTCTGATTTTCTATTGGATTATTTAAGTTCTTAGATTGCAAAACCAGCCTATTGTCTTATATTTGCCATCTTGTAAGCTGACTCATATTCTAAAAACTAAAATGAATGGTGAAATATCTCTTTTCCTTTTTAACTTCTTGATTAAGATGCAAGAGTGGCTTTTGACCATGCTTTATTCTATTCTGGCAAAAAGAAACCCTTGGGCCAGGATATGAAGTGAGTTAACAAAGCATAGCATAAATCAAATTTTGAAAATAATAAAAAATGGTAAGTATCCTTCCTTGATCAACTTCTTTTCATTGCATGGTATGTCTTTTCAGGCCATTGAAACTGGATTTGGATATGGGCAGTGGCTTCATGGAGAAGCTGTTGCAGCTGGCACGGTTAGCATCTTCTATGTTTGTGTTGCCTAGTGCTGTATGTATTACTCATTTTACGTTGTTGCTCAATGGTATGTTGCTTTTCAGGTCATGGCTGTTGACCTGTCTTACCGGCTAGGTTGGATTAATGATTCAATTGTGAAACGAGTGCATGACATCCTACAACAGGCTAAGCTACCTACTGCACCACCGGACACCGTGACTGTAGAAATGTTCTAGTCTGTCATGGCAGTAAGTGATTTAGGTTCCAGTATTTTGCAAAGCTCAAACAATTTTATCTCATCCTTGACATACCCCTATTCTCTCAATATTGCAGGTTGATAAGAAGGTAGCCAATGGACTACTAAGGCTTATCCTTCTGAAAGGTCCTTTAGGCAACTGCATCTTTACAGGTGACTACGATAGAAAAGCCCTCAACAATACACTGTGCATTTTGCAAGTCGTGATTTCCAACCTGTTTTTGAGCTCTTGTTCCTAGTTATGTTTGATTCTAGTACCATATCATCTTTTAATGTATTTTAGCAGTTGTGCCAGTATTACTACCTGTAGTCGGATGTCTCATCACTTGGCGTCCATAAGTAATATTGGCAAAAGCTGATACCAAGTTCTAATTCAGTTTGTTTATTATCATGTGCTGTGGTTTCAATTATCAGAAAATTGTTTTGTTGTATTACGAATGGTATCTGTTGGACAAATGAAGGCTTGATATTTGTATAGTTTATAAGTGAGGGCCAACAGCAACTGTATAATGAAGAGAATCTTAAGTGCTATCGGCCTTCTCAGAAAGTATATAGCATTGTTCTTCAATTTAGTTGCTGAAACAAAGCATTATCCTCTTATCGAAAATGGCTTTATCTTTTTGGCTTGTCAGACAAATATAAGAACTTGGAGCGAGTCTGGTTTCAGGTGGGGAACCAGGATAAACATGAAGCAGAATCAAAAAAGGTAAGTTAGCCACAACCAAAATCACTATGAAAATTTTGTTCAGATCATCAAGTGGAAGAGCAAAACCATGATGCCTAAAACACAGTACAAGTTTAAAATAGAGTTTATCAAGCAGCTAATCATGTCTGAAACCTCCGTTTCTAAGTTTCTCCACACTCGCTATGCACGTTGTAAGAGAAGAATCAGAATATCATCACAGTAAGCAAACAAATAAAAAAAAAGCAAGCAAACTAGTCCATTTCGGAATATGGTTAAAGGTCTTACAAGAAAGTACCTAACTGTCAATTCCTGGATTTATCAGGAGTACTAAACAAAACTGAGAAAAAAAACCCTAATGCAAATGTCAAGTTATGCATTTGGATACCCTCTCTGTGCTTGACTTTGCACATACAGAGCTACAGGTCGCTACAAAATTTCTCTTCAACAGTCTTATCTGAAACTTGCAAACTTTCTGTTACTGGGAATTCTTACTTCCTCTCACCACATTTTACTTGGATAGCCAGAGTTTTGGGAATAGTGGGACAAAGTTTTCCTTCCTTGTCGAAAACAACTTGGTCGAATGGCACAGAACACCTGTTTTTTCCCAAGCAATGCTGTGCAATTACAACAAAAACCAATTAGCAGTTGAATGATACACTGTCTATGAGCACATGCGAGAGAGATTTATGAACCTGTTCAACGATTTTCTGGCTACTTGGTGCACTGCAGTTTCCAAGATTGTAATTTCCACAAGCACCAAATGCGTTACCATAGCTAGCAAACTCAACATTGACAATATCTTTGTTATCATGGCACATCAAGGTAGCTGACTTTCTTGAATCTTTTAAAACTGTATGTATAACACTGTCATCTCTCTTCCATGTATTGACACGTGGTGGATGGTTTTCAGTTATAAAGCTACAGATTATATTCCTGTTAGCTGTTAAGATTTGCACACCATCAATATTTCCTCCTATTTCCTCAAAGATTACCATAAGATTATTTGTTGGATTCAAGAAAGCTCTTGGGATATGGTACCTGATATTGACACAAGTGTATGAAATTTTCTCTTCATAAACAAGATTAAAGAAAGTATGATTCTGTACTTACACAGCCTGGGAGGGTTTTCCCATAGGATTGAGATAAGATATCCAATAACGACCAATGCTTTTACCATTGATCCATACCATGCCTTTAGACATGGTAGCTAGCTCGATTGCTAGAGGGTCATTTCCTTCAGGAGCATCAAATTAAGCCTGAAATCCAATATATAATGAGTGTTAGGAAAATCCTGAGAACTTTTGCATACATTTTTTTTTCCTTTTCCCTATTTGATACAGAGTTTTGCTCATGGCAGTACCTTGTACCATGTAAGTGCTCCTCCTGACCCCTTAGTTTTAGTCCATTGTACCTTGTCAGAACCTCCCTTCGTGAAAACCTGAACATTTTCGCCGTCCAATCCTAGCTGTAGTAATTGCCGCAAAGCTAGTTGTTTAATCCCTTGTTCTTCTTCCAAAGTGCAAGCCTTGTGTGAAAAATGAATTACAGATGATTACCTTTTGACCCCATCCATTGTTGGAAATATCAAGGGTTCCGGTGTTAAGACCTTGGATTGCTACTTTACGAATTCCAGCGTACCTTCGCTCTAAGTACACGCCGCTATCCTAATGATTGCAAAAGGATTTACCATTAGCCTTACTTGTATCATTAGAAAAAAAAACTTATAAAATAATTACCAATAAAAGGTGGAAACTTAAGTTCCAAGATCATTACAGGAAGACCAATTGTGGCACCCAAAAGTGATATGTGGTTGATTCCCGGATTCAAGGTAATGGGTTTCTGAAAGACAAAGCTCTTCTCTATGTTGGTTCCATGTCCAGATCCTGTTGACAAGAACAAAACAATTGCAGTTCTCCCCGATTGTAGCTTCTACTCTACACAATTACACATAAAATTTTTCTTCTGACAAGTTTTAACACATCATTTCCCTTGAAAACTTCAAGATGCAATTATTCAGTTCCAAAAATATGTCGTATAAGCAGCAGAATTCAAGAATCTCCCTGATCAGACATGAAAGGCTATCTTCTTTTGCAGGGTTCTTGTCCTGTCAATTTGATATGCCTACAACAATCCTGAAACTCGTCGGATATGAGAAGAGATCAGAGAAATGCGATACCTATGTATTCTCCATTCACAAATCCATGCATCAAATGGCCAAGGCTTGCTATCTGAAGGACTGGGAGTACATTTTTCCGGAAAGGTAAGTCAAAGCGGTCCAATTTAATACTGTGAATAAATAAACACCCACTATGTCATTTGACACTTCTGAGAATAAAATGAAAGAACATATACTAAAATATGAGTATAAACTTGCTTGCCTCGTGGTAAGCCACAAATAGTCTGTAGTGTCCCTGGTCGTGCTCCACTGTTCCAGCGGAGAGGGTGATCTGATTGAAGAAATATTAAGGGTTGGAATAGCTTCTTTGGACATTTCCCACTGAAGATCTTTGTTGGCTATTTCTGATCTCTGGTAATTTCTTGAGCTGTGTTGTGCAACAATCTATTTTGTAACATAACCAAAATTGGCTACTTATTTTTTTTACTGTTAACTCGGAAAATAAAACTTTCAACCCTGTACTTATGAATGGAATGTTACCGTTTGAGTATTGTAGACCACAGTTTTGCAATCAGGGAGGATGCTTATGGAATACCGGGGGAGGAAGTATTTGGTGCCCCTGAATGTTACAGTTGCGGCTATCCTAGAGTTGTTGTTGCACAAGAATGCAGCACAAGTTTTAGACTTAGAATTTGCATAAATACGAGCCTGCAAAGAGAAATCGTTTGGTTCATCTTAAAAACACTGTACTTGTGACATAAAATTCCCCATTTTCTTTTATGGAGAGGGTTACCTCTAGATTAGGACCCAATTTCTCGACAGAGGGGTTCCCCCAAAGTAAAGGTTTCCTACACAACCTCAAAGCGGAATGCAAGTCTCGTAGATGACCCCATTTGGGTTCCCTAAGCATACCTGGAATCATATCATAATGAAACCATGGTGATAAGTGAGCATTTGTGTATATGATTGTTTTTCTTCTTTTTGGTTTGGACAGAGAGAATGGGGAAAGAAAGCACTTAAAATCATGTAATTTAACATCCAAATAGCCAGCCACAAAATGTATAACTTGACGTAGACAAAGGTTTAAAAGGCCTAACCATATTCATCAATGGGCGCTTCATCATAGTATCTGGTTGTTACAAAAGATGAACCATATCTTCCATAATTTGTTCCACCATGATACTGTCAATACAAATGCCAGATCAACTATAGGAAATAGAAGAAACTTTTTGACTTGATTGATCCGAAACTTCAAGGGCTTCAAGCTGTATACCATATAATAATTTGAAAGAGTACCATTCTTAGAGAAGAAACGAGCAATGGAGAATGCAAGATCTTCAACCGTCCTTTGAGATGGAGGATCCCCAAATACTCTGTATCTGTAATACAAATATCTTTCAGAGAAGCTACTAAAACTGAAAACTGAATCCTAACTGCAGTCTTTTTTGCTATACTTTTGCTTCCATATTATTTTCTAATAAACAACAGTCAAACATGATGCAATACGAACAAGAAACAGAATCCATTGTGTATCAAAGCTTATACAAGCAATGAACTTACTGAGCAGTCCAATTCTCTGTCCATAAGACAGGCTTGTTTGGTTTATTTGGACCAGTAAAAGTATCTCCACAGTTTCTCCCATTGCATGTATTGATCTGCAATTGTCGATTATAAACTTTTCCCAGCAATTTTTCTAGTAAACTTGATCCAAGAGGTTAATGAAAAACTTACCACGGGATCTGGGGCATCTTTCTGCTTGCACATAACCCAGGGAACTCCAGTGTTTAGCCCCACAGCCATAGTTCCTGCCCAGTGAACATATCGAGTTCCTAGTTCTCTGAATGCAAGTTGAACGGTATTGTATTCATTTTCAATCTGCACGAAGCAATGAAGATACTGTTATCTCAGAGATCCAAAGTATCACTAATCTACATACATCCATGTTTTCTTTTTCTTTTGTTTTTCTAATGGAATCTGACCTGGGATAAAATGATTGGACCTCCTTAAGAAGCAAATAACTTTGCATCCTTCATCATATCTATGATCATTTTGGTGAACTTTTTCATGTGGTACTGCACAAGAGAAACATCCAATTTGACGGGCCATCTATTTAATTTTGTATATCAAATTATGCAAATTGTTGGTAGTAGATAAGCATGATACTTACCTTGAATGGTGGATTATCCGATCGGAACGTTATATTTTTAACTTCCCTCAACCAAAATGGAAATCCACTGCACAAATTCACATCCGAGCAATGAGACTGAGAGCTTGTTTGTTCATTGTAGGTGGAAAAATAGAATGTTAACCATGAAGAACTCTATTCATACCCGTTGTTCCATTCAGCCTCAATAAATGGGCCAACTCTAAGTGTTGCATACATACCATGATCACCAATCATCTTGATAAACTTCGTCAGGTTATTATTTCCTTCAAAATTGAACTGCAAGCTCAGGAGGAAAAAAAGAACCAGTGTCTTATGTTTACAAACAATCCCATATTCTACAACAGAACGTCCCAAGAAAATCTCAAAACAAGGAAAAAAAAATGCTACTAGCATCATTGTTACCTGGCCTTGTATTGGCTCGTGAAGGTTCCAAAACACATAAGTCTGAATCACATTCAATCCTCCAGCCTTAGCTTTTCTAAGGATATCCCACCACATCTATTTACAAATCAAGCAAAATCCCGTTAAAAAAAAAGGAGCAAAAATCTCAGATTCTGAAGTGAAATAAGTACCTCAGTTGGCATCCTGGGATAATGGATTGATCCTGAGAAAAGCAGCTCTCTTTTTCCATTGATGATCAACGATCGAGCATCGTAAGTCACACTCTGTTTCAGCTTCTCTCCATGGACAGCAGCTGAAATCATCATCAAGCTAACGAGTGCCACTAATGGCACTGGACTTGGTCCTGCCATACTAGTATTCTCTTCCTTGATAGAAACTTCACCAGGTTGTAGTTGCCTGCGAAATGTTGACTCAGAAGCAGAATCAGCGAATCGTAGTAATAATCTCAGCTTTTTCCAGCATTCATGGTGCTCGAATGTGCTGAATTATAGCACAAATGCTAGAAACTGTTGGTCTTAATGCATTCACTTTCAGCTCTTGGATCAGGCTTTAGTGACCCGCTCATGAAACTGAACTTCGAAATTAGCGGGTAACTCTTTCTGTTGCCACGTGGCATCCGCATTTCCTCCCTTAAAGGACTAAAATGAAAACATTTACTTTTGATGAAGATAAATGAGATTATAAAAAATATTAGGTGATATATTAATTTTAAACAATAATATCTTAATGTGTATCATCAAATCTCGCTAAATAAACATGGGACCCACAATCATTTAAACCCACTACTTAGTGGGTCACATCATCTAATCCTATGATTAAATCCAAATAATGTGGGCCCACCTTCTCCTTCCACTGCTTAGTGAAGGGTAATTATCAAATTGATCCCTATACTTTTCAAAAAATGTTAAAATAAATTTAAAATTTTTATCACTATCTTAAA
The DNA here is from genome assembly GCA_019650275.1 of Xylocarpus granatum. Lineage (NCBI taxonomy): Eukaryota > Viridiplantae > Streptophyta > Magnoliopsida > Sapindales > Meliaceae > Xylocarpus > Xylocarpus granatum. The sequence goes on along the minus strand of BNST01000167.1, from coordinate 218,841 downwards.
TTTGATTTTTTATTTAAAAATTAACAAATTTACTTGATTATTATATTTAATATTGTATTAAATTTTAAAAAAAGTTAAAATTTTTTTAATTTACTTTGATTACAAATAGTTTCTAAAAGTTTGAGATAAGTGATGAATGTTCAGAGTTATAATTTATATGTAATATTTAAAACGTATAGGGACTGATAAGATAATCACCCTTTTATTTAAAACAACATAATCTAGGACCCATAATTTAAAACCGGGTCGGATCATGACCCTGACGTGGCTGAATCTCCGGAAAGGTCGTTTCAAAGAGAAAAACGCAAAAATAAAAGGCGGAGGAAAACTAAAACGAACGAGTTTGTTGGCGATGATTGGTTCGCTCAACGAACGCTTCAACGGCATAATTTCCCGGCCAGACAGAGGTTTCCTTTCTATCATTTTTCTCTCAATCTCACTTCTCCATTTTTTTTAAAAAAAATATATTTTCTTTTCTTTTCTCTTGTTTGATCGATTTTGGGCTGTCTTTCCGTTGTTGCTTTCCCCGTTCTCCGCTTCATTTGTTGATTTTTCTGAATATTTAGGGTTTCGTTGAAGGTTTGTGTTGTTTTGACAGAACGGATGTCTAATTGAACAGACGGTGGTGATCGCGGTTGTCCTCAGGTGTTAGGATCTGAGGGTTGGTTGTGAATTTTTATATTTTGGGAGTTACAAATCCAAAAAGAAATTTTTCTTCCCAAAGAAGAAGAAATGAGTGCATCGAGGTTTATTAAGTGCGTCACGGTAGGCGATGGAGCTGTAGGTAAAACTTGCTTGCTGATTTCTTACACCAGCAACACTTTTCCCACGGTAATTTTTTTCGTCTTTTCTTTTCTTTTATTTATTTATTTATTTTGCTTTTTATTGGTGTAATTATGGGGGGTTTGATTTGGTCTTGCATTTAAGTGATTTGTTGAATTTTTTTAATATTGGTGTTTGAGCACACGCGGGTTTCTGAAGAATAACGCGAAAAGATGGAAACTTTTTGAAATCCGACTTAAGGGGGCTTCTTTCTAAATCAGGAATTTTATGTAAAGTTTCATTTTGTAGGTTATTTTTGAAGGAATAGGGGAATAAACGTAGATTCATTAATGAAAGACGTCTGCTTTGAATTGTTTTTGATATTTGGTTTATAATTATATGCAATCTTATTCTAATTAATGTATGAGTTTAATTTCAAAAAACTGAAATAGTACATTTCATTGTCAATAAATGAAATGCATATTGTTTTATCCATGTTGTAATATTGATTTGCAAGAGGATGCTGTGAAATATATGATCCTTAATATGATTATTGTCATGTTGTGGGAGACAGGATTATGTGCCGACTGTTTTTGATAATTTCAGCGCAAATGTGGTAGTCAATGGGAGCACTGTTAATCTTGGGTTATGGGATACTGCAGGTAACGTTGGATTCACCCGGTTGTTTCTGTTAGGAAATGTGGTCATTGGTTTATACTTCTGCTGAATTATTATTATTATTATTTTGGTTGTAACAGGACAGGAGGATTACAACAGATTAAGACCTTTGAGTTATCGTGGGGCAGATGTTTTCATACTTGCATTTTCTCTCATTAGCAAGGCAAGTTATGAAAATGTGTCCAAGAAGGTGAGCATTTGTTCTTTCTACTCAATACACTGTTATTTCTTTTTCAACTCAAGAGGTTGGATGACATAAAATTTCTAACATGCTGATAAGTTCTTTTTTGGTTTCATTTCCAGTGGATTCCCGAGTTGAAACATTATGCTCCTGGTGTCCCAATTATTCTCGTTGGAACAAAGCTTGGTAAGGTTTTTCTTTATTTAAATTTGCCACTGATCTATCTTTATTCATTTCTTAGCATCTCTTAGCTTTTGTCTTAATCATTATCTGCTGAGTTGTGTAGCATTTATTTAAAATATCTTTTAAAATTAGTTTTTTGTTGAATATGCATAATATTATTTCAGTTTTTCTGAGTTCACTGTTTTTGTCACACAGTTTAAATTTGTGATGATCTCATTTAGGCTAAATTAGCTTAAGCAGCCTTGTCAGAAGCTTTGATGACTAGTTGTACATCAGTGATTTTTGATCTATCTCTGTGATGATGTTCAGGAAATTTCTTTATCATGTGGTTAGTGTATATTGCATGTTTCTCTCTCACTGCCTAAGCAGTGTGTATTGACACTGATCCTTTTGGATTTAATTTTGGTAAAAATTGCATTTTGTGCATGTTTGCCAGGAGCATACTGTGGCCATTTTACCCTTTATTTTCGGTGCCCTAGGATGCATACTTGTGACCTAACAATTGAACACAATTTTTCCTGTTCATTGATGCTTATATGTGTAAATTGTCTTGGGTGACAAATCTTTTAATTGTCTGAACAAAGCCCACTGCTTGAACTATGGCTAATGGTGTCAGTAACTCATTTTGTGTGTGTGTGTGCGCGCTCATGTGAGAGAGAGAGAGAGAGAGATTTATTGCTGGAGGTGGTGGTGGTATATCGTTGCCAGATCATTACATGTATACAAGTTCTGTTATTGGCCTTGACATTATAAAAATAGAGCATTGCATGGATATGGTTTGTCTGCTTGGTTTGAAGGATAGGATTGCATAGACTATTTTTGTTTCGTTGAGAGAGAGAGAGAGAGAGAGAGAAAACCAGAAGGAGAAATGCCTTCTTGTTTTATTATTCTTCCTCTTGAGACTGATATTTTGTGGAGTTGATATTTGTGATGATTTTTTTCTGTGGACCAAGTTTTTTATTTGTTACTGAGATTAAGAAGCTGAAAGATGACAATAGAATGAGTAAGTAATCATTTCAAAGGCTTTTTGTAGGTGTCAAATCGATACTTTGAAAGTTATATGCCTTGATATTCTTCCATTTTTGTCAGCAAATTTTCTAAATGTATGTTACAAATGGTTTTTCAAGTGAGAAATAACCTTTATTATCTGGTAATGTCCAATAAACCAGATCTTCGGGATGATAAGCAGTTCTTTATAGATCATCCAGGTGCTGTGCCCATTAGTACCACTCAGGTAAAGATTTTTGCTTCACATATTTTGGCGGCTTGCTTTGCTATTTTGTTTGTCCACTTCCAAGAATTTGCGAAAAAAATTATTATCTGCAATCTTTTGATTTTTACTCTTCCATTTAATAGGGGGAGGAGCTGAGGAAGCTGATCGGTGCACCTGCTTACATAGAATGCAGTTCAAAAACACAGCAGGTAATATATGCATGAATATGGCTACATATCCCAAAAGTTATCCCAAATAAATCCTTTTGAAATGAGTGTTGAGATGTGGCATTCATCAATGGGATTGGGATGATTCTTTTGAGATACCTAGACATTTTTGCTTTTCATGTATGTTATTTACAGACTTCTAATTAAACAAATCCGTCAATTTTGTTACTGCAGAATGTAAAGGGGGTTTTTGATGCAGCCATCAGAGTCGTCCTTCAACCTCCAAAGCAGAAGAAAAAGAAGAACAAAGCACAAAAGGCCTGCTCAATATTGTGATTGAAATTAGGTGTAAAGAGATTATGCCCGTCTATCCTTTCTCATACTCTTCCTCTTCTTTCTTCCTTTGAATCTTGAAGAAAACCCAGATGCCTCAAACTTACTAATGTGAGGATCTCTATGTGAATCATCGCTGGTGGTTTGGTGTTGGTTTTCTTGGAATTGTTGTGATCTCAAATTGTTGAAGCGCATTACTTAGTGCCCGCCTTTTCTAGACTTCCAGATTCAATACGTTTATGTATTACTGGGTTGGAATTTCCCAGTTCCCACGTAGAAAGAACAAACGTTTCCTTTCATGGACGTACTAAATATAAATTAGCATTGTTTTTAAAAGACTTGCTTTGAATAGACTTGCTGGCTTTGATTATCGAATCTCGTCCATTCTCTGCCTTATCTCTGCGATATACCTTTCTGTATAGCAACCCTCTTCCTGTAAAAGAGAAAGATCGATTATGATGTGGGAAAATGAAAATATAACAGACTACAAATGAGAATAATTCGAGGAAAGTAGCTTTCTGGAGCTTTCAGAATATGCAAATGAACAATGAATGGTCTTGAATATCTGACCGTAGCTTCTGATTGATAGCTTGTGTGGGACTAGGATGATATTTTGGTTCCTTGTCACTCCGAGTAACTTGTTTCAACTAAATGTGATTGGTAAACATTCAATTCAATGGGAGTGTTTATTGTAAATTTGAACTGTTGTGTTTTGCTTATTCGCCATGGTTAGCACCTCAAAGCAAATTGCAGCTTCTCGTAGTAGTATTTTCGTTTTTGCAGACAACACACAGCATACCAAAAGGACAAAGTAACACGGACATTCATTTTCACTGAGATTCCATTTTCAAACTGAAAATTTTTCATACTATCGTAGCAACCATATACTGCAAACTCTTGTCCAATGGTTATGTCGAAGCTTATGTTTACGGAGAAAGCTGAGGTATCTGTGGAACCTATTTCTGAGTCCAACTACGTGCCAATTCTTCATACTTGGGCTTGTCAGTCCTGTACAGATAAGCAATCTCTGGAACATGAGGATCATCTAGGTTTGGATCTGTGAGCAGAGAACATATCGAAAGAAAACCTGCATTAATCAGGATTTTAATGCTACTTAATTGATGTTTTCTTCAACTAAACGTGAGTTGTTATTCTGGAATTATTTAAAATGGGAAACCCACCATGGATATGGTGAGTACGGGCTCCCCTGTAAAAAGCGATGGCAAAAGCAGCTTGCTAGCTTCTGGGCTATCTCCGCCCTCGTATTCCTGATCTACCTTTGCAGAAGCATCTCTCGCCCTGTTAAAGAAACAGATAAGTGACCACTGTGACGTGAGAAAAATAAAACAAAATTTAGAATTGTCAGAGGAAAATAGCTTTCTGGAGCTTTCAGTGTCTGGCGGTCTTCACAACTTTAGCTGGCAACGAATATTGTCACATCTTCTTCTTTAGGAACATGATATGGAAATGGAATGGTGGCCATTGATGATGCTTCGGTATTTCGAGAGAAGAGAACCGCCGTTGGACCAGGGATCTCATCTCGACCACTGTGGAAAAGCCCCTTTAAATTTGATCTATTCAATGAATTTTATGATTTGTGGGGAATGGAATATTGCCTGTGGTGACCATTTCTGTATTGGCTAAAGTGAGATGGACCCCAAGTGCATATTTATTATTATCTTTGAAAGTTGATCAACAATTTCCTGTTACAAATCCATTGACTGTCCTTTAGATACCCATATTGTTTCTAAATTTGCCTGTGATCTTGGCCAATCACCCAAATAAAAATTTCATGTTTCGAATTGAAAAGGCTAAACTAAAACAAGACGTGGATTCTTTTCATGTTGCTATTCAGGAATTTATTCCCTCAAGTTTCTATCCACTGAATGAAATTAAGAACAAGGGATTGGACCACACCTCAGCCCTTATACTCACCATATAAACCATGACATCTCCTCTTTCCAGGGCATCCAGCTTTCTATTCAATTCTCGAAGAAGCTTTATGTTATGAAATTTGCATGAATGGCTTCAAAAAGAATTCTCAAGGAGCTCAAGGACCTCCAGAACGACCCCCCAAGCTCGTGCAGCGCAGGTATAATCCATACGTGTGCATTAAACAAACGGCTGAATTGCTAATCTTCTCTTTAATTTGTGCGTAACGTGTAATTTTGATGGCGGAATTAAGGCCCTGAGGCAGATGATTTGTTTGGTTGGCAAGCAACCATCATTGGTCCAGCCGACACTCCATACGCCGGTGGTATTTTCCATGTTGGCATCACTTTCCTCCCCGAATACCCTTTTAAGCCTCCAAAGGTAATATTTACAGACAACGAATATGAATCAAACCTGTCGTGAGCGAGCAGGATTTGAATTCCAGACCTCTATCCCCTTGTCAAAACCTGAGAGATCATAAGTTTTCTTTCGCTCTAATCAGCAGAGGATGCTAATTCTGTGAGTTGTTGAAGTTATCATTCATGTTTGGCAGGTTGCATTCAGGACAAAAGTTTTCCATCCAAATATAAACCACAAAGGGAGCATCTGTTTAGATATTCTGAAGGACCAGTGGAGTCCTGCACTCACCATATCAAAGGTGGTATCTCAATTCAAGCATGCATTCCCAAAACTTAAAAAAGAGATCGACGCTATTTGAAGATAATGATGGATTAATTAGCAGTAAAATTGTGATTTTAATGCAGGTTTTGCTGTCAATATGTTCCCTGCTCACCGATCCCAACCCAGATGATCCACTCGTTCCAGAGATTGCTCATTTGTACAAGACTGACAGGCTCAAGTACGAGGCTGTGGCACGTATCTGGACTCAGAAATTCGCCATGGGTTAGAGATCGTGGCCCCTGTGCAATGCGCGGACGCCTCAGCTTCCTCCATAAACACATATTTGCTTAGCAATTTGAAACGTTTGCGGTGTATGGTTACTGCAGTAATTGTGTGAAATGTTTCAGTTTGAAATCAGCTATCAATATACATGATTGTAACTTTGCCCTCCTGTTTTGCTGTGTTGTGTACGGGAATGATAATACTACTGCCATGCGCCCAACAAAAATTAGAAATATCAAGTCCCAATTATTAAAGAATAATTATAGATTATATTTTATATAATTTTAAATTCTTTTAATTAAATTTATTTTTTAAAATTATAAAATTTAAAAATAAATTTATAACCAAAAAAATTTTTAACAATTTTTTTTTAAATAAACTGTAATTGCTTGTTTAGAATGGTGAGATGTAAAATATGGCTGATATAATAAATTAGTCAGGTGAGTCGATTCCCATTTCACAGCCACGAAAACGTACATACATTATGCCTACTTGAACACCAATACAATGAAAATGAAAAGCATTGAAAGGGTAGGGTTTTGATTAAATATATGCCACGCATAAGCAATTGCAGCTGAACACACTCTTGTTAAACGAACAAGAAGACAGACTACCGATGACCTGACACAATCCACACATCAAGAAATATGGAAAAACTGATGGTAGGAATATAGACTTTCCCACACTGTTTCATAACTGCATGGACTTTACTTGCAAGTATCGGACAGAAAGCACGTAAACGCAACCACCAAAGTGAAACAAAAAAAAAGGGCACAATTACCACCAGAAGCCTGAATCAAAAATCGTCCGAGTCACCACAAGATAGCAAAAGTCAAAATAGTGTTTTGTCATCCAACAAGTCACGCCTTGATAGGCTCGTATTTTTCACCCACTGCACCGCCTTTCTGTTTCTGGAATTGTATGTACCGCAATGTGCTGGCAAAGAAAGCATCCACAGTTGGATCTGATTTACTAGAGTCGCTTTGCATCTCTGCCTTAATCAACTCAATCAGGCTCTGGATTGCATCAGCATTTATATGTGGGTTCCCCTTCTCAAAGAAATACAGATACCTGCATATAATATAACATGAGGATTTCTTCCTGTTAAAAGCTAATCCCAAACTCAAGTTCAAATGGAGATGCAGGTATTACTTGTTCAGTATCTCAACAAAAAGTGTGACTGATCCAGTGCTACCCCGAGTCACATTTGACATTTGTTGAGCAGCATTCGCTATTCTTAGTGCACGTTTGAGGCAAAGCAGGACCCTAGTTCAGAGAAACAATAAACAGAGTTTAGAGATGCTTTATCAATGACCATTAGTGATTGCTAATTACTTTTACCACCAACAGTATCTGAAATACAAAACCCTCATTGCCTTTTGTACAAATACCACAACCCCAATGAAAATAATTAAATAGAAAAACAGCCTCCCCCAGCAAACCATCGTTACTCCATCAGTATAACACATGCATAGCAGGACACTAGAGCCTGGTACAATTCTTCATTAGAAAACCAGAATTCGTGACTAATTATTTGTACAGACAAGGATGTGACACCACATAAACAGTATGCTCATTAACAATGTTAAACTTGCATGATCAATTGAAATCACGTTTCTAACAGCTTGTCTCCGTTATCCACATCAAGTATTACTAAAATACATGCCACGGGTATAATCAGAAATTTTGACTCAAGCAAATTCACTGGATAGGCTTCCACTAATGCAGGAGGCATCTTAAGAGATCAAATATACAACTTGAAACACTATCTTCATATACAATCAGGAACATGTCATCATCAAAATAAAGGGCAGGCAAAAGCATGCATATGCATACTTTGAGCTGTTATAGCAAAGACAAATGTCTAATAACTAACCTCTCTCCGTCTTTTATGCTATCCTGATCATCGACCCAGAAAAGATGAGCACATGCATAGACAGCTCTGCACTGATCAGGCTTCTTTAAAAGTTTTGCAGAATACTGCAAAGGATAGAACTTCATTAGATACAAGCCAACCCACCCTACAAATAATGGAAACGCAAAACAACAATTACCCCTGTAGCCTTGTGTGTTAGAGTATCCCTGTTTTCTACACCAAAGACGTGCATCCTCTGAAGAGTTCCAATTATTAAATGTATTGCTGTTATTTGTGCTCGAGAATCCTTAACAGAAAACATTTTCAGGAAAAAAAATAAGCTGAAATCACTCTTGTTTGATGGCACACTTTAAAGAATACTACTAGGAAAGAGATTACTCTCCAGAGGAAATCAACTTACTGAAATTTCTTCTTCATACAAGATATATGCTTGTGTGAAAAATTCGTATGCAACAGGTTCTAGATCACAGTCATTTGCAGCCTGATTATTAAGAAAATATTGTGAAGTGCAGATTAGATATAATAAGCTTCAACAATTAGTGCTCTGAATATCTAAAGATCAAATATTAGAACAAACCTCTGCGCACTGCAAGCACAGCCTTAACGCCAACTCAGGTGAAGGAACACTATAAAGTGTCTCAATAGTCTAAAACAGTCAGCCATGAGCATGATCAGATTTATTACATGCAGAAGAAAATACAATCCTTAAGACTTGAGCCAATTGATTCTTGTAATTTAAAAACAAAGTCAATGCAACAGGAAATGCATATACATTATGTTCTAGAAAATTTCAACTGCCATCCAACCATTCTCCTCTACACTAATATGTGAAGAAAACTCACATTCCTTTCAAGGAGAATATTGAAATTTCTATTCCCTGTAAACCATTTGTACTAATATTTTTGTATCATATCAAAAATATCTAGCAGAGTACAAATGGGATAAGGATTTTAACATACAAAGGCCTCAACTATTTAACTACTACTTTCCATAAATAGCTCCAAATAAACCACCCATTTTCCCAAGATTTCCCAGTTCACTCTCAAAATCCTACAATGTTTATGTCAAATCCTGTTAAAGTATTACCTTGTGACATGTGCATAGACATCCTCAACCTCTAATAGATATATAATCTTAACGGAATCCACAATATGCTACCAAAGCATCATTCATGTAAACAACTCTTATATATTGAAAATAATTGTATCTTTTTGCTTTTCTTCAATTTGGCAAGTGTTCGATTTTCACATAATGGAATTGATAGATAGATAATATCAATAACAAGCTACCTGATTTAAAAGCTGAAAAATTTTCTTTGGTGTAGTTGCTCCTTCTTCTCCGAAAGGATTTTCATCTGGGCCTTGAAGCTGCCGAACCAGCTGCACGTCATAGACAATGTAAAAAGGAATAACAGGAATTTGTTGAGGAACCATTGATCCCAAAAGCTTAAGCTAACATAAGCATTTAACTATATTCATCTTTTCTATACTCTTAACCATGAAAGGACACAATATCAACAGCATATAGCGGACAATTAGCACAGGACTACCAATAACTAAAATCTCAAAAACTAAGGGCATTCACAGTCAAAAATATAGCAACACACCTTAAGAGAAGAAAAAACAAGGGGAGGAACAGTAAATGGCAGACGCTTGGGTCCTCCAGTCAATATATGTTTCCTCATCATACATATGATCTGCAGCGTATACAACATGGATTGAGGCATTTCCAAATATACTCATAAACGAAGACTGATAACAAAGGAAAATAATATACTGAGCTAACAAGAAAAAGACAAAAAAGATAAGAGAAAATTACCAAGGGAATGTGTCATGTTACAATAGAGAAGTTTCTTGACACATTTTATGCAAGTTAACTCATAGAATATTACCTAAGTTTATATCAAAAACATTTGAATCAGTCCGCATCTTTGTTTAATCAACTCATAGCTCCAAACCAGGAAGCTCAATTTTTTAATTAATGTCAATAATATCAGACACAGCAGCAGGTAAATTATCTCTATTCACTTTGCATTTTCTGTGCATAGAATATACATATCACTTGATATATCAGTCTGAGCTCTTTGGTTGACCAGCTCATAGATACAAATAAAAAAGCTCAGTTTTTTAATTAATGTTAACAATACCAGTCACACTAGCAGGCAAATTATCTCTGTTCACTACATGTTGTCTGAGCATGGAATATATAAAGTCCAAAAGAATGCTAAACATTACCATTCCGAGTTTTGAACACATGAATTAAAACCCTAAAATGAAAATCGCATGCAAATTGAGGAAGGAAGAAAGCTTAATCATCTAACCCTTAATACAATTAGATATCCATTTTTATTTGATGAACCCAACTGATGCAACAGAAATATGAGATCACAAAGGTAAAACAACATTTAGCAAGTACAATATTTAGTCAACCAAGGATATTTTGACTGTGACATATACCTTAAACATCTCCTCTGGATCATCATTGTGAAGCATCTGAATAAGACGTGCAACAGAATTCTGCTCTTCCTTGAAGTCATCTTCGTCAACCTAAATTAACAGAAACAAACTCGGTGAGAAAAACTGCCAAATGTAATGGCTCAATTCCAGAAGCAAACTGCACCAAAATAGCAATCAACAAGAATTAAGAAGGAACTGTAGCATATTTTGGTGCACTATGGGAGAAAAGGCACTCTACAAACTCCAAATAACCTCTTCATGAAGAGACCCCTCCAAGTCCTTAATAAGCCCTTCAATTAATTCAAACAATGCTTCCACCTACAAATAGAAATAAAATAAGAGTGGATAGAAAGAAAAAAGAAAACATAAAACATAAAAAGAAAAAAAAACAACAAATCACCATGGAGCATGCTCGAAACAAAGGATAAGAGGTTATATAATATGTAGAAACACACCTTGTCAGCAGTTGAAATATGAGTGTTGTTTTTCATAATGCTCAGAATTATAACAGTTGCCATGACTTTGTTTGTTTCACTGTCAAGGTATTCCATCACACAGGGATAGTTTGAAAGCTTCAGGACAGTGACAATGTCATTATATTTCTCCAATGGAGCACTTAAAAGTGCAACAATCTGTTTTGTAGCTTTGCTGTCTTCAAGTTTCCCTTTGCCAGAGAGTTTATTAACACATGCTCCCTGAAGAACAATTCAGACGAAAAATTACCTCCACACCAAATTTCATTTATAACAGCCTTGACAACAAGTACCCCCGATAGAATTCCATATTAAATGACTCCCATATAATAAAAAGCGAACCTGTGTGCACAACTATGAAACTCTACAATATGAGCAGACCTTATTAAGTTGCATACATTATTCATGCACGTAAAAATCCAAATTGTAATCCGATCTTGCAAAAGAAATTCCTAAGCTCTATTCCCATCCCAAACTCAACTTCAGAAAATAGATTTTCTACCTCAAGATTGCAAACTTAATCCTTCATAAAGAACAGTGATATGTGAAAATACCGTACAATATGCATTCTCCGAGACATGCATTAGTTAATGTCACCTCAGTTCTTTTTAACAAAGTTATTCAGACACATACACTATAGTATTTGCTTATGTCACAGATTTAAATTTAACACTGAAGAAAGCTAGTGCACATTCATAAAAGTATTTCCTTACTGGCTAGGGGTGGGAAAAAGTATAGACAAACACCAGGAAACTTAAATAGTAGTATCTCAGTGACCTGATTTACAAGGCATACCTGAAATGCAGATGCATATTAAATCAAAATTTGAATAGATACATACCAGTACTTGATCTGCATAATCAAGCCGGTCAGGATGCACATGGAGAGTAAATGTAAGAAGAGACGAATATAAAGTTACAGCTCCAAGGATAGGCATGTCAGGCTGTGCTTCTATCACCTGCATCATCACATAAACATTGAAATCCCAGTTCCAGCTACCAAAATAAGTATTGAAAAATAGTTTGCAAGGAAAGTAAGTTAAAAGAAAAAAACTTGGAAGGAAACATGAAAGTCTCCAAAATATGTATAATAGGGAACTGAACATGCACACAAAGCCCATATGTGGCAGATTCTATATATTCCTTCACTTCTACACTTTTTATTTTTAAATTCCTCAGGGATAATACAAAGATTTACCTTCCCTATGGCATTGTTCAACTTGGAAAAAGCTTCTACTTGCAAGAACTCAGGTAACACTTCTGTACTTGAAGCAGCATAATTTGACAGTCTTTCCATCAATCGCGATAGGACAGTCTTGATGTCAACGGATGGCTAAGAAACACAAATGCAATAGAGTGATGAGAGATTAAAATTCAAAATTTTGGGATGAAATTCATTGCATTTTTTACTTTAACATCTCTGAACGATGAAGAAAAACTCAAATTAGATGAAAAGGACCAGGCACTCTAATATTTCATGACCCAGAAAAACACAAGTATTCAACTAGTTATAAATAAGGTAATAAGGTACAAACTCTGATACCAACCATGCACACCAAATTACATACCTGAAGCTGCGGGAAAGCACCCAACAATATTTCAAGAGTTTGCAAATGGTACTCATCAGGGAAGACTTGAATAATGCAATCCATCAGATAGTACTGAGCAATCTCATCTTTACAATTGACAACCTGTCAAAATAATTGAGATGCCGTACCCATTGATTGTTAGCAAGTAAAAGTCACCTACTATAAGGTTCAAACAATATAACCCGCTACAAGGGAACTAGATGTTGGACGGACCTGCTCCAGAATTCTTGGAAGCACAGTTTCCTTGTACATCTCAAGGTCAACACCCTCTATCTGACTAAGGAAATGCAGGTTCTTCCCAACCTAGTTAGAAAAAGAGGAGGCAAAACCGAAGCTTTGCATAAGCGTGCAGTGAATTGGGTGAAAATTATGGCACTGAAATTAACCATATACGGGTTACTGATATTACAAGATCACGTAGCTCGCTCCTTTCTTTCTCCCGTTTATCCTTGTCCCGGGCAGGTCCCTGCAGACCAGAAATCCCGACAGCAAGCCTCAACTCAGGTTCAGCTAAGAGTATGAATGATTCACAAGCAGTATGACACCTGCATGATCAGAAATCATGCCCTCATGATACGAATTACCTCCTTGACATGCAAGAGATTGTGGTACATGCATGCCAGACATGAGAGCAGGCAACAGTCCAAAGATGTTTCAACCAACCTGATGTTGCATCCGCACCCATAATTTGTTCATTTCTGTGAAGTTTTGGAGTACAAACTCCACAGCATCATTGACAGTGTCAGCATCCCTGCAGAAATCAATAAAACAATCTGAAATCACAGTCATTCCTGATAAACTCACTATATTACCAATTCCAAAGATGGATATACACTAGGTGACTTGATCAACACAAAATGAAGAAGACAGTTAAACAGCATAACAAAAAGGGAAGGAAACAATGATAATGTAAATTTATCAACCAGTGCCAACAACTCAAGTAAAAATTCATTGCCACTTAAATTCCAGTGATCTTGAAATGACAGGAGAGAGATGGTTCAAACAATATTAAAATAACAAGAATAAGAAAAACAAAGATAGATGCCTTTTGAATGTAAATTGAAACATACCAGCTGCAATCAACAATACTTAGCACCTACATACTGAAGTCACTACACTGTTATCAACGGTAACCCAATACCATGGAACAGACTGCAGAGCACCAACCCTCCCACTTAATCATAGAGAATTAAATGATCTACAAATGATTAAGACTTGACAACCATGTAATATCCTTACCCTTCATACTCAGAACCAATGTCAGGTAATTTATCCCTGCTAACCAGTGAAAGGTAACTCCTCAGGAAGAGCCCACGTACAGGATGCTGAATACCGCGGCACATTTCAACCAGATCTTTAAGAACATCCTTAGCAGGTGCTTCCTTAGATTTGATATAAACAGATCCTACTGTGCAAAGAAGATACCTGACAAAACTCACAACTCATAAATTTATGCAAAAAGAAAACCTTGCCAAAACGAATAAAGTCCCTTGAGTGCACATTCCAAACTGCTTAAAACAGCACGCACTGCCCAGCCAAATAATTGGCATGCAAAAAGCATATCCTTGTTTAATTAAACAGATAATTCCACTTACAATCTAGGCAATATGTTGCCAGCATGCTGCACAAGCTCGTACAGATCAATGATAGAGCAACCACGACGAGTCTCTTCCTTAAAGAACATCTCGAGCTTCCTCAACTCGTCAAAAGCTCGCATATCTATTGGATCAATCAGAAACCACATTTCCTATTTCAACTAAAAAGAGAAGAGAAATTCCTCGATCCAAAACTACGGCAGAGTAGATCATAGAGTTCAGACTTACAGAGTTGATAGTACTTTTGCGGAGAAAGCTTCGAAGTCCTGAGCTCAGATAGCATCTGAGCAGAATATTTTAAAGCATCTTTGAGATTATTCGCGTCCTGAAAAAAATAAATCGCAGAAAATATTCAAATTAACAAACATAAAATTAAGATTTCTATGCGACAATCCGCGTATTGTTCCTATTTCTAAGTCAGCACAAGTGAATTCATTTTTCCTTTCGTTTACACTCCAAATTTCGCAGCGAACCAAGGACAGCTTACCAGAGCGCGATGCATGTAGAAGGCGTTCTGTTGAAGGCCGGCGATTCCGGCGGCTAGCCACTTCTCTTCGTCTTCGACTCTGTCCACCACCATTTTTGTGTCTCTAATCGCTGCTTAGTTGTTAACGAGGTTGCGTTTGACTTGCAACAAAGTGCGAATCTCAACTGCCCGTCGAGTCTCTCAAGATCGGCACGATCTAGTGCTCTTGGTGTACGTTCTCAGTAAATCTCCACCGTTGAATCTTGTGAGATATCCATCCCCAACAATGGGTTAACTTAAGATAAAATCTATTTTCTTTTTTAATTACTTTTTAAAAAATAGATAAACATTTCAATATCAAATTAAACTATGTTGACATAATTCCTTTATTACACTTAATAATCTGCAACAAATTATTTTTTCAAAAAAAGTCTACAATGATGTTACCATTGGCTTATAATTAAAATACACTTAAAAGTTGGGAGTGCAGGTGATGTAATTATATTAACAAGATTAGAAATTAATTAAATTATTATAAAAAAGGAAAATGTAAGAACCTAGATGTTGCTACCCCTGTACTAGTCCGATCCCTTTGGACACATTCGACATCCTTCAAACTTGGAAGTTGAAGGGAGCACTGTTTACGGTTGATCAATAGATCTCATTCCTTGCTCTTTAGAAGCCTGGACTGCGACTAAATCGAGGCAGAGAAGATGAAATTTTATATAACTGGAAAAAAGAATTGAGCCTGTGGATGGGTGAACACATATTTTCATTTCCTATAACAAAAACAGATCAATCTCTACCATTTTTTAGCTATAAGCCTGTAACAATGAAGCTGGAGTGGGTCACCAAAATCGTATCAAACACGCTGGAATGCACTCTTTTCAGCACAGGGACCCAAGGTAACTGGTAGAGCACAGCTTTATTCTTCCTCCATTACCTCCCAGATCTTTTTCAAGGAAAGAATTTCAGAACGGCACTGTGAATGGCTTTGCATTTATGTCAGCCTAAGGCAAAGTAACAACCGCTGCCTAGATCTTTTTCTTTTCAGGAAAAGGAATTCAGAATGGCACAGTAAATGGCAACGCATATATTTCAACCTCAGGCAAGTAACAAACATGTGGCCAAGTAGTCGAGTTTGCATGACTTAAACCAGCACTATCCAATTCACACTCTTTAGTCCCACTTCTCTTGTTTTGCATCGTCTCCAACAGCCATTCCTGATTGTCAATATCCATACAGTCACTTGGCATTGGAAGTGGAAGTGGAACCCAGTTCTCAATCACATCCCTGAACTTTGATGCTAACTTCGGGGGGCAACTACCACACAAGTTTGATGGCACAGATGGCTCGGCCACTAGAGAAGAATTTTCAAATGCCAGTTTAGAGAGGCAGGGTTTTTGTGCCAAACTTTCAGTTACTCCAGTAGAGAGGCAGTGTTTTTTAGCAGAATTTTCAGAAACTTCAGTAGACAGACAGGACTTTTCTTTTCTCAGGGGTATTGCAACTTCCAGACACATCTTTCTGGAAGTAGAACACGAGTATTTTACCCCTTCTTTGCCCAGTCTAGGAGCAGGTTCATGCATCGCTTGAATAGAGGCATCATCAATCCTTCCAGGGGCAGGGCGAGGCTGTTCCTTGCTGGGTAGCACTTCTAGATCTTTGTGCCTTTGGGAAGGCAACCGGATCCGTATAATGCTTCCTTCACATTAGTAATTACAATTTGAAGAAAGAACATCAGTGCCTGTGTGTATCAAGCAAACCCAACAAGAAAACAGCCTCCCCTAGGTAAGGGAAAAGCACAAAGGGACTCACCAGCATTAAGCCTCACATCAGCGGGCAAGCTCAGTTTCTGTCTTTTATTGCTGTTAAGAGTGCTGTCAGAAGAGGTCTGGGATCCAACAGGATGTGGTTGCCCGTATTCTTCAGTGAGGCTACTCTTCTCAAGCTGTTCTGTTTCCTTCTCTGTTCTCTTTTGAAGGTCCCCTTTCTGATCTTCTTTGCTCCTTTCATCCTTGTGCCTTTTCTTATGACTCTGCTGCTTACTTTCAATCTCTCCACTTCCCCGAGCCTTCTCCTTTTTTCTTTTCTCACGCTTTTTCTCCTTCTTCCTTTCTTTCTTCGCCTTCTCTCCTTCTCTTTGAAGCTTCAAATCACAAGAGTAACCATCACTTTGAGAACATAATGAAATGGGAAAAACCAAAATGAACAAGCAAAAGTATTGGCACAGAGATAATTTGTGAATGTGGAACTACAAAAAAATCAATGAAGAGCAATAACAATGTATAGTCTGCAAGCAGCAACATGGCATCTAAGCGAACAGAGTTGGAAAAATAACATATAAAGATCTTTGGTAAAAGTGAAAACAAAATGTAATAAGATTTGTGTTCTGGGCAGACTTGTGGCAGAGACAATTGCCCAAAAAATTCTAACAAGTATCAATTGATAAGAATAAAATTTAGATACTCAAAATGGTTTAGAATACTGAAAATGAAATCAACTATTTCTATCCTACAAAATACAATTTGGGAAAATTAAAGTTCTATCAATCGCTGACTAACAACAAAACAATGGCTATGAAACAAATAGTCAAAACCAAAAATAGAAATGAAAGACAGGTCTCATCAGCTTGTGACCACATCCAGCAGTTAAGACATCAATTATTGAGATTGTTCTTAAAGGCAATGACCAGCCTCATTAGAAGATTAAGAGGCAGTGTTTTTCTACTCATTGATTTATACGAGTAAATAACCTACATAATATCAACCACTAGAAAATGATAACACCATGATCTGTTTCATCCAACTTTTACTTGGTGCTAAAGTTATTTTACTTAAAAACTGGAAAAAAGATGTTTAAAGAAAAACACCAACATCATGACATAGAGTGAACTTTCAACGCTTTGAACCATTGATATTATGCCTTGAACAGGACTTGAACCTCCACACCTTTTAACACGAGCTTCTAGGGCCTTGTGTGTCTAATGTTTCACCAACGAAGCACCTTAAACATGAATCATTTTCCATGCATAGGCTTGTATGAAATACAGTGTATGTTACCAAACACTCATATACCATACAACACCTAGTCAGACATTTAACAACTTTAAACCATGCAAAGCATGATCCAAACCTTTAAAAGCTTTGAATCATTTAAAGCACTAGTCAGACATTTAACAGCTTTAAAACATCTAAAGCATGAGCTACAAAGAACCCAACTAAGAGATAGTTAACGTGTAGAAATACTGAAGCCTAATCAACCATAACTCAAGCTAGACCCACGTGGAAACCAATCTTAAACAAGGAACCCAGACACAAAGCAGTAATAAAGAAGTTAACAGCAAGCACATGATTCAGCTGTATCTTTAAGAGTTGCACGCTACTAAAAAAAAAGGTCACAGAATCAGTTGGAAAACTCAAATTTCATGATAAAACTTTGTAGCATCTCAAAATTTGTCATTCACTTCATGTGCAGTCTAGCCAAATGGCTATTTTGGAATGCCCGGTTCAGTGACAAACTTAAAGTTTTGACTCTATTAATTAGGTAAAACGCATATCACAATTGTGATGGGGATAGTACAAATAAAAAAAAAGATGAAATTTAGAAATTTTAATAAAGATTACATTTCAAATGAATGTTACAAAACGTCATTTTATTCCTTCTTCAGCCTTCTCAGCAGCCCTAACAAAAAAGAAAAAAGAAACCCTAAAAATCTTGGAAGAGTCGGGGTCAATTCTTTTACCATTCAGACCGAAAAACAAGATGAAGTAACAAACCCTACAAGACAACACAATCCCAAATTGATTGAAGTTCTCGAATACAGTCCTTTTTTTTTCCTTTCTTTCTATTTAAATTTAGGTGAAATGATCAATACAAAACCGAATCGCAATAGAGTTCGCTATACAAAATTTATCACAATCAGACGATTGGTAGTCAGTCGAGCATAAACGCTATAGACTCAACTCAACATGGCATCGAATCCACTAATGCTCAACAAACAAACCTTAATCGATTCGATCAAAGCCTCATCGCGAATACCATTCCTTACGTATCCAGGCGGAGGATAATGGAAACACCGAGACATAGCTTGGTTTGTAAAATCGAATCAAACGATAGCAAGATCTGAAAACGAAAATAATCCAACCCTAGCTTAAAGCGTAAAATTAATCGACGAGAATATCATAGCTAGGGTTTCAATCTTCGGTTCAGTGGAGAATCAAGCGATGTTCCCGCCAAATTATTTGCATTAAGGTAGAGATAACGTGAACTGAGTTTTGGGGCGACGGTTCGGAAAGAACAGAAAAGAGAACCAGATCCACAAAGAACCTCTGATCCGAGCAAGGGTTATGGAAGAGCCTGAGGAGGGGTATTTATAGCGAGATTGCGGCTACCAGCGTTCAGCGTGTTTGGAAACATCGATTATCCGACACGTGGAAGATGCTTTGCTTTTAGCAAAATTAATTACAAAGTCTGTTTGGCAACAGGAGGACCGTACTCCTGTGAGGGATTGCTTTAGAAAATTTATGAGTTTAATTTTAATCCATAAATTTATTTATTATACAACAAATTTTAATTTATTTAAATTATCATATAATATTAATTTATTTAATTCAATATACGAAGTATCCTCTACTTATTTATATACGCTTACACACCGATAATTACGTATAATATAATGTCTGAAATACGAGTTGTCACATTACTACACAAGCGTTTGGTCTATCATCGCTGAAAGCAGTGGTATACTTAACTTCGAAAGAACTGGCACGTGCAAGAGGGGCGGCTGCCCGGTCCGCCGACACGTTTCGCACATACCCCGGCGGGGCCTTCTTATCATAGGCTTCCGGAGAATACGGGTGTGGCACTACATCGTAAGGCACATATGGCCAGAACTCCGCCTTCTTTCCAGTTCGATGTTTGACACGGTGCAGCATTTTGTTGGGGTCCACGTACCCGATTACCGTTAGCTTGCTTTGTTTGGGGTCTACCTCCACCTGCGTCACGCCTTTCATTCCTTCTACTGATTTCTTCACTCTCCTCTCGCAGCCTTCGCAGTCCATCTTGATCTTTATCTCCACCGTCTGATGTTATCACACATAACATTAGGATTATTATCAAACTCGTCCTTGAGATTTGAAAATATAAAAAATTAGTTCATAAGTGTTTCACGTATGACAAATTAGTCCCTGTCATAACATCATCTTGTCCCTGAACTTCTATAATCAAAACTAACACAAAACAGAAGAATATCAAAAGTGCCTAATACATGCTTTTTAGACGTCCGAATCTGTAACCGCAAGTGCTTTTGAAACAACAAATATCGATGAATGCGCTTCCTAATACGACTTAAAGTATACAAAATTAGACTGTATTAAGTACGCACCTGTAATTGCTTACGTTTTTTGAGTTCATTACTGGTGTGAGACGACCAGTCACAGAGCACAGAGATGTATTCTAAGAAACCCATCGCAGCAAACAACCAAACCACGTCCGAAAAAGTGATTCTGTGCAAGCAAAAATTTGCTTAAGCAAAAGAAGCTAATCGAAGTGACTATTCTAGTGCTGTATTAGACGAACAGCATGAGCGTGTAGTTGTTACGGACTGACACGTTTGGTTGTAAGGCACGTGGAAGAATCTGGAAGGCACACGTTGTTTCTAGGGCGTGTTTGTTTAGAAGGAAATCTTTGGAGGAGTGGAAGCACTTCCAAGACATAAAAGCTTTTATCAGACGAGATAATAGTTCATAATTCCAAGTACTGTCATACAAAAAAGTACTTCCTGCGTGCTTATATTCAGAACTAGCTTCCAGACAAACAACACTGGACCTCGAGTGTTCTCGTCACTTCCATTGCGTTTAGCTTTTATGATTTACCTACTGCTCCAAAAATTTATGTACATGTCGATTAATACTAAAACCACCCGACTAGGATTCATTTGACACCTCGTGGGTGCATTCCGTTATACGAGGTGTCCATTTAGATTTTACAAACTTGAAACAGATAGAAGGATCAGATTTTGACGTTCCTTGTTAATATTAATCATCGGACAATTAAATTTCAGCTCAAGGATTTGGGTCTCTTGCCAGCATATCTTTGATCCTAATCTGCAGCCTCGAGACCTCGCTACCGGCGTAACTTGCGCCTCTGGTGGAGCTGGATACGATCCTCTCACTGATCTTCAATTACTCGATGAATTATCAGTCTGTGTTATCGTTATCGGATCAACTGTTCAAGAAATCACCAACGAATATAAAGGCACCCGTGCGAGAAGCAGCAACACAGCTTACTTTCCAAAGCATTTTCGCGGTGTTTTCAGGTAGTGATATTGATATGGCAAATGCGTATTTCTCGACGCCATTTAGGAAAGCACATTACGATATAAATTCCTACACAGAGACAGTCAGTTCAGCTTCAGGTTTCTTGCAGGTATGTTTCACTTTTTCGGGAGTGGTTGATTCAGAAATTGTACGATCAGTTTGCAAGCTGTATATCATTGATGAATTGATACATCAGATGTGATTGAGGTTTAAACTGTCCCTCCGTTCATGCACTAATGGATTGAAGTTGTTGGAAGTTAATGCTTACGATGACACGTGTCTAATTATCTTCAGTTGAGCTGTACTGTTTGGCTGTTGATTCACAGGGGTACAACTGTACTTTAACTAGTTTGTCTAACCGGAGAAAAACCCATGACATGAGAGAATTTTAGGTGCCAAATGTCACGAAGTACTTACCATCATTCTAAAAGACTAACATATTAGACAATACTGTTTACTCGTTTTATAAATTCAAAACTCATCCACATGTTATCCAATGGAAAATGACAAAAGGCTGCCCTGATCCTGCCAACCAGGTAGCACAAATCTTGAATTCGGCGCTGGAATCGACCGTAGATTCTCTGAATCAGATGTGATAAGAATTAGTGTGTAGTCGTCTGGAGGCTGCACACACATGTAAAGATGCCTCGATTCAGTATACATATTTGGGGACGGTTACCATCCAACAGAAGCGGCTTACCAGATCCTTAGCAATCAAATCCTCAGCAAGTACATGGACAAACTTCTTCTGATGTTACACTCTCTGCCACGACCTCCTATTGTTCTTCCGTGTGCTGGTACTTCAAGTGAATGAAAATCCAATATCTGTAACTTTACGTTTGTATGGTAAATGGCATTTCGACCAAATTTCAGTTCTTGAGAAGAAAACCAACATTCTTTCAAACTTATAAAAGATAATATACACATAACCAGTTTTGAATACATTATTCCCACAAGCATTATCTAAATCGATCAACTCCTAATGCAAATCTGGAGTTCTTTATGACTTGCCTAGCACTCCTGGCATTGCTACAAAACTGCATGCTCCCTAATCTAACTACAACCAACTATAGGAAACAAACTATACACATGGAGGAAGACAAGGCAAATGAGATAGTTGCCACGATAAAGGAATTAACGGAGCTTGTTTTGAGCAACAGCCTGGCATAACTCATCCTCATAGAACAGAACTCGATTAGAGGCTAAAGATTTGCAAAGGGGCTTTGGTAGAACAGATGGTACCCTACACCTTGAAGGGAATGCTGAATCTTGGAAAAGAACAGCAGCAATTTGTCGCATTTCTGTGATTTTCATCCGAGAAGGTGGCCGGGGACCATGCCTTGGTGCTTTTGGGGTATGTGGACTTGGCACTAAAACACCCCTTCCTCCCTTGCTGCAAGATTAATCAAATGTTTTCAGAACTAAACAAGCAATTAATATATATATATATATATATATATATCGAAACAAGGTTAGAACAATACAGTGTTAGATGTGTACCTCACGAAAGGCCAATGCTCACTCGGCCGTGGGGTCATAGTCTTCAACACCTCCTGCCGAGAGCGATCCGGTGTGGTGAAATTAAAGTAAAATTGTCTCGCATATACAACCTGTCATCATTGAAAATAACCAGGTTCATCCAACTTCAACATTAAAAACATCACACACACACACACACACACACCTAGAGAGAGGAGAAAGAGACTTACAGCTGTCCTAACCCTTTGAGAAACATGAAAGACTGCCCTCAGCTGATCATGATGGAGGTGACAAAGTATTTTAACCTCAATCAGCAGAAAACAACACAAATCAACCTCAAGGAGGGAAAAATTATTTTGCAATGAATAAATAGCAAGAAGAATTAATTGGCAATAAAAGATGTGTGCACAATTGTGTTCAACCTGTGGCTTCACTTATTCTATTTGCTAAGCTATTTTGTTTAACATTTAGCGGTATCGCTCTCTTTTAATGTGGTATACTCAGTCTTAAATTGGCATTGTGCGTCATTCTGCTAAACTGTGTGGTACTACTGCCTGCAATGGTTGCCTTGATAATTTACTGAAAATTTGAAACACCTTGAGATAGACATTCTGGACTCAGTACTGAAAATTGATATAACTACAAATAAACAATACATACATAGAAGATAAGAGTTCTCTATGAAGCATACACAAAGATTCAAGAAACGCCACAAAATATGTCATTTACATACAAAAGTTGTGTTAAAATATCAAATTATACAAAACATGCACCGATTCCTCCAGCTTAAGAACCTATGATGTCAAGCGCCATTGGATTCCCTCCATTATTTTCCTCAAAAAACTTGTGAAATTTGTTTGGTGCAAGGCAATAAAAACATGTACAGAATGGCTGTCCAAAGAAAACAGATGGATATGTCAAAGAACACATAACTAGACAATTAAATTTCTATATAAAATTGAAAGAATAAGAAAAGATAAATTTATTTACTACACCAACTGGTCAAAATCATTGACATAAAAAACTGTAATTTCATTACAGAGCTGTAGCACATGAATTATAGTCCCAAACTCTTTTACCTAAAAATATTAAATCCAAAACAGAGTTTCAAAAACATTGTCATATTTTCACAACCATATGAAATCTAATCAATAGCTTTCAGAATAAAGCAAAAAAAAACAAATTAACAAAATGACAATAAAAACAATACCAGCAAATCCATAGGTAAAGCCTCAAGCCTTGAATCTGACACAGAGTCTTCCTCTATTGGTGTCTTTGGAGTTCTCACCAAATGATTCTGCTTGAGCAAGTCAACAGGAGATAACATCAGAGGGGTTTTATCAATACCCTTGCTTTCAGTAACAAGATCATCGTCTTTCTTCTTGGCATCCAACACAGCCACCCTTTTCTTCCCCCAGTCAGTACATGGCTTGGCAGCAGAGATCTTATTGTGTCGAATCTGAGCAAGAGCACCTGGCTTCAGATACCGACTGCTGGAGTTCCGCAATCGTCTCTTTTGTTTCGATGTTTTTGTTTTCCCATCTTTTGGAGATACTTTTCCCATTTTGTTTCGCCTCTATATTTGTCTTTTACTAGATTTTCCCCACTATCAAATTACTCAATCAAACAGTCACAAATTGAAACCTGAAACATGCAATTTTTAAAAAAATGTTTCATACAAAAGAATCCCAAAAAAAAAGAGTCAGATTCAATTAACAATAAAATCACAAACCTAGCAGTTAAAACTATCAAAAAACCTTGCCAAACAGAATATAAAGTTCTCATTCAAAAATTAATCGAATTAAACAAAATAAACCCAGCGGAACTTACATTAGTACGCATTGGAAATCTCCACAACAATCTTCAGTCGAATTCCCTAACGAAACACAATATAGATTTAATCAAAAACCTCAACAGCATTGATCACCAGCAGGAACACTAATCAACCGATGACTAAATCAATATGATAATCATACTAACCGGGAATAGAGCTGAACAGAGAAATTATAAACTATACCGACAACATTGAAACCCTAAATTAAGTTCAAAAGCTTCAGATTAAATACTAACCTTAAAATTTAACAAAATTTGAACTAAAATAACTCTCAAAATAAGTGATACCGAGCTGTAGAGTAAGCCTAGAGAGAGAAAAGAGTTTCCGGAGAGAGAGAGAGGGGAAAGAGCAGAAATGGGGCCGCTAGGGTTTGGTTGCTATTCGAATTGCTTTCTAGTCCCGCCAAATTTTTCAATGCAGCAGCAGTTTCCCCTGTCAAGAAAACATAACCGTAGAAAGCGAGATGAATATAAATTTGGTCATTTGTGTACGTGGCGGTCGCTGATTGGTTGTTATAAAAGGTGGGCCAAAGTTGTCTTTATTGCTTAGGTTACTGGGCCATATCGGACGGCGGAGATTCCGTGGCTTAAATTTGTAGATTAGATTTGAGTAAGCATAAATAGTGGTGTTGTATTTAATTTCAAAAAGAGGGAAATGAAAATACATGTGAAATGACTTAAACATCCATGAGATTCTATCACCATTGAAAGATCATCCGTTCGATCATATTTTCTCATCTGTTCGTCGGTACCATCCATGGAATCCAATGTAGATTAACAATTTATTATTTTAAAAGGATAAATACTGGATGAGAAGAGGGTAGTTTGGGAATTCAAATTTTTTGCGTCGAAAATTAAGGCGGGACCATCTCATATCAAGCGGGACGTATGAGGACATTGAATAATGAAAGGACAATAAACCCCTTTCACGCCTCATTTATTACACGTGACAGTCGCTCTTACGGTGGTTAATGTGAAGGGTGTAGCGGTCTACGTGTTTGGCCTAAGATTGGGATTAAACCGGGTCCACGTAGGTTGTGTAAGTTTGACTGGACCCGGTCCGTTCTGCTTTAACTCGAGTTAAAAAGTCAGTCAAACTGTTGCAGTGCGAAAGCACATGAACTTCGGAGTCTCAATCATCGACGACTTGCCAAATGAGGGTTTAGTAAAGGCCGTACTAGTTGGTCATGTAGAAATGAGGCTGGATATTAAGCCCATTTTCAACTCTTTTTCAATCCAACCAACCAAAGTTTTGAACGATCGGAATTCTTGCACTGGGCGACGCTAATTTGAAGTGATTGCCCAAGGGATGTGGGTAAATTTTGGTACGGATGACCATGTGCAGACCATAATTAAACTTAACATTCCTTTGATGACCATTCTCTCTTCAACAAAATGTATTCGTTCAACTACGATGATTGCCCACAAGTTAATTCTTACAATCACTCCTTACAATCCTCACCGCAAAGTTTCTCTACCTCTAATTTCGCCGCTCCAAGTGCCATCCTTGCTCTTGCACGTGGTATATCAAAAAAAATATTTTAAATAACAATATTAATTGAAATATTTCTCTCTCTCTCTCTCTCTCTCTCTCTCTATACACATAACACACATTTATATGATAAATACAAGAAATAAATAATATTAAAATTAAAAAATATATTTTAAATATAAATAAAATAATTTTTTGTTATATTAACTTAGTTAATACAATGAAATGATTTTAATGATAAATCAAAAATAAAATAAATTTATTTATTAATAATAAATAAATATATATTTTATAAAAAATTTTTGTTAAACTAATAGAAGATAAAATTTTAGATGAATAATCCCGCCACCGCCTAAGATAGTGAAACAACCTCGAAATGAAGATGACAGACACTAGCTGCCAGGGCGAGTGAAGCTGAAGGACCAACAACTTTGATTACAAGAGAAGCATTACGGATTCCATTTTGCCATTTCACTTCACGTCTCGTCTCAAAAACAAAATGACTTCACGTTCACAGCAACCATACTTTTTATCCACACTTAAAAATCAACTATGCGTTGTATACAATGTAAAACTACAGTCGTTTTAGCTTTCCAACCTTATTTTATCAACTACATACCAAAACCCAGTTGTGCTCTGTACTGCATACTTCGTCAGAATCCTCTGTAATTTATTCGGCAAGCCTCGTTTGGTTAAATTAAGGTGTTTTGCTTTTGAGATTCCAAGTAACCGACGACTGTCTATACCTTCTGGCCTCACGTAAAGACAACATGTTATTCCACTAAACACATGCACGTGAATAGTCCCAAACACCAATTATATATTGGAAGAGACAAGCCATCGTCGTAGAATAACGTTGGTACATGTCTGTCGATTACGACAATTGGTTGGGAATTTTCAAATTCTATTATATAAAGGAGGGTAACATTGACGTTGGAGTATATTGCTCCTGGCACGTACCAGACAAACAATCCATTTAATTCCGGATTTCGCTCTGATGCATGCCTGTACCATTGCAGTCAAAAGATTTTGCTGCCAAGTAATTAAAATAATTTTTATAAAATTTAAAATAAAAAATATTAAAATTAATAATAAATAATATTTAAATTACATAATAAAAATTTAAAAAAAAACTCTTAAAAAATTTTAAAAAAATAAATATGAGGATACGTGCATGTGAATTATAGGTTAATATTTATTAATTATTTTATTTTATGATTATAAATTGAAAATTACTGGGCATCAATCCCAATCAAAAATTCCCTTATATTTGTCAAAAATATTTGCACAAGAAGCATGCTTTGAATTGAAAGAACACACAGAATCATTACATGAAAGCAGTCTAACTTTGATGATAACTTTATGGTAAGTCCACCCCAAAAGTCGGCCCCAACGCAGATTATTCCTAACTTAAAAGCTAATCTCACCACACTGGACAATTTGTCTCATTGATTTGTGCCTAATCTGGACCTTTTAGCCACCGAGTATTGCTTTCCTTTTAATCATCGTGCAAGCATTGGCTGCCGTAATTTTGAATGCCGTTGCTTTCTATTTTAATTTTATATTTATGTGCGTGAAATTTTAAAAAAGATATATTTATAAAATTTAAAATAAA
This sequence comes from Xylocarpus granatum, assembly GCA_019650275.1. Classification (NCBI taxonomy): domain Eukaryota; kingdom Viridiplantae; phylum Streptophyta; class Magnoliopsida; order Sapindales; family Meliaceae; genus Xylocarpus; species Xylocarpus granatum. Next base: position 191,296 of record BNST01000167.1, on the reverse strand, counting down.
TAAAAAATTATTAAAATAAATATTAAACGGTAAATATATAATATAAAATTTAAAATATAATAGAAAAATATTTAATCAGAGTGACTAACATCTTTTTTTATTTTATATTGTAGGTTTTGGAATGGCAATATTTCAAGCGAATCTCGCCACACCCCCTGTAAAACCTCCCACAAATCCGTGCCTAAATTTTAGCCACCATCAATCTTCCACCTAATACCGAAAGTGACATAAAGCAATTTTGATTGAGAGATTGGTGTCATGTTGCCTCTCTCAAAACAGTGCACTAACATTATTGTTCTTGCCAATTTGGGTTTAACAGTTCATAGCTATAATGACAAAACGACAGGTTAACTAATTAGTGTAGAATTCACGAAAAATATGAAGTTTATCTTCCACAAGCTCTTATGCCAAAAGGAGTTGAATAATCTGCCAACTGAACTACTTTCGAAACCAGAGTTGAACTATAATTAATGAATTCTATCACTTACTTTTATTGGCCAAATCCTCCTTTCATATCCCTGCGTATGTTACACGAGCTAGCATGTAAAAAGCGGAAAACAAATACGTATTTTTGACTGATCATGTACATGTACACTCTTGTACAAATATACTATGACCATTGAAGTGTTGCAAAAATTATTGATACGTTACATCATACGGGATGGCGTGCGTCTTTTTGTTGATGGATCGGGATTGGACGTGGCAATACATAGTGACCCAAAAATAAAAGAGTTGTGTGTGGACACGTGTACTTCGGTGGCTTGTGCACCCGTTCATCGTACGGTTACGGGCCCACGGGACAGTTGCCAGAGAAGCGAACGGATGTCCAGCTGGTAACTAGAATATGCGTCTTCTTTTATTTGGCTTTGCTATCCTCTACTTTAAATTACGTCTATATCCCTTCTTTGTTTACGGATATCTTGACCGTTGACCTCCTCTCCTTTGTGGTGTGCTACCTGGTGCGGTTGACGGGCTTCCCATTCTCTCCCTACTTCCGTTGATTAATACGTACAAAGTTACTCCAACCATCGTCATTATCATACCTTAATTGCATTTAACTACCTTGGGAGCAGCACAGCTCGGCCATAATGACACATGATAAAGCAAAATTTACAGTCACACGGGCATGCCAGCCGCCGCCGTTGATTGCAAGCTAAATCCAAATCTTCCTAATGGTCAATCCAGTCTCCACAGTGCTATGCCTGTCATTCACCCATGAAGATTGATACCATTCTCGTAGATGTACGTACGAAGGAAGGGCATTCCGGTACTTTCATCGGCCATTGTTAGCATCAAATCCTTGTTTGTCTCCGGTGGTATTAGCATGGCACTTTGGGCCGGAGAATTTACGAGCAACACAGATCCAAAATAACACAGAAACTGTGACCTATAAGAGAGAACGTCTAAATCCATTCACCGAGGAGGGAAGAAGAAGAAGAAGAAGAAACTGCCGCCTGCGCAAAGCAATGTCTGTTACTCGCAGAATTCAATGCTGCTCTTCTTCTTTCCCATTTGATTTTTCCGTCTTGTTTTCTTCTTAAGACTTCCCAATAGCTGAGTGAGTTTCTCATGAACATTTGCTGTTTGTTTTTTTTTCTTTTTTCTGATCATAGGAAAATTTATGATTTGTTTGTCTTTCTATTTCGCTTTCTTCAAGTGGAAGAGAGTTCAAGCAAAGGATATTGTTTGTTTTACTACTTGCTTTTTAAATTTGTTTGACTGGAAAAAGTGTACAATGGAGAAGCTTATCAGTTAATCTTCAAAATTTCGGAATCTCCTAGCATTTTTTGCATATTGCTGCAGCTGATATGCTATGTCCTGTGAATCTTATTCATCTTTTCAGAATCATTGACGATACTGGAGTCCAAACGACACGATCGACGAGATCTTGCCAACGAGAAGTAGTAGCCATTGATCCGGATTGCAACCAGACGTTGTGTAGATTACCGCTCTGGTTTTACTGGAATCAGCTCAGCATGCAAGCAGCACAACTTTTGTAGACGACGACGTTTTGGATCATTTAATCTAGTTCACTTGCACGAGGTAAAAACCGGTGCAAAAGTCTCTAAAATTCACTGTATTTTCAATATTTCTTGTTGAATCTTTGCACTTGAAGTTCATCTATTTCTTGATGAAATTAACTAATGAAATGCTAATAGTATTTACAGGGATTAGTTAGATTAAGCGTTGCATATGGCAAGTTGGGAGCATTTTGGAGAAATAGCGAACGTGGCCCAACTGGCGGGCTTTGATGCCGTTCGTCTAATAGGAATGATAGCAAAAGCTGCCAGCACGGCCAGAATGCACAAAAAGAACTGCAGGCAGTTTGCTCGGCACCTCAAGTTGATAGGGAACTTGCTGGAACAACTTAGGATCTCGGAGCTTAAGAAGTATCCCGAGACAAGAGAGCCTCTGGAACAGCTTGAGGATGCGCTAAGAAGGTCGTATATTTTGGTGAATAGTTGCCAGGATAGGAGCTATCTTTATTTGCTTGCCATGGGGTGGAATATTGTTTACCAGTTTAGAAAGGCTCAGACTGAGATTGATCGGTATTTGAAGATCGTTCCTCTCATTACTCTCGTGGACAATGCTCGTGTCAGGGTAATCACTGTTCTTTTTATTGTTATTGATTTTCTTCTAATTGAAGATTATTGCTGTTGTTGCATAGTTTCCTATGAAAGAAAATTATTATTTTGGTAAAAGCTAATAATGCTGTATGATTATTACCTGACACCTATAAGTTCTGTTATACATTCAATTGTGTTCGTGAATAAAGCTATTTACAGTGAAAGATCAATCGATTGAATTCTGCCGCATTTCATCTATTCTAATGTATCAATCTCACAACTCATGAAAACTTAATAACAGAAAAGAAATTCATCTTGGCTTATTGGATTTGCTGGGATTATGGCCAGACCAATATAATTACTAGTGTTTGAAGATCCAATCATGAATTCTACTTCTTTGTTTAACAGAACATGCAACACTGTTTCCTATCCTTCTGTCTGACAAATAAAATAGAAACTGCTGTCTGCCTCATTTTTATGAGAGTTAGATCTATTGGTTGCATTGCTCTGCCTGCCTTGTAGTTTCCTTGATAGTGTGTTTGATTACATGTTCATACACCTAATTTAAGTTGATTATTTTTGGCTTATCTGATATTGACAGGAGAGACTGGAATATATTGAGAAGGATCAACAAGAGTATACATTGGATGAAGAGGATCAAAATATGCAAGATGCTATCTTGAGACGAGAACCTTCAAGACATGAAACTATGGTTTTGAAAAAAACTTTATCTTCTTCCTACCCAAAAATGGGGTTTAATGAAGTGCTGCAAAAGGAACATCAAAAGCTTCAACTGGAACTGCAAAGATCACAAGCTAATATGGATGTGGGCCAGTGTGAGTTGGTTCAACGCTTGATTGATGTCACAGAAGCTGTTGCTGCAAATTCTCTTCCAGAGGAGAGTTCGCCAAAGAAAGTTTCCAAGAAAGTGGAGTGTAACTATTCAGACACCAATAACGAGAAAAATTATTACTTTAATGAAAGCTCTCCTAAGAAAAGTGATACTCGTACAACATCAAGGTTAATTTTCTGTATAAGATTGAATGCAGTCATAAGTCATATTTGTGTTAGGATGTGGGCAAATCTATGCATACACTTTGTATTGTTCATATATTGGGCCATAGTCCCAATACACATCAATAAGATAATCGGAACATATTAAGAACAGTGTTTAACTGAACTTTTGACCTGGTAGAACTTGAACTTTTAGAAATTAACTAAGAATGCTTGCTTATTTTAAGGAGTTGGAAGTTAGACTTTGCTCATTTTGGTGAAATTTATGGCAACCATCCTTCTCAGCTATCTGTTTGGCAGCGTAGCATATCATTAGTTTAGTATGATTAAGGCTGTTAAAACTTTATCTGGTCATTTTCTGTAATAAACACTAGTTTTAAGATCAGCAAAAATTGAAAGCTTCCCTTGATGTGATTCAATGTGATTTTTGTTCTCTTCATATGCCATGAACTAACTCCAAAGGATGATCTATGAAAATTTGATGCCACATTTTCTATCCAGAAACACATCTTCAGTTTCATCAGGACGCGATCTGCTTTCAAAGGAAGGTTCTCATTGGCGTGAAGAATGGCATACTGATTTGCTTGGCTGTTGTTCAGAACCTCTTCTGTGTAAGTTCTCTCATGCTGTTGTTTACTTTTTCTTCTCTTATGGAAAGTTGTATTCTGTTAGTGCTATTATATGTGGCATTTTTCCTGACCATTGTACTGACCTTATCTGTAATAGTGGATCTGGTGATATGTCCTACATAACTGCATTAATGCTTTTCCTACTGATTTCTATGTGAAGTTAACACCTTAATTGTGAGATAACCTAGTTGGTTTGAGCTCTTACTGCAAGAGTAATAGGTCAAAGGATCAATTTCCCCTCACACCAACCTTGTAAGTAGAATTTCTTTAGTTTTGTTTTCTGCACGGAGTTGAGATAGGGCTTTGGGTATGCGGAATGAAAAATAAAGTTGATTTCCTAGTCATACGTTGCCACTTCTTTCTATGTGGCACAGTTTACATGCTGAACATGATTTTCAAGGAAAGACTTTTGCTGCTAGCTTACCATTCTGTATTTTTCAGTCTTTTTCTTTCTCTGTTCTAAACTGTGCTTCATGTTCTAGCTTCTAAGCATCTTGCCCATATTGCAGGTATGAAGACATTCTTCTATCCTTGTGGCACTCTTTCAAGGATTGCTACCGTGGCGACTAACAGGCATATGTGTGAGTATAAGTTGTGTTCTAATGCTCTGGTCAGTTTTGAACTTCTAAATAATCAATCCTGTGGTTACCTATAATAGAGATTGTATATGGTACTACTTATGTCAAATCTGAATGTTCGTTATCTGCAGGGCTCATGAATCCATTAGTTCGTTCTGTTTGCAAAACTTAATTTCATTATGGATCTTTTTTCAAAAATTATGCTAAGTTTGAGACTCTCTGGAGGATTTTGATTTGGGGATTCCTTTTTCTTTTAAATAAGCAGATAATCTATTTTTTTTGCTGCTTTGATGGTTTCTGAATTTTTTAGAACCATCTTCTGGAATTAGTGATTCTAATGCTCATGGATTTATACTATATCATTTCCTGATCTTGATTTGCGCAATTCATAAAGTTGAAACATGTAATATGTTATTCAACTGAAATGAAAATATCGTACACTAACAATCTAGTCATTAAATCATATGAATTTTTGTTTGTGGATTTATACTGTCAACTAATATTCCGGCATATTTGAAATTCTATGCATGGTTTTGATTCAATTGAAAGCTCACACGGCAAAATTCTTTTTTTCTTTTTTTATGATCATCAGCTTCTGCAGAAGCATGTAATGAACTAATGGCATATTCATTGATATTGTCATGCTGTTGCTATACTTGCTGCATCAGAAGGAAGCTTCGTAAGACATTGAACATAACGGTATTTTCTCTCTGCTGCTGGAAGATCATGTTCTTTTTATGTCATTGCAACATAGATTAGAGATTAAGCCTGCCAAATTGTTGGTTTTCCATGTTTGTTTGCCTTGTCTAAAAATGTGGTTAACTACTGTTAACTTGGTCTGTAGTGCTAAAATATGATGATTTTCATAAGCATTTACTTAAGCAGGCTCATTTAAAGGTTTATATGGGAAGTTGTTGAATGGCATGAAAAAGAAAAAAGTAAAAGTTAAATGCCAAAAATCAGATGATTAATGATCATTTGTTTCAAAAAATTTGCCTATTTTTGCAAGGCCATCCCGTAGGAAGAGCGCAGATGGTGGACTGTGGCTAATATTATAATTCCTGAACTTCAACTCTCAATCTTCATTTCATTTGTTTCCTCGCATTTTCTGCCAGTTATTTATCTCTGCCTTCTGCAGGGAGGCTTTATTGATGATTTCCTGTCACATTTGATGTGTTGCTGCTGCGCTCTCGTCCAAGAGTGGCGAGAAGTGGAGATCCGTGGCATATATGGTATGTCATATGCTCAAATTTAACTTATTGTTGCTAGAATGCCCCCATTTTCTTTCGGATGTTGAACATGAAAAGATTGAGGCTATTCTTTCAATAAGTTCTAGGATACTGGGATTCCCAATCATACTTATTCTATGCGGAGACTTGGAGGATCCTTTTGTTTTTCTCGTTTCTTTTCTTTAGAGGAGAAACTGAGAAATATATTGATTGAAGAACAAAAGCAGGAACTAAAGTGGACCAGTTGACCGCAAAGAAAAGTGAAAAAAGAAAATTAGGGAAAGGCAAATAAACTAAACAAATCCTATCTAACCAGCTCTACGAGATTCATCCTTCCCCTAATATAGAAGATTAACCCAAAACCCTTTCCCAACTGAGATGCAAGGAGATAAAGTACAATCTTTAATGACCTTTGAAACTGAAGTCCAAAGAGAAGCAAAAAGCCGAACTCTATCCGTATGGCATCTATGTTTTCTTCCCTTTCATCTCCAAAGATATGATTGTCTGTCTTGCCATATGATCCTGTCCTTTTGACTTTGAATTTCTTGGTATGTTCTCATATTTTTCCTTTTCCTGTGTTGTTAAACCAACTTGCAGGTCCCGAGAGGACAAAAACAAGCCCTCCGCCCTCACAGGTCATGGAATCATAATGAAGAAATCTAAAACTTATTTAGCTACTGTTGGGAGATTCAGAGTCCAAAGCTCAAAGTAGAGGTAATAACTGGTTGCCGCTTGTTATATAAAATTTGTATTGGAAATGCTTCTGCACCATGACTTTACCGATCTATGTGTAAAGTAATCTCCTCCAGATTCTTCACTTGATGTATCATACGCTAATTCTTGTTGAGTTATAGTGTTGTTTGAGCTAATTACATTGTTTTCTATACTGTGCCAATTAGCCAACCGTTGGCTGAAAATGTCCGGGGTTGATTTTTGCTGCACATGACCCAAAACCTGCACCCACTGAACTTTGATTTTGCTTGTTAGATGGTGAAGGAAGATGAATCATATTCGTATGAATAAATAAACAAACATTTAACTACAAAAGAAGAATGCTACAGGTACCCAGCCAGCTAACGAGGCCTTCATTCACATGTTGCAGCTCAGGATTTCGTTCTTGTGGAAAGAGGAGTGTCCACTCTTTCAACAAGTACTCTCCATTTTCGACTCACGCACCCAGCTCGACAAACCCAGTTAGTATTTTGGTTGCGTTGGATGGGGAGGGAAGTGCCTCCAGTCTTCTCGTACACGCTTACTCGAATTCATGTCAGTCTCAGACTACTGAATCCAAGGGAACAAAATAATCGCGTTGAATAGAATGGATTGCTTGAAAATCCCTTAATAGCATATTGTTATAGAGTTTATTAATTAAAATAATAACATAAATAAAATAATTTTATGTTTAATTTTTAATATTAATAATAATTTTTATATGTCTATCATAAAATTTTAAAAATTAACATAATGTAGTTTTTAAAAGTTATTTTTTTGTATTTTAATATTTTAATTTAATTCAATAAATATATATAAATTATACAATAATTTTAATAAGACAATAACATATATTATTTATTTGTATAAAAATATAAATAATTTAATTAGATAAATATATATAAATTATACAATAATTTTAATAAGACAATAACATATATTATTTATTTGTATAAAAAATATAAATAATTTAATTCGATAAATATATATAAATTATACAATAATTTTAATAAGACAATAACATATATTATTTATTTGTATAAAAATATAAATAATTTAATTCGATAAATATATATAAAATTATATTATTTAAAGTATATAAATAAATATTATAAATTATTTATTTGTATAAAATATTTTAATTATTATAAAATATTTTTTTTATTATTAAAAATAAAAATTTATGATTTAATTAATTTTTTTAATTAAAAAAGATTTTATACAAGTTTAAATTCTTCTATACAAATATACAATTTATAATATTTATTTATATATATTTATATCATTTTTATATATGTATTTATTGAATTAAATGGTTTATATTTATACACAAATAAGTAATTTATGTTAAAATTAATATATAATTTATGTATATTTTTTAAAATTAAATTAATAAATATCAAAATATGAAAAATAATTTTTAAGATTATTTTTATTAATTTTTTAATCTTTAAGAGAATTATATAAAAAATTATCACAAATATATAAAATTATCTTTAATTAATTTTATTTTATTATTTTAATTAATTAATTAATTAATTAATTATATAATAATTTTATGATTAAAAAATATTTTTTATTAATTTTTTAAAAATTTATATTTATATATAAATTTTTAAAAACTTTAAAGGAAAGTATTTGAAAGTCACCCTTCCCTCCGAAACCGGATTCCACATTGTCCAATTTTCTAAACAATGACAGGATCTATGTAATCAGCACTCCGCATAAAACGAAAGCTTAAGAGTTAATGTTGTAATTTTCTCTCTGAAAACGATGTCGTGTCTTATGAAGATCATCGCACTAAGGAGCTCAGACTGGCCAGTCCTTTGAGGTGGAGGCCGTCGCACTTCAGTCGCGGGCGATCAAGCACATGATTGAGGACGACTGCGCCGATAACGGTATTCCGTTACTGAACGTGACGTGCAATATCCTGGCGAAGGTGAACGAGTATTGCCGGAAGCACGTGGAAACTCCCAAGACTGAGGATCGCAACCACCTAAACAACCGCAACAACCAGAACGTTGCCGCTATCAACAACGCTGCTGTTGTTGTTGCTTCTGCTGGTGCTGATGATGATCTCAAGAGCTGGGACGCTGACTTCGTCCAGGTTGATCTGGCCACTCTGTCTGATCTCATTCTGGTTAGCATTCTTGTTCTCTTTGCTTCCTCACTTTTGATATTTTTTTTTGGCTTGAATCAGGTTTCTAAAACTAGGGCTGAGTTTATTAAACTCATGGTTTTCTGAAATTGGCGTCGGTGTCTTATTCCTACTGTTATTGCTAATAACGTAGTGATTCATTATTCTCACATGTGCTTGTACAATTGATGTTAGTGTTTGTGCTATAGGTTAAACTTCCATTGTTCTTTATATTAGAAGGTAATACGATCTTAAATAAAGAATTGTGACTGGCACGATGTCATTTTTAGGAAGATGTGGATCATATCTCAAATCATTTGCTCTGACCCTATCCCTCATTTCATCTTCAATGTTTATAAGTATACAAACTTCTGAAGTTTTTGAAATAGGATTGATCACAAACAATGTGGGAGGACGTTGTAGTTGTTTGACGATGTCGTTGGTGTCACTGTTGTCGATTTTCAGACCCTTTTTTATGGAGGAGGAGGAGGAGGAGAAAAGAGGGAAAATATCCTGCCTTGAGTTCTGGTTACTGTGTTGGTTTCAAAATGACTGTTTGTAATCTCGTTTGTTGCATATTATATTGCGCGTATTTCCTCACTGTTTGTTGTGTTCTGTGGTTTATGTGTGTCATGTATGTGAGATTGCTAACCCATTTTTACGTTTGACTGTGATGCTTGGAGCTTTTGTAACACTCTTAGTGGTCTGCTATTTGCATATTGCAGGCCGCAAACTTGTTGAGCATCAAGGGGCTGCTGGATCTTTACCTGCCAGACTGTTGCTGACATGATCAGGGGAAAGACACCGGACGAGATCCGCAAGACATTTTAATATCAAGAACGACTTCAGCCCTGAGGAGGAAGATGAGTCCGTAGGGAGAACCAATGGGCTTTTGATTGAAATTTGTGTTTGTAAATACGATCTATCATGCAATGTAAATACGATCTAACGTCAAGATGCACTCGACCACTTTTGCTTAGACTATTCTCCTTATGGACTTAAAAATGTAAATAAAAAAGCCCGATTCTGGGAAGACGATGGTAGCAGTCGGGGCACCCTTTGCTGCATGCTATTTAACACCCTTAGGATCCTCTGATTTGATACTACCTTTTGCGTCCATGATGTTATGTGATTTCTTAACTTGAACTTGCATTCCAGTGGTGGTAGTATAAGTTTACAAAGTTCATGGCTTTGTGGTTTTGATGCCAGGGTTTTTTCGTGATTGATTTGCCTTTTGGTTCTGTTGATTCGTCTCTAGTCTTTGCGACTCAAGTCATTTTCTCTTGTTGGGTGACCAAGAGCGGGAGCCGACCATCATTTTACCTTACAGATTTGATGGGGAAGAACCAGTTGTTCTTTGGTTTAAGGAAATGGCATGATTCACTTGTCCGAACTGAACAAAACTAAACATATTTAATATCAAATCAGTGTTGCACAGTGAACAGATTAGTAAGTACTGAACTCAATGAAATGCAAAAATTAAGCATTTAAGAAGTCGGCAAAACTTCTTTTGCAATAATTCAGAATTGGATTCCAGTTATGGCTTCAACTTTTGAATAAATGCAGTTGAAGAGGTTAGCCTTTGAATGTCAGCTGTATTCATGACCGCATCTTGTAAGCACAAATAACATTATCCAGTATCAGAACTCTGCAAACAATGATGTTTGTATGCTCGGCTACTCATAGCCTACAGTCTTTACACCATCCAAATCATCTAAAACTTATTCTGGACTTAAAGAATTGCTGCTGCATCTCTCTAATGAAAGGAGAGGATACAACAATGACACATTTTATCACTGTATCTTGCATCCTCAAAGATACTGTTTTGATTAACTTCCAAACTCTTTCTCGTGCATGGATGGCCACTTAGAAACATTAGTTACCAAGCTTGAACTCTGACTGTATTCCTTGGTTATTGTATTAAACTCCTCTTCATTTCTATCTCTCCAAAAGTCCAACTCTTAACTCATGAACAATTTCTTTCAAGTCTTCAAGACGACATCCGGGCATTCTCCCCATCCTTCTTTTCTTCATCATCTCTTTTACCCTAGGTACATCCTCCCATTGACCTGCCACAGCATAGACATTCATTAGTAACTGATATCTTGAGAAATCCCGAGGATCCTTTTCAATGAAATACTTCACAATTCTTTCCACTGAATCCACATCTCCTTGGAAACGACATAGACAGAGTAAGTTAATCCACACTATGGATTCGAATGACACATCATCACTGTCTTCAGACATCTTCCTTAAAAATTCCTCAGCCTCTTCCATAAGGCCTGCTCTGGCATAAAGGTTAGCCATGCACCAATAATGAGCGAAATTCGGCTTTATTTTATACAAGTCAATCATCTGACCGAAATAGTTTCTTCCCTCTGTCAACAATTCTGCCCGAACACAAGCACAAAGAACACCTATGAAAGTTATTTCGTCTGGAGAAATGCTCCCTCCTGTCTCTCTCTGGAACACTAATGCTTTAAATAATTTAAGTCCAGCCTCTGGTTTTCCATGAATGCAATGTCCCAAAATCATAGCATTCATACAAACTAAATTTCTAACTGTCATCTTATCAAAAACTCTTTGTGCCATCTCTACTTTCTGGCATTTACTATACATATCTATCAAAGATGTATTGAGGATAATGTTGGGTTTCACTAAAGTCCTTGTGATATGCGCATGAACTGATCTTCCCTCGTTCAATCTTGCAGACCGACTGCATGCACTGAGCACACTCACCATTGTTGTATCACTCCATTTAAATCCACCATTCGTCATTTCCCTAAATAGCTTCAACGAGCAACCGGGATTTCCACTCTTTGAATAGCCACTAACCATGATATTCCAAGAAATCACATTCCTCTCAGGCATTATGTCAAATAGCTCATGAGCAACCCACAAGTCACCGGATCTAACATACCCATCGAGGATTGAATTCCAAGAAATCAAATCCTTTTCTGACATTTCAACGAACACCTTCTCAGCAGACTCCATAACTCCAAAACATCCATACATGAATATCAAAGAGTTCCGAACTGGCAACACAGAATCAATGCCATTTTTCACAGCCAATCCATGACACATTTTGCCTGTTTCAACACAGCCTATCTTCGCACAAGACACAAAAAGAGGCACAAAAGAATAACTATTCGGTACAAATCCATTTTTAAGCCTCTGAAAATAAAAGATCACAGCTTGCTTTGGAACGCAACTATTTGAGTAGGCTTTAATAACAGCATTGACGCAAAAAGTACCAGGACTAGCAATGCATTTAAAGACTGAAATAGTGTAATCCACATTATCAAAATCTGAAGAATGTTTCAAAACCCTGATGCTCCAAACCGAGTTGTTGAAGAAAAGACCAGAAGTTATCAAATGGGCATGAAATTGAAATAGTTGTGTTACACTTTGACATGATTTGAAGAGAGAAATCTTTCTCTCTTCACTGCAACAAGACGACGACGAAATCGACGAATGCGAAAGGCTTTTGGATTTGGTGGGCGAAGCTAGACTGGGTTGTGACAAAATGGAGTGTCTAAATCTAAATAGTTGTCGTTTTGAGATTCTTGCCATTCATTTGCAAGTTTGTGTTTAGAATTGAGTATTGACTTCAGTTTGATCATCGCCATGAAGCCACATTACTCTTTCTCGCTTTTGTCTCAGGTTCGAAGAGGAGGATTCTTCAACTTTACACTATTCACTCGACGTTTGGCTTGTGTACGCCAATGGGCAGATGCAGAGCCGATTGTATTTGTACTGTGAATCGGAGTCAATTGGGCCGGCTCAGATAGGATTCAGAAGAAGCTATCATCAGTTGTTTCTGGACTCGTTACAAAAACCTGCTGCCCAGCCAAAACGCAGCGTTCTAAGAAGATGATTACAGTTTCTACTACTTCTTACCATGCACAAACGGCGCGTTTGGTGATACTGATATAACCAAAACGGTGACGTTTCCGCACAACATCTAGTGAAGCCAGGACTAATTTTCTGTACTTTGAAGCTGTCAACAAAACGATTATAGATTGAAATGGTGGGACTGAGCAAAGCGCTCTTGAAAGATGCAGGAGCTGGGCTCAGCAAGACACTCTCTGAGATTCTAGTTTGCCCACTTTCCAAACAAACCCTTCGGTGACTTCTTCTTCTTCCTTTCATGTGTGCTTGAATGACTATATATATTCATGCTTGTTATAATTTCCTTTTGTTTGTTTTTCCTGTTAGGTTATGTGAAGAAACTAATTCCCTAATCAGTGATTCCATTGGTGTTTCCTTTCCTGTGAGTTGTCTTCCTAGTAATTTTTATTTTCAATTTCTGATTTCTTATGTGGCATATGTCTACTTTTTCGCATGAATGGTTGCTGTAGGGTTTTAGAATTACGTATACATGTACTAGTGCAACTATGCTCTGTTGAATGATAAGATAATTTGACCAAAGTTGGATTGAATTCTCAATTGTTGGGTGGGAAATGGGTTATCTAGTTGTTGAGGGAGCTAAACTCGGACAATGTCTTGAGACATCATTAATCCTAAAATCTTAAGCTGATAGGAAAGAGAACGACATTATTACTTTGCTCTAACAGCAATTGTTGATCCATAAATGATGTTAATATCCATAAAATGATGTTATCGGAAATCGGCCCATCTGTGATTTCCCCATTCTGATTAAACTGTGATAGTAAACATGTTGAAGAAGAGAACTTCGAGGGGCTGATACAGTGGCGATATACTATATGGGCATGGGGACTGAGCCTGTAATATAATGCTTTGTGCCCCATTTTTGTTGTCTGGGTTCTTAGGCTTGATCTTCATTTATTGCTTATGAAATCAATAGATAAAGGATGGTATCCCTTGCTTGGTGCCAAAAGACGGCAAGATACTTGATGTTGATGATCAACTAAAAGATGATGCTGGTCCTAGTGCTACTGCTAATTCAGATGCTGGAATGCATAAGGATTGAAAGGGAGACATTGATTTTGGAGCTTTGCAATATCATGTGCAAGAATGATGAGTACTTGTTGGATATTTATTCAAACTTTTTCATATTGCCATGTCTGTGAAAATCTTGCAACTGATCATAGATTTATCATGGTTCAGTAGCATATCATAAATCTTTATCGAACATAACTATTGATAGAGATTTCTATATGTTCAGTTCATCATCTTCAACTACTTAATGGTCCAGCCTGCAATATTCTTGGAACTCAGTCCATTTGGAAAGTCTGCTTGTTATTGTGAAAGCATAGATTCCCTGCAATTAAGTTCTTCATGTAAGGGATTTCTTACCTATCAAGTGCCGATGATAGTTTACCAAATCTTGATGTCCAAGGTTGTATGAAAAATGCTGCAAATAGGCTCGGATAATTCTTAAACTACAACTTTAAGAGATCTTATAAGAAGTAATGATACTTATGTGACAAGCATGTATGTGTCTATTCATAAGATGAATGAATACAGAAAGCTCCAGATGTATTTATTATCCTGTTTAGGCGTAACTACTATGTTCTACCATGGACTCTCACTCTGCCTGAAAGCACTTTTGAACTACGCGACACACATCTCAAACCCGCCCTTTGCCGGAAAAGGTCAACAGTGGAGGTGTTTGTCCTCCCAAGTAAGCAAGCAATGGTTCAAAATGAAATGATTTACAAAATTATATTCTCCGTTACCGGGAATCGAACCCGGGCTCTATTGGGAGTAACGGCCAGACATTGTAACCGCTAGACGACAATGGATTGAGGACTGAATCTAGACATTAAACTAAAATTATACAAAATGCATTTCAAAATCATGGAAAGCAAAATTCCTATTGCCAATAAGAACAAAAGATGATCACGTTTTCGATGGCATGAGCGTATAGTGACAACAGCAGCAAACACGCCACACATGCTTCTGGTTCTGGCAAACGAAAACTGCGAGGTAAAGGCTCGGGTTCCGGCATATGAGAGCTGGAAGCTAAAGCTTTAGGCCCAGGATAACGAGAACCAAGGGTAAAGGGGCAAGTAAATGAGAACAGGGGGGTTAAAGCTCGATAACAATAAATTAAAAACGTGAGGATAACAAATTAGGAGCGGAAACTAACGGTTGACCAGGAAAACGAGGTACAGGATGACGAGAAAGAAGATGTAAAAGGTCCGAAGAAACGAGGACCGGTTCCATCAGAACAGGAGGACCAGAACTTATCGGTTCCGGAAAACGAGAAGTAGATGTTATTGGCTGCGTGGCGTGATAAATAGAAGCTAAAGCCCCAGGACTATTGTATATTGTAGGCCAAAGGTTTGGAATGGAAGGAACTGGGAAGGGGGAAGAAGATCAGGATTACCAAGAAGATGAAACCCACCTACAATGAAAATTGAAACCAGCCCTGGAAGGACTATCGGTGAACCAAAAAGAGTAAAAATTCCATTTGGTGGTGGAATACACGTACTGTTTGTTGCTTCTTCACGAGTGTAGGATGCCGCCAGCATGTCACACAGGACAGCGTTCTCTGGCGCAGAACATCCGAATGTGACATTTGCAGACGACATATATAGATATACCCTTGAAAGGTAGAATCCGAAGGAGGAAGGAGACACTTCTCCAGGAAAGTATGCTCGACAATGAAGGGTTCAGGAGACTGAGACTGGTAAAAGAACGGACGACAAAACGGATAAGGAGATGCACGTGATAAAGCAGGAGTAGGTACCATGTTTGTTTGCG
The DNA here is from genome assembly GCA_019650275.1 of Xylocarpus granatum. NCBI lineage: Eukaryota > Viridiplantae > Streptophyta > Magnoliopsida > Sapindales > Meliaceae > Xylocarpus > Xylocarpus granatum. Next base: position 175,738 of record BNST01000167.1, on the reverse strand, counting down.
TTGTGTTTGCTGCAGAATCACTAATTCCAATTCAGAAGTATCGTGGCCATCTTGGCTTTGGGATGGTGAGCAAGTGGCAGTGCCATCATGGAAGCTTTCGTATGAACTTGACAATAACATTGCAGAGAGCACGCAGAGAGAGAAAGCTAAATGGTTCTGCTTTCAGGCATAGGTGCGGTGTTGTTGCTGAGAAGACCAAGAAAGGGTTCAATACTGGCATATAAGGCTTTATGTATATCTAGGTTTTTACAAGGAAGACTCGAAAGCTAGAAAAGACTAGTTTCTCGAGAACCTCATGATGCTATCCATCTATCAATGTCATACGTGCAGCAGCATTCTCATCCTCTGATGAAATTCTTAATACGTGTTTTAACAATACTTGGTGGAAATATCCTAATTCAAGTCCACATACATGCATACAAATAATAATTTCGAAAATTTCCACGGGTCCAGAGTACCAATTTCATAAATTAAAAATGTAACAATATAACATTCTTGAGTACTTAGTTTTAAAGAGGATGATTCTGAGAGCTCGTCACCGGCGGGGCGACTTTATGATGCAGTGAAAATCTTCAAAAGATTTGAAGAATGTATACACATATAAAAGGCAAATTATCAATATAATATATGGAAAACAGAAAGAAAAATTACTAAAACTAATCCTGTAACAAGAAATTGAGAACTCATGGTCGTAGTAGCATGAGCTGCAGCATCTGCCACCAACCCCACGCCACTGCATTCTCCTCATTCCCTCCCTCCCTCCCTCCATCAAATGCGCGTGCAAACAAGAATACATGGTTTCATCTTTCACTAATATTTGTTGACCCCAAAAAGATTCAAAAAGAACCTAGAAGAAGCATTAGGGGAAATAAAACCAAAAACTCCCCAGATGAAACCCTAAGCATGACCACAATGACTTACAGAAGAAAAGAAGGGACAAACATCCCCAGGAAACCATGCATCCCAACAAACCCATGCTAGCTCAGTCATAAATTTTTTTTTCAAAAAAAAATTTCTTGAGTTTTTTCTTGTATTTTTTACCCCTTTTTTTAAATCAAAAGTTCACCCCCACCCCCCAAAAAAACTGTCACCCTGCTTGACTCACCAAAGATCATGGTCTTGTAATGTCAAGTCAAGACACCTATCTTCAAACTGAAAAATAAAAATAAAAAAGGCCCCAAGCCGTTCACCGCTGTCCTCAAACCCCCCCCTACCAATTTTTTCCCATGTTTGGGCGACTCTAATTTGCATTTTGACCACCCTGAAAGCTTACTTGCCCTGTTCCTGCACTTGACTGATTACTCAAATCCCCAGAGGATGATCTACTCATTGCAATGACTGCTTGATTCCGTGCACTACTGTGGTTAGTAGTCTTCTGCTCCAGTGACATACTCTGGACATGGGCAGCCAACATATCAGAATTTGACTTTCCTGGGCTTGAGATGTTGGAATACTGCCCAGGTGGAATTATCCACCTCATCCAATCATCTCGTCTTCTAATCTTATCACCCTGATATCAAAGTTCAGATTGAATGACAATTAGTGTAACAAAAAGTTTGATGCAAGTCAATTACACTACTTGAAATGAGGGTAATGTGTGATATTACTCCTTTACTTTGAAACTGAAAGACTTAATATTTCATCATACCCTAAATATTTGAAGACTACTATTACAGTCATCAATGTGAGAACGAAGACAAAACTCTTCACCTAAAAGGCAGAGACGAAGACAGGATGATTCCATCATGCGAGCGATCATTAGGATTCGATTTGAGTGGGAAGTTTCAAAAACCACAAAATGCTTTATCTTCATTCTCCATCTAAACCTAACTCTCTCTTTACCTAAACACCAATGTCTCTGGTCTCTTTTTCTATCAAACTATTGTCTATAATACAAAATATTTAGCACTAAGCAAAACTGATTGAAAGAGGGTTAGCATGTATGGAAGTTCTAGATATATTTTTTGCTACACTAGAATCTTCCAAAGGCAGGTCGATTAATGAAACTAGATTTGATTGATTTCTTTTAAGAAATGGGTTAGATTGGAATTATAGGTATTTGTGGATAGCATTTTGTATTATTTGGGAACTGGGTTTGATTGGGCGTAAGAGTCTGTTCTCTCCATTTCAAACAAGTGGAAACACATCTATAACAAAAGGTAAGACATACTCTCAGTAGTTTCTCCATTTATCTAATGAATGAATCTTGCAAGCAATGACGAACTGTGACATTCTCAGAGAATATCAAACTCTTACATGTATGAGGCAAAAGGGTCAATTGCGACATTACAAAAGTCTAGGGGGTATCATTGTTCACATTATAATTACAAGAGTCGATAGTATTTAGGCTAAACGCATTAACATGTGTGACAGTATTTTACCCTTTTAATGGCATCAATGAAAAATCGCAGAAAAAATAAATTAAAACAAGTACAAAAAGGCAATTCTTTGAGCTTTTAGATAGTGAACATTTCAAACTATACTGAACCTGGGAGGAATATATTATAAAGGATACCTGTACTTCCACAACATTTGAGCTCCTTAAAGCATCCAATATAAGTTGGATATTATCAGTCAAAAGAGAAACCTAAAAAGAAGCCATAGGAAGATATTTAGTTTCTCATTGATGGTAAAGCAAATGATCTAGCACTCATTCAACACAGCCGAATGGATCCAATATCAAATTATTTTGTTATTTGTTCTCGGAAAGGACAGAACACCAGTTTTCAAATACAATATCCTAAAACAGAGAAGAAGATTCTACAAATTTGAAAAAAAAATAATGGAAATACTAATGAAAATTAACACAACATGTACTAGCTCAGAATTTATGCAGGACAATATAGATCAAAACATTTTACGTAAAGCAACTAGACTTCAGTAGACATGGTCTTCCATCAGCAGCAAAAGAATGCTACAAAGTTTTAAAAGAATACCTTCACCACTGCAAAAAAGGGTTTAAACATCATCATATCCAACTATATAATTATTGGCTCCAATGTAAGTAACTGTTACTTCAGTAATTAACTTGGTCATAGAACAGGAAAGGTAGTAACCCAGAATATCAAGGACATTAAACAAAAACTTAGTCGACCGTACAGCAGCAACAAAATCAAGGTTACATGTCAATAAGAAATCAGTCTTGGATTGAACTAAAATAGACTGCAGCATGCATGAACATTACATAACCAGCATCCAAAAGGAAATCAGTGTTGTAAATTTAAAATCCTTAGCTTGTTGAATATACACACACAAACATTTGGAACTAAAACAGATAGCAACACTATGAAATAACAAACAACTTAAGGTTTGAACAAATGTAACCAAAACATATCCATGCGAGTTCACGGTACAAGGTTAGTAAAAATATGCCTGAGATGCATTATTACGCCTGATGTCTCGGTGTATAATAGACCCAAGGCCAGTTAATATCGGATTCCAAAGTAAAGCAGCAATAAAAGCTTAATTCAAACCACAACAACCACATTAAGGCTGAGAATCTTTCCATAGTATCAACAGAAAACTAACAATCAATGCCATGGACAAGTAAAAAATGTAGTTGGCAAAGAACGTAGAATCAGAGAAAGGAAACTTAAAACAAAGGTGATTATTATACGAGGAGAGTTTTTCAACAAAACTGATTCACTAAAATTACTACAAAGAAAAAAGGACAAGGTTATCTTTTCTCCTACCTTCATTTCAAGGAGTCAGTAGGATCTTCTTTGCAAAGGTTGGATTAAACCATTCAGTGTCAAAAGAATAAGCAGACAAAATCGAATTTTGTACTCAAAAAATACATGAAACAAAACAAGTAATTAGACTACCAAGAACAGCAAAATAAAGCCACCTAGGGGTAGAGAACAGAAGAGCATTTATTGTCTCTTATTTCAATTAGAAATAAGAGTGAAGGTTATGAAGAATCCAATAATTAGCTTGTAAAACATGATAATGTTTAAACCAGTTTAGGTTCCTACTTGAAATCAGTCATAATTTGCATTTGTAGCAGTCATAGTTAATGCCAATCTAAAAATCAACATAGTAAATGACACTGTTGCCAAAATTGTTGAGACAAGAAAAAAGAACTCCAATTCTATGATAATATAATATGAAAGGACTGTTGAATCACCACGGCACAGACTAATAATCAATTATGAATAAATAAATCAACAGCAATATAATTCAAAGATTATGTTATGCCTTCTAACAAGGTAACCTGTCAGCTTCAGTATTAAGCTTAAATGATGAGTAGAAGTTCATCAAACTGCAGAAAATTAAATCTTGAATACAAAAATGTTATTGAACAAATTTTTTTCCAATTTCTCAAAATTAAATGCCAAACCGTCTACAAATCCTCAGGCTACAAACCAAATGGCAATAATCTCATGATAAAAAATTGGGGCATGAAAGAAAGAAATTGGAACCAGAAAAAACAAGCCAATACATACATCGGCTGTTGCAAAAAGAACTTCGATAATCCACAGTATTTTTAATAGAGTATAAAAGTAGAATATAAACACAAATGTGAGGAAATATCATAAATGAGACTACTTATAAACCAAAATCAACATTACCCCAGGCATTTTTATTCTTATTATTACACAAGTATGCGCAGAGGCTCAAATGAAATATTTAAATCAAAATAACAATCAATGAGGTTATGACCCATACATGACCAAACGATTTGTGATAAAGCCTTAAGCAAAGAAGACCATAAACAATCATAAATAACAAAAGCCAGTTAAAGTATACCAAAAAACTCACTTTGTTGAATCCTGCTATTAATTTAATGGAAACCCAGCCCTGCTCATCCATGTTCTGCCGCAAGTATGTATCTTTAATTAAATTGTCATTACTGCAGTAGAAAAACAAAATAAAAAGTACAGGATGCAACAGCAGTTAACATTGAAGCAGGTTTGAAATAAACAATATCACAGAAATAAACAAATTACAATTAGCAATGCAAAAAAGCAAACAATGGAAGGATTACCTGAAATAATAATCTATCTGACTCACAATCCGAGAATGCAACTGAGGGTCCAGAGCAGGGTAAAATAGGGCTTGAGGTGGAATTGGTGCAACAAAAGGCACACCTCTCAGCCCCTGTGGAGGTGGAGCCGCAACATAATACATAGGAGATGCAAACTCTGATAATATATAGTGACATCAGAGGAAAAACCACAAATTGAAGCATGAACTAGATATAATAAGACTTACCATGAAAACCAATGGGGCCGGCAAAAGGCCGCGCTGGTGGGAGCAGAGGTGGAATAAATGAAGCAGAACTAGATGGTGGCGGTGGTGGAGGCGGAGGTGGATGCCGCATAATCCTTTGAAAACCTCTCTGCGGCTGCATGTGAGCATCTCTACCATTAAAATTACGATGAGAACTCCAATCTTGATTTCCGCGATCTTGATCACGCCTACCATAATTGTGATGATGAGAACCATCTCCACGGCCACTGCGGCTCTTGAATGGACCACGTTGATGAGGATGATCATTACCGCTGTGGGATTGCGATCCAAATCCACTCTTTTGTGTTTGGTCTCTAGGAGAAGGATTATTTAATGGGCCTTCAGCTACAGGAACCTGTGGTGCTGGCATCTGTGGGAAACCACCATTAGAAGATGTGCTGGCACCATTGCGCTTCATAGATCTCTGGCGTGTTGGCGCTGTATGGTTTGGAGTTGAATTAGAGTTTCCATTATTGCTAACTTGTTTCTGTGATGGTGAATTCAATGCTCCAGTACCCTATGAAAAAAGCATAGAAATTTTTTCAAAAACTTATTCAAGGAATATGTTGAACACCACAGGAGTACATTCTAAATAAGCAGCAATAACTCAACTGCATATATTTATATCTACGTCACTTCCTTGGCAAGTGAACGACCCGTCAATGCATATTTATATTCTTATCCCATATCAAGAATACAAGCAAACATATTATGACACAATTTGCTGCTGATAATACCCCGAAGACAAATATTTGTAAAAAACATCAATATTTTAAATACCACTAGGCTGAAGAAAAAGGCTAAACCCTCACGCAAGATCCAAAGGTTAAGAATTTCAAATTTTTTATTTTTCCAAATACCCAAGCAATTGTAACTTCTAAATACTTTAAATTCAAGCTAATAAAATCCTAACTTTCATAGCTTGCTATAAATTTTCGTTTATTTTAAAAACATAAAAATGACAAAAAATTGCAGCCAGATGCTTAAGCTTTCTCGGCAATCGAACAGAGAAATCAAACCTGCGAAATCGATGATGATGATCCATCCGTTAAACCTTTCAAGGAATCCGATGATGACTTTGTCGAAGAAGAGCCTCTAGTCGTCTCCGATAAAGCGGGCCAGGAGTGAGCCCCCATCACCGGTTCCACCTCCGCCGCCCGGCTTGATGGTTTATTCCACACCGGTCTCTTGACGCCCGCATTGCCATTACCACATTCCGATACACCCTCTTCCTCCGACGTTTGCTCAATCACAGCCGTTGATTGCGACGACAACGACACAGGCGGCGATAACGGAACCGAGGCGATCGGTTCCGCTTGACCCCGCACCACTTGTCTCCACGGTGCCGAAGAAACCACCCTCGAGGCGCCGGGGCTACTTAAGCTATTTTCTACCGATGACGGCATATCAGAATTAGTGACATCGCTAGCTGTAGCCATTAAAAAAGCTTAACGAGTTCTGATCGACGATGTCAGTATGATATATTGGAGTTTTAAAATAGAATGAGGCGACGACAACTTAGGGTTTCGATAATGCAGTGTCGTTTTGCTTTTCTAAAAATAATTTTTGGACGATCGACGCTATCGCTAATCGCAGTGTTAGAGACCTGACCAGCGATGGTGGCTCTCTTCCTCTGTGTGTTACTGTATATATATTTTCCGGTTGGTTGGTTGCTTAGCCCTTGGGAATTCTGGAGATACCCAGGTTTGGTTGCGAGCTGGTTTTACTTAAATAGTCCGCTTGTTAGGGGTATCTTCGTCATTTTGCCGTTGAATTTTGCAGAGATAATTAAATTATATATTTAATTTTTGTAATTTTAATCAAATTTATTTAACAATCAATCACTCTCCTAATAGAGTTGGAATTTCAATTTTATTGGTTGGCAATGGCATCCATATCTGTTTTTACCCATATGAATATCCTAAACGTGCTTCTTTCCTAAGTTGTTTCTATCACAGAAGTGCTTCTGAGACTGCACCTAAATCAAATGTTATACGTCAGAAAGTAATTTTCTCCTTATGGGGATCATTGGGCCGGTTATTGTGCCTAACAAAAAATAATTGGAGTTACAAAAACAGACAAAGCAAAGCCTGCTTTGAGCATAAATCACTTCCAGGTTAAAAAGTGCTTTCCATACAAATAATTGGAAGTGCTTTCTGAGAAAATATTTCTAACAAACTCTTTTAGTAAATATATCTCCTTCTAATGGAAGCAGTTTTAGCATTGCTGTGGAAGGTGCTTAACTCAATCTAACTTTTGATGTGATGCTTTATAGGTTATTACAAAATGAATTCATTAAAAAGTGCTTTTTGGGTCAGTGTCGATTATGAAATAAGAGAAAATGTATTAGAACTCAACTCCATCTAGTGGAAGCACTTTTCATCTTGTTAAACCCCACTTACTCTTGCTGTGTAAGGCTATAAACATCATTTACAATTTTGAGTTCATTGCCAATAAAATTTCATGACATTTTTTTATTTCATGGGTTTTGATCCACTATTTTAGGTAAAATATAAGCACTTCTGCTCTAATCCTCGTACAGTCTATGGTGTTTCGGTCACAAAAAGTGCTTCTGCGCGGGGAGGAAGTTGGTTTTTGCACCATTAAAAGTAATTATACCAGTACCTGATCCTCCAGCCAGTCGTTGGTCTAAAGAAACGATGTACAGTGACATGAAAGAAGGATAAAGCAAGATCTGCTTCTAGGCATAAATAAGTGCTTCTCGACTTCTTATAAGAGAATCCGATCACCATGGCATGCTGCACCGTCTTTCTGAAATCACTTTTCATGTCAATATATAAGAAAATAAAATATACTACTTCTTCTTCAATAAGCCTTTTTTAAGTCTTTTGTAATTAATTTCAAACTCTTGCAGTAGAAATTAAAAAAAAATTAGTATAAATAATGTAATAAGATAATTTAATTAACAAAAAAAATATTTATATTTTATATTTTATTAATATAATAAAAAAATTATAAAATTTATTTTCAATTTTTTATTAATTATATAATTATATAATATTATTTATTAATATTATTTTATTTAATACTTTTTCTTAAATAAATATTTTCGTCACGATATGCATTGTCAAGCATAGTAGGTCAATACTTAAAAGCTTTGTATTAGTAGAAGTGTTTGTCCTTATTAAAATGTCTATTTCAGGCAATTGCAGGTGCTTCTGCCTAAGCGGATTGCAATGCCATTTTGAGTAATCACGGGTTACATTTATGTAATTTCTGATCAAAATTACATCCTTTATATTAATTATTTTTAATCTTTTATTTGTGTATTCATGTTTTTTATTACATATTTTAAAATATATAACCTCGTAATAAGACATGAGAATATACAACGGCCTTACTGCTGCAAGTCTCGGACGATTTCTTAGCCATTCCATATGATGTCTATGGTGCATGCATGATTCACGAGCCTTGTCTGTCAAAGAAAGGAAGCTGCATTGTTCTCATGGACATTTCAAAGGTTAAGGTCAAACCTGACATTTAATGTTGCATGCACTTTACGACCTCCGTCTGCTGCTTCCGGCAGGACAGGGCCCAATGTCAAACTACTGCCACCTGTCAACTGAGGCTCGAGGAACATGACAACATTAGTAGAATACATTTGGGAATGGGGCAGTTTCAACATATTTCACCCGGCTACTCAAAAGCCATCACTGCCTTTCATGTCGAGATCATCATGGAACATTATTATTCTTTTATAAAATGGCATATAAATTGAAGTCCGGAAACCTGTTAGTTCACAACATTAGATGCCAAATAAAAATGAAGGTTTATCAAACACTTAAAAGCACAACTACATACATGCGCTAATATACACAGACAAAAGGTGCAAATCAAATCCATGATTACTCGAGACAGAAACAGAGATTTCAAATGTTGTACAAAAGTTACTACGGAGCAGTACTAAACCCTGCGCGTTTCACATAAGATAATACGCATAAAAAATAAAGCTAAAATTTACACTGGTAGGCTGGCCCAAGTCTCAGGGTGGCTGAAATGAGTTACCCTCAGTTCCAATTGCTTTATTCTGAACAGGCTAAAATGCTGCATGATCACAGAATCCCATCAAGAGAAAACTGGCATTTGCAGCACAATCAGTTTACTACTTGCTATGTGGGAACAAAAAACATTTATAATGGCAGAAGCAAGACTGGGCAAGGAATGAACTCAGCAAGGAGATTTGCGTCAACATGCTTGGAGTGGATGGCTTCCATACTCATAACTACTAAATCTAAATCCAGGTCATCAGCAACCTCACCAATGATAGCTGTGGGCTTGCTTCCTTCCCCAAGTTTCTCTAACAATCTGAATTCCTGGAATCCGCCTATTTATATTTTTTATGTTACATAAGTGTCACTTTAGATTAGCAGCCGGTCATAATTTCTGAAGGCATCAACAAATATTCCTCATAAACATAGAAAACATGCATGTTCTGTAACAACAAAGGTTGTATACAAACCTTCCGAGAGATGCCACCGGATGCTAGATAATTGAGTTTCATGCTCAGGCAATGATTCTTTCTGCTTTTCATTGATAACTGCAAAGAACACAAAGTTCTATTTTCCTTGACATCTTTTCACTAAAATGGTCTGTAAGTGAAGATTTATCCCTAATTCTTAGTTTCCACCACTAGCATATTCCTAATGGTATCTGCAGAAGCCAGTTTACATACCCATGACAGTGATGTCAGCCCCATACTTCTTTGCTAAAGCAGCAGTAGTTGCAGCAGCCTAATAAGAAAAAATTAAACCAACAAGTGAGCTGCTTGCAATCGAATATACGTAAGTAAGAAATTGTGTTAACAAATCTAGTCATCAGCGTTAGGTAAGACTTTGCTCCACAATTTCCAATTACAAGAGAAACAGTGATTCAAATTCAATTAAAAGCAGAGACTCACACAAACGCATTATATCATGAGGTCACTACAGGATTGCACCACCTTGCTACTACTAAGAAATGACAAATATACTAACAAACGAAAGGTACGTAAAGTACCAAGACTCTCCAAATTCCAGCAAATGCTGATCAGGAAACATAAGAAAGAATATCTCCCAAAGATCACATGAAAGTGGCATGAAAAGTAACTTTTTCAAGAAAATAACCAAAAAAAAATTGGAATATTGAGGTGCCTTTGAAGAAAGGTCACCTGTCTTGTTCCTTCAGAAAGATATGGATTCTGGTCCGTGATTGGCAGAAGCAGATGCTTGAAATTAGTAAATGCTTCTGCAGCTAAGCTGACTTCAGATTCTTGAGACTTAACCTTGGCTGATGGAAATCAGATTAAAATAACCAAGTCAGCAGAAACGGCATACATTCTCTAACTATCAGATTAAAATAACCAAGTCACCACACACAACGTCTGTTGCAAGTTCAATCAGGTAAACTTCATTGATCTCTCGCAACAAGCAAGAGTACCATTGATGTTGAAAAATCCTATTCAGGCCTTTAAGATGCTAATTTCTATTCTTTTGTTGTTTGAGATGCATATACGATCCATGTTAGCTTCACTGTTGCTAGCTTCATTGTAGCATAATCAACTTCATAACATAAAATAGACCGATTTATTTCTTGTATAAAACTACAATGAACGATTTTTGAAGGGCTACATAAATCCGTATTTGTTCTCCATCGGAATAGTTTTAAAGCTTCAATGCATCTACATTAGTCGAAGACCAATCTACAACCTAAACTTTCACAACTTGAAGCCCAGTCACCGGAGATTACACAGAAATAATGCTCTTATTTCATAAGTTTCAAACGATATTGCCGGAACACAAATTTCAAACGATAAACAATTAGTAAATTGTTATACTGATTTTTTTCCTTGAATGAAAGTCCTTCACTTTTCCTCAAAAATTGCCAATATTGCCAAAGATTTACCCACAAATTCTAAGAGCTACTACAGTCCCCCATCAATTACTCGAGCTACGAAATTACCTCTATGTCCGATTCTGCAGATCCTGGAAAAGATAGAGAGCTTTCGAGCTTTTGACGGAAAAGACGGAGCAGCAACATCAGCCGTAGAAGAAGTTAGCGATGGCAACATCGTAGTTTTAGTGTGCTCCGGCGTTACAACTGGAACAGGTCTAACAGCAACCAAGCAGTGAGCGAAAGCCATTGAAGCATGCTCTGGAAAGTGCGAAACAAGAGAAAACTGACGAATGAAGAAGAAGATTGGGGTCTGGTTCGCGAAACTACTGAACATTTAACAAATGATTCGAAGGATGATGATTGCACGCATGCTACGTGTACAGAAGACCGGCGTGTTTGCTTCCCGAGTGGGCCCCTGTCAATTTTGGCACGTTGATTGCGGCATTATCTGTGGAACTCGTAATCTTAACCGTTCACTCTGCTATTGGGTGGAAAACTTGGCATTCTGTGTGCACCTGACTGGGAAATTTAGATAACTCTGTGGGTCGTTAAATATAGTAATCGTAAAGTGATCGAACGCTAACGATGAATTATAATATTACATTAATTCTAATAAAATAATAAGACGTTGTCGTTTAATTATTCTGTCAGAATGATAATAGAAAGAGTTCTCTTCCGTGCACATCCGTATCGCACTAAATTGGTAAGAAAGCGCTTTTGACAGGTTGAAAAGCACTTATGAAGGTGCGTTTAGTTGGTTCCTGAAATTCTTTTGAAGAAGCTGCTTTTGAACGTTTACAGAACGTGCCACTTCAATTATAATTATTATTTTCGCAGTAAGTGGTTTCTTTCGTCTGTATTTGCAGAAGATTAATGTTCATCATAGCACATGGGATGTGAGTGCCCAATGTCAAATCCTGATGAAAGCCAGAGAGTAATCTGGTTAAATTGTTGGCGCTTTGCACCGTGTAAGGGTGAGATCATTTGTTATATACATTAACGATAGGGTTTCTCTTGAATTTTGTTGCCTCTTCGGAGCCGATTATCCTGCTCGAGCTGACTTGATCTTCTTTGAGTTTTCTCCAGCGTGAAGAATATAAGGACAAGGCATAGTTGTGGTCGGGATAGCTGTCTGATTCAGTGTTTCATGCAAGAGTTGCCCACTGGACGTTCTGAATCATTTTGTTTAATTCTTAAAATCACTACAGATAATCGGCTGTAGACAAAGTCTTACTTATTATGCTGGAAATTTATTACAATGATATAGAAGCTATTCTGCCATATGAAGCCAAATTGAACATATTACTCGTCTGCTTTTCGAGTTCCTGCAGATGAAGAAAAGAATGCCAGCAGAGGCATATTTTTCCAGCATTCATTAGATGGAACTGACTAGAACTAAGCGCTAACTCAAGACGAAGATATTACTCATCTGCTTTTCAAGTTCCTGAAGATGAAGAAAAGAAGGCCAGCAGAGGTATATTTTTCCAGCATTCATTAGATGGAACTGACTAGAACTAAGCGCCAACTGAAGATGAAGATATTACTATCTGCTCTTCAAGTTCCTGAAGATGACGAAAAGAAGGCCAGCAGAGGCATATTTTTCCAGCATTCATTAGATGGAACTGACTAGAACTAAGCGCTAACTGGGATTTTGTCATATCAATCCTCAGTTTACCACCCCACAATTTTTCCTGATCTCTTGACCTCCATTGATGCTACTCAATTTGATAATGGACTTCACAAAAGCTTCTTTGAAAGCTTTTTGTGAGGTAGCAAACTTATAAACTAAATTTTTGGTCCTTGGATGACTGAGCAGAGCTTCGTCTGAAGAAAACAGGCTATTCCCTTGTAATATAAGTCGGTAGTAAGTGTTATCAAAAGTTGTTGAAGAAGGATCCATGGTAGCACCAGTGTTCTTCGCCTTGTGATGGAGCGGACAAACATTCCTCAGGATTTCAGCGAATGAAGGATTTATCGTGGGATCAACATTTTTCGAGTTTATTCTGCTTTCGAAGGATGAACAGTGGGCAAATCCTAGAGTGTGCCCTCCTGCAAAAGGGCCACAAACGAAAACGCATTCATCTTTCAGCCCATGAGGGAATGTTATGTATCAGTGCTTTGTGCAGTTGTGGGTTGTTTACCTAAAAGAGCTGCTAGGTCCTCCAACGACAAACCCCTCAGGGAGAAGTTATACTGCAGTTGAGAGATGTTGAATGTCGGAGAAGGTAACGTTGCTGTTTCACTAGCCTTTGATGTTCTTCCATCTTTTCTTCCTTTAGGTACTTGCCAAGTTGGTCCTCCAGACTGTAAATTTTTAAGATGCGTTGTTACGAATGACAATGAAAACATTAGTTGGGTTGGGGCATATGCTGCAAGACAGAAGTGCGCAAGAGGGAGAGGGTGTAGTTAGTTGCATTGTCTTACAAGGACAACAGCATCCCTAGCAGCAAAGGCCAAAATATCAGCACAGGAGACAACACCGGGGCACAAAGCTTCTACTGCTTTCTTTGCATCGTCAATGACATAAAATGCATGCAAAGAACCATTAGGAGCTGCATCTTTTTCGGCGTTGTTGTTCCCTTTTGAATGCAAAAGAATTGATGCATCACATCCCTAGAGAAAAAAACAAGCACAAGCAAATAAACAATAAGAAGTTTTGGGTGGGAAAACTCTTTTAGGAAATGTTTTACTCTTATGAAGCAATCATGAAAATGCATCCGTAGTAATGCTGCAGGGACAGTTTTATCCTTTTCTGTTGCAGCCTTGACAGTTTTTGCAACAATCCACTCAGCAACAGGACATGTGTCTTCATAGTAATTGAAACTCAGCGCATTTCCTGATGAAGACACCGAAAATATGAGAAGCGAGCTCAGGAATGCAACAACAAAACCCATGATTGAAACTCAGACTCTCTTTCAGGCTCTTAGCTCTGGTTTTGTATGGAGAGAGAGGTCAGTTTTTTATAGAGTCAGTGATTAAGAATGCGGTCCCGCAAGAGAATGAACTGTTATCCGAAAAGGCAATAATGGTGTCTTGAATTCTAAGGCTTGTAGCAAAAGGACCATATGTGACCATTTCACTGCCTTCTTTTCCTTAATTCACGGCCTGTTCAATTCATTATTGAATGTCACTTTTATGTACTATAATTGCTAATGATAATGCACCATCTTGAAGATCAAGCCTTGGTCTGTCATCATAACCAAGTGACATGCATATTAATATTAACTTACCATTCACAATTTTATATTTTAGTGACTGCTTAGGGTTATGCATCATATTGACTTTAAAAATTATTGGCAGTTCAATCTCATTTCTCAATCACCTACCAATTTTACCTTGCAAGAAATAAAAATGGCTTTCACTACAACGATTCACCAGACTTTAATTTAGCTTTTTGACAATTGAATGAGAGCTCATGAGACACAAAATCACTGAATAAGGGTTGGTGTTGTTTTTATGCTAATTTTTCTCTGAAAAAATCTTCAAGGAAGTATTGTTCATTATGTACTTAATTCCTTCCATAAACTTCGTCCACTAATCTCCCTTGGCATAATTTGTCAAGGGAACGCATCACTGAAAATCAATTTCATTTAAAAATTGAACTTTTAATTTCTACCAGCGTTTTTTTGTTTATGTTATATTTATCCTTTTTATGCGTTGTTAACAACGATGATAACTCAGAATATGGAGGAGGAATATGGGCTCTTGATGTGGCCCTGCAGCATTATTCTGGCGGAGTATGTCTGGCAACAGAGATTTCTTTTTTCCGGAGCTAATGTAGTTGAGGTATTTGCCATTCCTATCCCCGTCCAGCTTCTATTATTGTTTCTCATTAATGTTTACTAATGTTGAGACACTGTTTGCATGATTGTTTTTGTTTTGCAGCTTGGTGCTGGAACTTCATGGCCTGGATTGGTTGCAGGAAAAAGTTGGTTCATCTGTAACACTTACTAGTGATGACTACAATAGGGCAAAGGTATCCAGGGTTCATTTGAATCACTTTTTTAAGACCAATTTGATGATGAAAGTTTGAGTAAATTAAAATGTTTAGGCTTGTTTGGAACTCGATAGTATTGCCTAGTTAAAGCACTTTTTCATGGGTTTCCTGAAAAAGTGCCTTTTAGTAGAGCACAAATCAGGTGTTTCAACATTCAACTTCAAGTGCTTCTTTGATCCCAGAAAGCCTTCGATGACCTCTTTGCCATCACATATCTGCTCCAAAACTCTCCAGAATCGGTCTTCATAGCAACTTACCATAATCGAAGGTAATCTTATTTCTTCAATCTGTCTCGGACTGTCGTGCACGCACAGACAGTGATTTCTTTTTCTCATGCATTGGGAATTTATTTATTTATTTTGCAGTGGGCATCATCTTCTTGAGTTTTTGATGGTGAAGCGGGGATTGAAGTGCGTGAAGCTCATTGGCAGCTTTTCGATCTTGCCGCCTTATAAGGCCACAGAACTGAGAGGCAACATTCAATTGGCAGTGGTTGTATTGAGTAGTGAACCAACCAAGGTTATGAAATACTATTTACTATGGATTACCATGGTAGCACCTGCAAGTTTTTGGTGCCGCAGCTCTGATTTACACTCTTGCTTCTCATTGGCACAGGTAACTTCAACTTCCCAGTTTAGATGATTAATATTCTGGTTGATCGACAGGACTATCTTCATGGATAATAAGAAACATTATTCTGAGATTTCATTGTGGACTATTTGAGAAGGACTAGTGTTCTTTTAGTCTGTTATCACGGTTCAAGGATGACCGCCCAACTCGGCTACAGTGTGCGTATACACTTGTATTTCATTGTGTTTGGAATATTCCATTGAACCTTGATACTGTTCACTTTGCTTCACAGATAGAAATGCATGACTGTTTCTGGGGATTGATATGAATTACTTTCAGAGTTGTTCCTCATTTTTTTAGATCATGCAGCGATGTTTACCCGACTAATAAAGGTGTCTGCTGTATGCAACAATGAAATGGTTTATCTTATATGCAACTGATTTGATCTCCTCTTTAAGTTTTCTCCGGAATGTAGTAGAATAATAACATAAGGATGAGCATGGCTGTCATGGAAATAGCTGTCTGAATCTTTGTTTCACGTTAAGTGATGCCGATTTAACACTCTGAATCATTTTTTCAATTCTTAAAGTCACACTAGATAATCTTGTTGGGGATCAAGTATCACATATTATGCTTGAAATTGATTACAGTAATACGGCTGCTATTCTGCCATATAATTCAAATTGGGTATATTTTTGCAGCTTTCTTTAGATAAAATTGTCCAGAATTAGTTTCTAAGCTGAGATATCGTCATAACGATCCTTAGTTTACCACCCTACAATCTTTCCTGATCTCTTCTCCTCCATTGATGCTACTCATTTTGATCATAGACTTCTTTGAAATCTCTTTCTGAGCTAGCACACTTATATAAAGTAAACTTCTAGTCTTTGGATGAGTAAACGGAGCTTGGTCTGAAGAAAACAGGCTCTTTCCCTGCAGGATAAGCTTGTAATATGTGTTATCAAAGGTTGTTGAAGAAGGATCCATGGTAGCACCTGCGTTCTTGGCCTTATTGTGGATGGGACAAACATTCCTCAAGATTTCTGCAAAGGAAGGATTTATTGTAGGATCAACATTGTTCGTGTTTATTCTGCTTTGGAAGGATGAACAGTGGGAAAATCCTAGAGTGTGCCCTCCTACGCATACAAAAAAGCTAGTCATCTCTCTGGTCATTAATTGAATGTAATATGTCAATGGCTAGGCTCAGTTTTGGATTGTTTAACTGAAAGAGTTGCTAGGTCCTCCATCGACAAACCCCTCTGAGAGAAGCTCTGTTGCAGTTGAGAGATGTTGAAGTTCGGAGCAGGTAATTGTGTTGTTTCGCTAGCCTTTGATGTTCTTCCATCCTTTCTTCCTTTAGGTACGTCCCAAGTTGGTCCTCCAGCGTATAAGACAATCAACTTGACGAGTCAACAGTTTTAAAGGCGTGTAGTTTTGAAAATTACTGTGAGATAACTTCATTGTCTTACCAGGACGACAGCATCCCTTGCAGCCAAAGCCAAGATGTCAGCACAGGAGACAACACCCGGGCACAAAGCTTCTACTGCTTTCTTTGCATTGGCAATGACATAAAATGCATGCAAAGAAACATTAGCAGGTCCATCTTTCTCTTCTTTGTTTTTTTTCCTTTCGAATTTAACAGAACTGAGGCATCACATCCCTGACAGGGAAAAAAAAACAAATAAGTTAGAGCAACAAGAGGTTTTGGATTTTAAAAATACGTTTGTAAAATGTTTTACCCTTATGAAACAGTCATGAAAATGCATCCGAAGAAATGCCGCAGGGACAGTTTTATCTTTTTCTGTCGCGGCCTTGACAGTGTTTGCAATGATCCACTCGGCAACTGGACATGTTTCTTCATAGTAATTCAAACTCAGCGCATTTGCTGGTGAATATACCGAAAGTATGATGAGTGAGCTCAAGAGTGCTGCAACAAAAGCCATGATTAGAACTCTGTTTTAGCTATTAACTCCCAATTTTTGTGTGGAGATAATCAAGCATAATAAGGGCATTTATGGAGACACAGATTTGCTGTTGACAGTAACCAAACCGTGGCCCCATAAAAAGTGAATTTGTTAGCCGAAGATGACAATAATAGAGTCTTGATCTTTAAGCATTCTAGTACAATTCTGCTAGAAAACGCTTGTCAGTTGTCACATCTAACTGCAGCGAGATTTGTGACCCGCTTTACTGGGTACTTTTCAGGACTTTTAAGGCCTGTTCATGATTGAATATCACTTTTACGTAATGCAGTAACTCATTATAATGCATCATAATGAAGATCAAGCCGTGTTTTGGCATCATAACCTTTGTAAAATCCATCTGCAGAGAGATAATACGATCACATTTTACCATGAAAGAACCAGAAGTAGCTCTTGGTAGGTATGATATAACCTTTGAGCTACCATGTTTCGGATTCTGCTTTTTGACAATGGGATTAAATCTCATTTGAGAAACAAAATCTTCAGCTAACATTGTCTCACATTGTGGCAAAATGGGATCACAATTTTGTTAAAGAATGATGGCTGATGCCTGAAGGTAGTTAGGATTAAGGCATGATGTGTCGTTAATTTTGTCTTCAAAAGATTGTCTCTCAATGTTTCCTTTCAGTTGTAATGGTAGTAGTTCTCTCATCTAACTCCCTGATTGATTTTCTGTTATAGCCTTGTAGGTTTTACCAGACAGCCAAGCAGGAAGACGTAGGTTGCTGTCCGAAAGAGGCATTTTGACAAGCCCAGTTACATAGTTCTGGGCCAGGCTCGGTGACAGTAGCCTGTTGGGCTGAGATAGAATTTCTTCAGGCCCATGGGGGGGATTTAGCAAAACTGGTTTAGACTTACTAATTCCTGCATTCAAACAGCTACAATCAGCAACCGGTTTTTCCTTGAACCCTATCAGTTAAATCCTCGCTCTGCTTCTTTCTTCTCCGCCTCTGCTCAGCTGTAAACCCCTGAATTAGCAATGGGATACGAAAAGAAAACCCAAAGAAAAAATAAGTGGAAAGATGAACCAGATAATAAGAAAAAGAAGATCATCACGGATTCTCGATTCGCGGCCGTACACTCGGACCCTAGGTTTCAGAATGTTCCGAAGCAGAAGTCGAAGGTCGCGATCGACTCCCGATTCAACCGCATGTTCACCGACAAAAACTTCGCTTCGTCGTCGGCACAGTTTGATAAAAGAGGCAAGCGGAAGAATAAGCAGGAAAGCTCGAAAAGCTCTCTGCGACATTATTATCGAATTGAGGAAGAAGATAAAGTAATGGATGAAGATAAAGATATTGAAAAGGAAGAAGAACAAGTAGAAGAAGAGAAAAGTGAAGATAGTGAGAGCGAGAGCCAGAGTCAACTGAGAGAAAACACTGTCATGGCATCGGGAAGTGAGTTGGAGTCGGAGGAGGACGACGTGGAGGAGAGCACTACTGATGAAGACGAAGAAGTTTATGCTGATGAAGGACCTGAAGAAGAGGTAGAGTTTAGATATGTTGTTTTGTTAATTGAAAAATATTTGTTTTTGTTTCCGTGAAAAACTTCATATTGAGAATTTTTATTTAAATTTTATGCTAAATTTACTGGATTTATTATGTGGAATAGCAAGAAGCTATACCAGAAATTCAAAAAGAAACTCACAGGCTAGCTGTAGTTAATATGGACTGGAGGCATGTTAAGGTACGTTATTGAGCTCTAGACTTGCATAAAAACAAAAGAAAAAAGAAAGTTGTTTTATGAATTATATTACATTTCGTAGTAGAAACGCATTTTATAAATTATTCTACTGAGGTAATAGCTGTTCATTAGGCTCAAGTTTTCTGTTGTTTTGACGTAGGCTGTTGATTTGTATGTAATATTGAGCTCGTTTCTGCCCAAAGATGGGCAAATTTCGTCTGTAGCTGTCTATCCATCTGAGTTCGGAATGCAGCGCATGAAAGAGGAAGAAATTCATGGGCCCGTTGGTTTATTTGATGGTGAAAATGAGAACAGTGAGGAAGAGGTTAATGATGAAATTGATGAGGAGAAATTGCGTGCATATGAGAAAAGTAGGCTAAGGTGACCTATTGCCAATTCTGATTTTTCATGCATTTCTACAACTGTACTATTATTATTATTTTTTATTCTGTTATATTTTCAAAATCCTCCTTTTAACAATGAGTAAAGATTGAATTGTGAATGAAATATATTTTCAGTATCTCATCTGTACCATTTTGAAGCATAAATATAATTTGTCCGTGTTTTACTCCCAGGTACTACTATGCTGTAGTGGAATGTGATTCTAGTGCAACAGCAGATTACCTTTACAAGGCTTGTGATGGTATTGAGTTTGAAAGATCTTCAAACAAACTTGATTTGAGATTTATTCCTGATAATATGGAGTTTAAACATCCACCACGAGATGCTGCAACAGAGGTATGTCTTCTACCAATGCGAGTATGTTTATTGGGTACCATCATAATGGAAAATGTTGCAGGCTTCTTTAGACCTTGGTACTTGGGGGCTAGATAAGGCAGCAATTACAAAATGTTGATTTCCTTGTCTTTGTTTAGGCACCTGCAAACTATGGGGGTTTAGATTTTTTTACAAAAGCACTGCAGCACAGTAATGTTCAGCTTTCTTGGGATGATGATGAACCAGATCGTGTAAAGACCTTGAAACGAAAATTTAATGCTGACCAGGTTGGTGTGCTTGATCTGGAATCCATTATAAATGTTACTTCCGGTGACTCTATGCTGTCTCTTGTGAAGTTTCAGTTTTATATGATAAGAAGTTCAACTTTTGACTGTATTTCGAAAACAATGGAAATAGAATTTGCAATATAGAAGTGATAGCTGTTTGTACTTTTCCATGCTTTAGAATCTATTAATGGCAATATTACTGATTCTTTGTTTATATAGCTTGCTGACTTGGAATTAAAGGAGTTTTTGGCTTCTGATGAGAGTGAAACCGATGATGAAGATGATAATGTCATAGAGGAGCAATCCGATGAAAAGTGTAAAAAACGAGATAAGTACCGTGCTTTACTCCAGTCTGGAGATGGTTCTGATGAAGATGGTGAGGAGGCGGATGACCAGGATATGGAGGTCACTTTCAATACTGGCTTGGAGGATATAAGCAAGCGCATTCTAGAGAAGAAGGATAAGCAATCAGAAACAGTTTGGGAGGCTTATCTCAGAAAAAGACGTGAGAAAAAGAAGGCTAGGAAAAATAAATCAAAGTACTCGTCAGATGAAGAGAGTAGTGATACAGATCACGAAGCAATAGAAGAACCAGATGATTTCTTTGTTGAAGGGTCTTTGGTCAAAAAAAGTAAGAAGGAGGCTCGGGGTAAGAGTGGAAAAGAAGAAAAGCAACAGCAAGATGCAGATATGGATGCAAATGCAAGCACTGCAGAGCTTGAGTTATTACTTGCTGAGGACAAGGGGGCAGAGAATGGTCTTAAGGGATACAATTTGAAACGTAAAAGTGCCAAGGGGAAAAAAGGAAAAGAAGTTCCAGATGAAGATGAGATACCTACAGCTGATTATGATGATCCTCGGTTTTCAGCTTTATTTAATTCTCCTCTTTTTGCCTTGGATCCCACTGATCCACAGTTCAAAAGGTATTAACAATCTATTGCACCTATGAAATAGCTTTAGAACATGAATTAAACTAATTTACACTCAATAAAATTAGCATATACGATATGACACTAAGGTAGCATATTGGTCAACCCGCCTGACCTTGAGTGTATTTATTGTTTGATGAACCTTTTATCTCCCAATTGACTGTTTCACAACATTGGACAATTAATTACCTTATTCCAATACTTAAAAAAAATTCCAGTCATTGTATAATAAAAATGCTGCTTTGATCACAAATTGGCTTCTGGTATTGGGTGCTGAAGATCCGAGTTTGGTGTTGCAGGAGTGCAGCTTATGCTCGACAGGTAGCACAGAAGAAGCAGAAGGGTAACCAGCAGGATCTGGTGAGCAGAGAGCCTATTAAGTCACCAACAAATGCTCAATTGCCATCCAACAATCCTGAGATGAGCACGCACATGAAGTCCAATGTTTCCCAATCGAAGAAGGAAAAGCATGAGTTATCTTCATTAGTTAGATCACTGAAGATGAAATCCAAGCAAATTCGACTGCCTTCCAATGGTAAGATGCCAAAGAAAGATGATGGTTTTCAATCCCAAGATAAAGAGGAGGAACATGGCATTTCAACCTTGGTTCAATCTATAACGAACAAGACCAAATTACAAAAAAAAACAAATGAATTAAAGAGAAGATAGCAGTTATGTTTCATGGAAATTGAGAGCAAGGAGAGCTTCAGAATGACAATAGGCTGAGTTTTTCTTTCCTGGTCATGTAATTTAGTTAAAGTTCATAGTGTTGGGGCCATTGTTATCTTTTCCAGCAGATTAATTTGTTTACAGCAAAAGAAGGAAGACCATTAGTGTTGGTTTGGATCTCCATTCTTGGTCATTAGGTTGATGGACAATGTGAAAGCTAAATTTTGCAGGTTGATGTTAAACCTCTCTTTGTTGCGTCACGAGCTTGTATAGTTTTTTATTTCCAATGCTGTAATTGATTTTCTTTTTCTTCAATTTTTTGGGTGTTTTAGTGATTGTTGAATCCTGTCAAATAACTTGACTATGTTAAGCTCTGAAGCCTTTTATCTCTTCAGAGCTTCTAGCCCTGGAAACATTTTAGCCGAAAGGTTTAGTTACAAAATATTACGCAAGTTCTTGAATAGTTATGAATTCGCCAATGAATCATTGGGTAAAATGAGGCGGGGATTATGTTAAGCGTGTTGTAATTCCCAGCTCTTGAGGTCCAAAAGAAATTGCCCAAAGAAATGTAATTGAACAATGAATCATAGAAAATACATAATTACAAGACCAAAAATTAGGAAGAAAAAATGCTACCAATCAGTCATGTACTTCATATTTTAGAGAATGAACGACCATTAACACATGATACAGGGTTGGAAGAAATCCTCAAATTGAATGATCAGATTCAGATAATGGCAAAGAATGGAGCTAGAGTAATCAACAGTAGTGCAAAAGTGAAAGGGTGCAACTTCAATGAATGACTACCAATAGGTGTCGGTGCCGATAAGGGCGATTTTCTGCTACTTGTGGCTTCTGGATTCAGAGCCATTGCAGGGGGTGCTGAAGATTTTGGTGGCTGAATTGGAAGAGTGCTAGAGTTCTCGACACCATAACCTGAAAAAAAATAGATCTCGGAGTAACAACTATAGTAGTTCAAGTGAGAAAGAAAGAAAAGGGGAAAAGGTCAGCCAGTTCTACCCAAAAGAAGCATACTCACAGTCAGATGGCTTCCAGCCCAAAGCATTCTTCTCTCGATCAAATATAATATTGTAACCCGTCATGAAGTTTTCTGGATTCAAGGAAATAAATTTATAGTATAAGCAACCATTATTGATGGATACACAATACAGCTGTTAGTGATGCAAGATTTTCAGGACCAAGAGTGACATCCATGTAATAGTAGTTTGAAAATGAACAGCTCCTTTCCTGAGAAAGTTGGATTCTTTTAAGGTTGTGCAACAGAGAGAACTAGATATTGAGAAAGTTGTGCCAAAAGTGAATACAAGAAAAAATTGTGTCAACTGTATGCTTGCACGTGGCTTCCTTGAACATCAAGCTGGCTCTGTGTATCTAATTCAGAAAAGAGAGAATTATTCTCGTCATTCCTAATTTCTAACAAGGATAGACAATGAAACCAGCAAAGAATAATGGATGCCAGAAAGATTTGTGTATTATAAGTTCATAAGTTCACAATGATTTTAAAATTGTTGCTATGTCAATTATAGGTAGAATGAGAACATGTTTGTCAATCTGACTCATCTACCAAATGCAATTAGAAATCCAATTAGTTCCCAATCATGTCCTCTTCTAGAAAAGAAAAGATATAGAACAAAGATAGCATGAATTAGACCAAAGTAAAATTTGAAAATGGCAGCAATTCAAGAGAAACCAAAACATCAATGTGAATAGAAAAATTACAGAAAAAAGTAACATTATTTGGAACACGACACTCACGTCCAATTATATTCACATCATTACTTTTGACGATACCCAGACAATACAGATATAAATCCTGCAGAGCACAAAAATAAATTTCAGTACAAGTCCAGTTGCAGCAACAAAATACCATAGCAGTAAAACTGAACCTTACATCAGCAGATACTGTGACAATTGGATCATTGACATAAAACGGGTCACCACCTTTCATTGTGAGATTCACAACAGGATAACTAAAGCTGCTTTGATTTGGACTGCATGCAAAGAAAAAAGTCATTGCTTGATTTTAGACGGTAAAACTAACACAAGTGCAGCCTGTTAAATGTATAAAGGACCTTAATACATAACAATATTCAAAAGGGAGATTTGAAATGGATGTGTCACGTTTTTCCTTGGCCAGGGAGTTGAACTGCAAAAACACATAAGTTACTCATAATAACTGAAATGTCATTTAACAAATTAAGCTAAATAGTTTGAACTACTTACAGTCTCAGAAATTTGTGTATAAGCTGGGTCATTTAGGTATGTAAATGATGTACCAGAGTCAAAAATTGCACTAAATTCCATTTTAGCTTCATTACCCCCAACGCTTGTTTGAGTGATGGTGATGTTGTAAGTTGGACTGTTAAGAAGTTTTAACACAAAAGGACAGAAAAGCCAGCATGAATATTGGGTTGAGATTGTACGTATGGCAAACTCAATACAAAAAATTAGAAGTAGCCACTCACTGTGATTGCCTGAGGTAAAATGGAGTTTCTCCTTGGTCTGAGCTTCCTTTATCTCCAAATCTGATTCTTCCAGATCCATCAGATCCAAAGCACATGGAAAAAGAATTTGGAATTAGCCCTTGATTTGCTAATATGGTAGGAACTGATGTGTTGGCCATCCCAAGCCCAAATAGGCCATTCGGAGCTGCACCATCCAAGAATGAACCAGTCTGAACCCGACCACAGCTGCAACAGAGTAGCCAATCTAAATTAACTATAAATAAATTGGAAGGAACATAGATTCATCAATTGGTGGAAATAAATATGTCAGTGATTGTATTCAAAACCTGAGGGAAATTTCATAAAATCCCTTATCCCACCCAAGGTTTAATGATATCCTTGCCTCCCTAGGCATAAATAAACATACTGAAAGGATTTTATGTCCCCAACAATGAAGACACATGGGAGATTTCAACTAAAAAGAACCTACCCAAAAGTAATTCGAGAATCAACATCTTTAGTTTGCTTATCATCTGTGATTAAGTGCAATACATCCTCCACCAGGAACCCGGTTGAGGTAGTGCCATCAGAAAGATAGCGAACTTGATAAGGACAAGAGCTACTAGCAGAAGGACATTGGCGTTGTAGTTCACACAAGCTGCTGCTACAAAGAACCGTTGAACTTGTCGATGATGTGTTAGGGCTGTAGATATTAAAATCGATAACCTGTATTACAAGAAATTACAGAAAAGTGAAGACATGCATACATTACAGATAAATTTTATCACCAAATGACCAAAAGGAGAGCTCAATACTGCATCCAAGTTGGTGATAAATACAAACAGTCACAGAAAAGATGCATTTGAGTGAACTTTCAGAATACTTTTCAATGTAATCTGTCTACTTCAAAATTTTCCCAAAGCAAACAAAAATCACAGAAACTAAAAGTTAACCTCTAAGCATTGAGTCCATCCAACGAACGCTTAATAGAAATTTAAGCAACAACAAAACTCAAGCAAGTATCACACCTGTCCTTTTGATGTATTCAAGCCATGCACACAGCTAGTACAATTACAAGGCAACCAGAACAGGTCGCTGCCGGTGTCAAGTGCCACCATAAATGATAAACCCGGTGTCCCCACCGAAACATTGGCATAATGTAAGCTGAATTTCCAAGCAAGACGGGAAACATTAGTTCATACTGTAATAGTTCAAAACCTTAACACCTACTCATTTGGTTGTCTTGAATTCATTGTATCTTTTCTACCCCTAAATTCATAATCTTTTATAAATAAACAGGGAAAGTTACCAAAAAGAAAAATGTCTAAAATGTTTACTCAATCAAAAAATAAATAAATTTTGAACGTCATAAATTAATTTTCTTAAATTTATTGATTGTCCTAACATAAATTATTTCGTTTTAAGATACATATATATATATATGTGTGTGTGTATTAATACTAATTAGCATTTAGCACATGAGAATTATATTTCAGTAACTTGAAAAAATTAATGCAGTTACACTAATCAATGTGAATCAGCATATAACACTAACCAATGTGGTTGAAATTCCAATTCGTACAATACAAACAAACTCAAGAGTTAAAGCCAGTAGACTGCGTAATCAAACCAAGGATGAACTGAAAATGGATCACCCACGCTTCTTAAACAGTCATCAAAATTACTATTCATACAATTCCAGCAATAAAAATAAATGACAAATAGAGCATGCGGTAAAGGAGATAAGAGTACATACAATCCCAAAGCACTCAATCGATAAGTATCGTTTCCGTAGTTAAAAGTTAACGGCGTCTGATCATTAGCCGCTGCGAGTCCACGTCCTCGGAAATAACGGTCACGGTGTGCCAGAGAAGAATAGTAGGCCAAACTTCCTTTCTCCGGTAAGTCATCAACGGCGAGAATTCCTTTAACCGGATCCGAATAACGGTGATGGATATTATACCCGAACGTACCGAAACCGTAACAGCAGGAAGCAAAGCCGAACAATATCAATAACAAAGAACCATAAGAATAATAATAAAAACTTGAAGAAGCCATTGCTTTGAAGAAGAAGAAGAAGCTCTGTTTTTTTTCTTTTAAGAAATTTGCGAGAGAAGCTTTGTTCTGCTTATATCGAGAGAGAGAGAGAGAGAGCAGGAGAGGGGATTGTCGTTTTGGAAAGAAATTGGGGGAGTTTTGCACTCCAAATTCACCTGGAGTTGTCGTTTCAAAGGAACGAAGGAGAAAAGTCAAAATCTCTTGGATGACTGTCCACTGGTGAAAGATGGCCCCGGTTGTTTGGTGAGAACGCAAGTGAGTTGAACTCCGAGAGACGTGGCTCCCACTTGTTTGAAATTTTGAACTCCTTTATATTTCTTTCATTTTAGCGGTTGGTCCTTCTTTTTCTGGAATTTTACCCTTCCATTTAAAGATTTAAATGTCTAATAAAATAAATATTGCAATTGTTGTTAACGTCTAAAAATCACTTTTGTTTCTCTACCTCAATTATAATAAGTTAACGAATTAAACATTTTTTTTATTAAATATCCTTTCGGTTCGGTGAACGATGAAAAACCTTAAATCCAATCAACTTTATGAATTGGTTTTTAAAGGTTATCGATTGAGTTTCAATTCTCAACTTCTACCGTCTTTAGTTTATATAGTTGTATATTTATTATAATCTCTAGATTGTCATCGAATGTTTTTAAAAATAATTAAATTATAACCAAATCCCAATTAATACTATAAATTGATATCTAAAGGGTATTATTTGTTGTTAAAAAAAAATTAATAAACTTTAATTTTATATTATTTTTAATTTATATAATTAAATATTTATTATATTCTATCAATTCTCTTGTACTTTTAAAAATAATTAAATTTTGGTTATATCTCCCTGAATGATAAAATGATTGAGGGATGTGAAGTGCACAAAATTAACAAAAGAAAGAGGTACAAACAGTGAAGAATAAAATGAAAAATACAAAATATATAGGGACACGAATGAAAATAAGTGGAGGGCGTTGTGGATAGTTTGCCGTTGAACAAAGTAAACGGTCCACATCCTGGAAATGTCAAGTCTATTATTGACAACGTCAGCCGGAGAACAGATCAACTGTGCGTTGGATTTCAAAACCTTTCGGTCATCAAACGGTGCCACGTAAGCTCATTACGGGTCATTCATACCTCGTTCTCAATTAATAAGCTCGCTCTAGACTTTACGAGTGAAACGAAATGTAACTCGTGTCACTCAATCAATGCCTGTTATCTACCCGCCCACGCAAACCTCAGTTAATGGCCAGTGTCATGTCGACGTGTCAGTCTGCACCTACCTACGGTTGCCTATACTTAAACAGCCAGGCATGTACGGTGTGCCTGACTTGGTAGTTTGATTTGATGCCTTAATTCCCGGAGATTGGCTTCCACGGGTCAACTGTTAACGTTTTTCCACCCGGTCGAAGGAAATTTTCGGAGGCTCTCGAAGTAGTTAGATATTAGATATAAATTGTTCATACGCAATGACGTAATTTGGCAAGCCGAAGTCAGGCAAGGTTAGATTGGAGGGTTGATGAAGCCAACTTTTAAAATTATTTATTACGTCCACGTCGTGGAGTGATGAGCGGGTCGAGAAGTCTTTGCTATTACGGACGGCTTGTTACGGCACCAATACGGGGGGTGAGATGACTTGTTTCCCGCTTTCACTTCCTCCCTCGATTCAACGGATGGACTCACCAGTCGGATCCCAAGTCCAAGTCCAAGGCCGGTGATCACTGTCGAGAAATTTTCCACCATCCCAACCTCTTCGTCTGGAAACACACTGGACCTTTGAGCGACAAGCCCAAATGTCAGAAACGGATTTTACTGGAGCTCTCGAACGAAGCACACTCTGCAGGGCACGACAGTGAAAATAATGGGTCAGCACAGTACGAAAACCAATAAGAGAATTCCCGCTCTTTCAGCCAATGATAGAAAGCCGACGGCCAGAAAATGAGACATTTTGCAACGAACAAGAAGTAACTTGTAGGACATGACAAAGAAGAAAACAAACCGCCCAACAATGCTATCCGCGCAATAACAATCACCAGTCAATTGTATTCCATCCTCGGCTTTCCAGCAATGAAATTTTGTCCACAGGTCAATCTCAATTGCTTCGGACAATCAGAAAAGAAAAGAGAAGAGAATAACCACTAAAGCATGAGTGAAAAGTCAAAAACCAAACAAAAAAAAACTATTTATTTAAAAATAGGAAACATTTTGTTCTGCAAAACATTTGAATACAATAATGTAGGGATACCCATCATGGGCTTACTGATAAATTGGTACAAGAAAAATATACGGACGAAATGAATGAGAGAATTGCCTATTATTATTATGTACACCATACGTGCTTTGAGGATCAATATCCGGCACAGACATGACCTAAAATTTAAAGGAATACAACATTCCCTAATCATGGGGTAAACTAGATCTAAACCGACTTTTTATCCATATTAGGTGAAAGAAAAGGACCTACAAAATGCTACCATGCTGAATAGATGCTGACCTAAAAAATGAATGACCATAGAACAGCTACTGTAATAGAAACAATATGAAGACAAATCTTAGGTGAAAAAGAAGAGAAGTATGACTATGGCAAGACAGCAATGCAACTGAACCATGAGAATGATTGCCTATATCATTTTCTGAACATGCAATAGAGCTGTTACCTATGCCAGCAGCAACAGCAGGAGGCACAGATGTATTATGAGGTTTTACTGGGATACTATAAGAATCTTCGATGTCATAAACTGAATAAATGAAAAAAAGATTTGGTCATAATTAGTGCCATCATGAAAGCACGGAAATTTATTTTTTACCATGAAAGGACTTACAGTCAAGCTTCTTCCGGCCCAAGACAAGTATGCCTCGGTCAAATACAACCCAATAGCCAGGCGTAAAATTTCTGTACAGACAGTCAGCAACTGCTACGTGTTGATGAATAAAAATAGAATTTACATCACACTGAAAATTTTGATTGTTTTCTTCCAAAATAAGAGTGGGGTACTAGCAACAAAAACACACAATTTACACGTGTTAAATGGCATGAGATTTTATGTATAAGATATTACCAGAATTTGATGACCCAAGAAAAATACTTGGATTTAATTCAAGATTGTCAATACCGTGCATGTGCAATAATAAATATGGTGCAACCAATCAGTCCCAAATCTATATCAAATACAATACACAAGGGTTAAAACCAATTATATTCAGTTCCACACACTTGAAAACTCGTAATTTAGCCAAATAGTTTCAGGTCAAATATATAATAGAAAGCACAAACACCTAAACAGAACATACCAATAAAGACCGGAAGCAAAACACTATCTGAGTGGAGATAACAATTATTGGATCGTACACAGTGAAATGGCTTCCGCCTTTCATACTTGAGCTCATGCTAGGTATCAAACTAGCATTTGCATCAGGACTGTCCATCGTAAAGAGAGATAGTTATAGGTAACGTGGATAGAAACTTGAAAACAGTAGTAATTGGAATACAAATGAGATGTAATGTGACCTCATATCATGACAATATTCAAAAGGATCCTTGAATCAGGTGGGTGCCCTGTATCCTGTTCCTGTGAATGAAACTGCATAGACAAGTATAACGTAATAACCGTTAAGTTCTGGTAGTGGATATGAAGAAAAGGAAACAAGATCAAGGGCTCACATTCCCTCAAAGCCTTGTATAAGTTGGATCAACCAAATATGTAAAAGAGGTCCCAGAATCAGAAAGAGCAGTAAAATCCACATCAATCAAAGTTGTCCCCACTCACATTTGAGTCGTGTTAATGTTGTAGCTGGGGGCTGCAAGGCATTTTTCACACTTAAATTGATGATAAACTAGAGAAAACTTTCTGATGCAAACGAATGTTGGTCTCAATTTAGAGGCTAACGGTATGAAGTAATGAGAAGGTTAGCTAGCCAAAACTGATTCTTCCAATACCATCACATCCAAAACACATGGAGAAATAATCTGATGGTAGATTATCCCTGGATAATACACCAGGAACTGATATCTTCTCCATACCAAGACCAAATAAACCATTGGGAGCTTCAATGTCCAGAAAGGAACCGCTCTGAACCTGTCCACAGCTGCATAATTCATATTGCATTATCATCTTAGTACGTAAGTACCTGAAGGACACAAAAAGCACAGCAGAACCCCAGAAAATGTTGTTAAACATTCATAAATAAAATATATATAGTAATTGATCCAAATGTCACATATGACTCAACAGATTCATGATGATTATCTTTTCTTGTTAGGTGAAGAACGTCCTCCACCAAAATTCCAGAAGTAGCAGTTTGAGCTGAGACATAAGAGACAGAGTAGGGGCAGTTGCTAAATGTTCCAGGGCATTGATTATGGTGTGCACACAAACTGTTATTGCAGGTAACATTTTTGCTTGCTCAGGATTGAATATGCTAAGCACAAAATCCTGCCACAATGGAATTATATGCTGTTGAATATCATGTAAAGATAGTATTATACTTAGCACATCGCGCAATCGTCCTAATACAATTGACAGAATGTACAGACAGAACTATACCGTGCCTTCATAATCATTTCTCAGTTTTCACGCAGGATGCTGAGAAAGAGCAGCGACTGTGATCAGATTAACCATTGAATCTAGCCAAAAAAAATATGTATATGTACTCATAAAATCATAAGGTGCACTGAGTACTTTTTCCAGAAAGTGATTTCAAGAATGCACCCTAAGTACGAATAAATAAAATCACAATAAGGAGATCCTCAATGACGGTAACCCCACTAGATTTCTCATCAATAAAAGTTTCCACCAAGCAGTTTCCCAAATAGATCGCATAATTAGATAACAAATTAACTAAAAATTAAAAATCGAAGAACTTTAATAAAAGCGGAGAAAACTGAGTGAAAATGGAACATACGAAAGCATAAGTAGAACCCCTGAGTAGGTGCACATTTGCTAGAGTCACACGGCACCCAAAATAAATCACTTCCCATATCAAGCGCCACCATAAACTTCATTCCTGGCGTCCCCAATTGCACTGTCGGGTAATGCAAACTGTCATTTAAAATAGACAAAGAAATACACCGCGAAAAACAACACTAAAGCAAGAATTGCAAAGAAAAATAAATTAAACGGTGGGATTAGCGGAAAATACAATCGAAAACGTTACGTACAATCCCAACGAGATGATTCGTAAAGTTGAGTTGCCATCGGAACCCGAGAGGCGGCGGCCACGAAGAATTTGATCCCGGTGCGCCAAAACGACGTAGTATTCAAAACCTCCAATGACTATGAAATAACTACCCAGTGGAAACTGACCAAGTTGGAGAAACGGTGGTGATGCATCTGGAAGCCGAAATGCGTCGGGTGTTGCACGTGCGGGGCCGAAGTCCTGACAGTTGAATGAGGTGGTTAAAAGGGCGGGATGCCCTTTTTCCTATTTTTGACCGTTTCATCAAGTTTGTTACGTCGTTTCGTTTATAATTTTGCTATTTATTTATTATTTATATTAGGTGGCCAACCCCATTTGTTAAAATTTTATATTAAAAAATAATCAAATTTTCTTTACACTAAACCACGTGGTTAGAAATCTTACATTGTTTATACTCCATCTAATGTTGAATACCACAAATTATTAAATGTTAAATAAGACAGAATAACACGTGTCACGCTCACGGGGATGAGATTATTGGAGAATTATCTTAATTTTTAACTAGTAGTCTTACAAATTACAATATAAAAATACTATGTACATTATGTAACATCTCTTGAGCTGGATGAGAAGAGGAAGAAAAACAAAACAAGCCGACGATCATAATTTGTAAGAACACAAGAAAAAGTTAACACTAATTATTTATAGCTACAAAATTAAGGACCTCCAAATAGTACTGCTTCTGCTGCAATGGGTTTACTGGCTCAAGTGGGAGATGCAGATGTGATCCCCAGTTTATCAGAGAGTTTGGTTCTTGAAAACGGCGAGAGAAGTTCTGTCTGGTGAAGAAAATGCCTGTCGTGAATTAATGGGTTGTCGGTTCTTCCCGGAGGAGATCCTGGGTAACACGACGGGTTGCACCCATTGCATATGTACCATTCCTTCCCGTCAGCCGGCTGCAACACATAATCGTACAAAGCGTTAGAAATTGTAACTGGGTAGAGTAGAACTAACATTAAAACTCCCAACCTTGCCAGTAGTAATGGTGAGAACTCCTGTTCTTGGATCAGAATTTGCTTGGCCGATATCAAACTTGTGCTTGGTACATCTGGGTGGCTTGAGAAATTCAGGAACGGAAGGTACAGGCCGGCAAGGTTTAGGGCAAAGTGGCTGCTCATTGTTATTTCCTCCACGCTTAGGCATTGCTGCACTTTCAGAACCTGAATCAATGAGATTGTTTTTAGCCGGAAACCGATGCATGTTTTTCTCTCTCTCTGCCCTTAACACTCTAAACCAATGAAGAAAGGAAGCAAAACAAAACCCAAATCAGAATACTTCACAACAACAATGGTACAACAGCTTTAGCTACACCCTGTCACTGACTCCTGCAGAGAAACTGCTGGTTAATTTCAAGATTATCCAGAGGATAAAAAGAGGGAAAGGAGTTGCGAGTGGGAAATTACTGTTGCCACTGAAGAGAGACAACCCAAACCCACCTCGTTAAAGTGGGGGTAAGAAAAGCACTCTCTTGGCCAAGAGTTGTTAAAAGCAATTTCTTGGCTAAGAGTTGTTATAGGATGGGTTGGTTCTTGACTCTTTGTCTATGATCTCCTAATCCTTCTCCTAATTCTTCTCTAATTCCCATCTTGCCTACAATTCATTTCGTCCGAGTGAGTTCCACTTTGCTTTTCTATTATTCTTTGTCATTTCTTGCTTTCATTTGTATGCATTTAACTCGTCCATACAATTAAAAACTCGCACGCGTTTATCAGTTCTTTATCAGAACCAACTTTACATTATCTGCGTTGTTTCTGCATCAGTGACAAACATGAGACATCTAATGCCAAATTGCATAAATTCAGCTCACGTTTGCAGTATGAGATACTGAGAATTCTGTGCTTTTTTGTTGGTTGCTTGCAATTGTTGGTGTTTAGTAGCGTCACATAATCTCAGTCAATTGTTATTTCTTTTACCAAGAGAAAGAATACCCAACTTCACTATTGGCCGGTCATATGGAGAAAATAAATTGTAGATTCTTGAATATGGTACATAATCCGTGCTAGGAAGAGTTTAAAATAATGAATACACCCTGTAAACGGACCACAATTCCTCTATTCTGAACATCCATGCATGTATGATACTAAATGCTGCAATATGCAATAGTGAAATCCTAAACCAAACACACAAGTTTTAAGAGTTGGTACCATACAAAGCAAGCCAAGAAAGAGCTGGGACTATCAAACGAGTGTCAGCACTAGGAAGACTTGTAAAATGATACAATGTAAAACTACCAACACAAGAAGTTGTTATCAAATACAAACACAACTGTTCCAATTATTTGCCGATGAAATGGCTCTTAATAATGCTAACCCGCTTTCAGCATGGCTCAACAAATCATTCCCGCGTTCAGCATAACAGTAATATACTTCCAAGGAAAAAAAAACAAGTAATTCCATGTCTCCACCAGCCAGTCTTGCTTGTAAAGACGTAACTTAAAAATAGTTCATTTGCTAAAACTAGATTCTCGGTGAACTCAAAGATTACATCCAATAACACCAAACTTTAACCACAGCATTTTATATATATAACTGATCAGACATTAAAAACTGAGAAAACTAAATAATTGAATAGACAAGGAACTATGGTATGATAAGTTTACATGGTACACAAAGCAACTTTTAGTCTACGGACATCAAATTAAGTGGTTTCTACACTTAAAGCTACCTCATACATTTGAACAGAAGCCCCTGTTTTATGGTCAATGATGATCTAGATTATCACTTTCTATACCCACCATGCAATTCAAACCAACCACATGGTTCAAATAATGCAAGTACAGTAGAAGGTACCACATTTCAGTTAGCAAGTAAGCAAGCAGTAGATACCAGTTATGAAAAAGAAAAAGTAAAGTGGAATGAAACATCACACACAAAATTTCAGTTACATGAAGATTTCTGTTTATATCACCTAAATAGTACTGCACAAGTTAAAGTAATTGCTGATCTGTTTTATTGCCTCAAATTCACAAATGATTTGTATCCCAGTCAAACTTGGGTTGAGATATCACCAATTTGTATGCCTTCTAGAAGAGTGGGTTGAAAACCATCATTATCGGAATGCAATAGTTTGTATAATACTAAAAATCCAAGGGTAAATATGGCTTGAAGCTTCGTGAAGTCTCCTTGGACTATAAAGAACAACAACATTGAAAGGAGGAATAGATCAACACAAAACCGCATCATACATGATACAGTATCCATCAACCTCCATCATTGCTAGCAGGAAAACAGAATTTTGTATTTATCAACCACATACCTATACCCAACAAGACTGCACCAACTGGTACCAAGAGCAGAGCCAATGATGAATATATTAAGGTCAGAGCTAATATTGTCCAATATTGTCAAATTAAACGCATAATATTGTGCAAAATCAAATGTCTGCTTGGGTATTGGCGAAGGTCAGCTAATTGGATATTCAGAAAGATCTTGTCCCTGTTGCCCAATTGCATTCATCCTGCGAGAGTCAGACATACTTTGACTAATCAGTGGCTGCTGAAGACTGCCAATCTCCTGATGTTCCATTGGGTACTCTTCACTCTGTTCAGAGACTAGCTGAAGCATGTCATTCTTCCGAAACTTATGAATCTTCTTTTTTATCGAAAGGATTGGTGCCAGTAAATCATAAGATATCCACAAGAAAGTGCTTGTGATTAGAAATGCAAGCAATGAAAGGCATGATCTCAACAGAAAAGATGCACTCATGTATTGCTTGATCTTCTTGCAATCTTCTCCATCCAAATAGCACCTACCCATTCTTAAGATGGTACTTTCTAAGGATGATTCAACCAGACCTCTCAACAGAATGAGGTTTACAAGAAAAAAGCAAACCACCTTGAGAAGAGCAGATCTTTGCTCCCAAGACATGGTTAAATAACATTCAAACTTGGAGAGATGCAAAAGAGCTGAAGGAATCACTATATACATACTCACAAATATAATAACATTGGGAATGAACTGAAAGATTAAAGATGCAAGCCAGCTAGAACTCTGCACCCATGCCAATCACATTTGAGCATTATCCATTGCTTCTGGATTAATAATCCGCCCAGCACTCTGCATAGCACTAATAACTGCAAGAGGCGAGCTAAAAAACAAAAGCATCAACAGAAAACATGTGTTCACAAGCACCCTCCGTGGTCTCAATGACAGCTTTATTGATCCCAGGTGGCTCCAGTAAATATCAGTTGCCAATGGGGCTTGCCCAACTTTCCATTTGTTCCTCTGGCAGCCTCAACTCCATGATGGAAAAGAACATGCCGAACCGCCTCTTCTTCTCATTCCTGAAATCCTGAACAGCCTTATTTGCTGTTTACGCATCCTTAGACATCACAAACGCAACACCAGCACCTGGTGCAGGGCCCTCTTTATAAGCTGCCAAGTCAGTCTCCAACTCTGCTCTCAACTCTTGCTAATTTCTCAATCTTTCTTCATCAGTAAAACCCAATCCATTCACTACCTCCCACCATAAAAATTTCACCTTTTTCCAAAAATGAACCACTGGACCCAATAATCCATGACTTTCATTTTCATCATTCTCATTGTCATCCGATAAAAGTCTCCAATCAATCCGAGCAACCAACCAAGTAATTTCATCTCTAACCCTAATCAATTCGGTCACTAATTCATCCAATGTGCATAAATCCATTGGCACAATAACCCTGTAAACTTTCCCAGGATATCTATGTTGAAAATACTCGTGTAAAACACTCTTATCAACACCTAAACTCTTTAGTAATCACTGAACCATAAGAATAAATATTGCTGTCGAACACGTATTTGGGTCGCTCAAGTTACCATTTCCATCTCTAAACCTAGTCACCTTTAATCGTCCTTCAATTCCATACATTCCAACATGCAGCCAAAAAACAACAAACAGAAAGTGTACCCAAAGTAAACCCGAAACTTTTTCGATATGGTTTATGGTCGTTTTGGAGAACTGATCATTCAACGCAGCGTTTTCACCCTAAAGATTTAGCGGAAGCAATACGGAAATCGACAAAATGGCAATGGATAAAAGCACGAGGAAGCTGCCACCTTCGATGAGGAGGAACTGAGCGGCGTCGGCCACGCAATGTCGGGCGATTTCACGAAAGGTGGCATGCCATACGGCGAGGAGTTTCGTCAAGAGCGCCCAAGGTCCCGGGATCCGATGGTGGTCGCCGCGAAACTTACCGAAGAAGAAAATGAAGACGCAGCAAAACAGACCAATGGCTGAGATGTTAAGCAGGTACTGAATGTTACCGTACCACGCCCCGGGAATATGATCGTCGGAATCGGATGACGGGGGAGGAGACAGAGTGTGGCTCCATTGTTTTTGGGAATTTCGGCAATTTGTTAGAACTTATGCGACCTAATTCTGAATATTTTCTTCATGAGAAATAAAACTGGAAGGAAAATGCAGTATCGAATTAGGGCTCCACGGGAAATCGATTGTGAGAGAGTACAACATTCCGTGCAGACCACAACGGCTACAAGGAAGAGCTGAGCTGCTTCCCCTCGTCTGAATGAGAACAGTGTAACTCTTTTTACGAATTTGACCTGTAAAACATTGACATTCTCAATTGTAACCCAATTGGAAAAGCCCAAATCTAATAAAGCTAGGTTATATTCTATCCAACACCATCGGGCCCAGTGGATTGGGCTAGGATCAAGGGCAAATTCGGAATTGCACAGTGTAATGACTACGGAATATAGGGGTAAACTTGAAATATCGCCATCAAAGCCTAGCCTAATCCGGGGAGGGAAGCAACTTTCTATGATCAGGTTAGCACGGTGGAGATGCTATTGCCGCAAGAGGAAACAAATCTGATCCGTTAAAGTTGAATTATCCGGTACGTCAACAGTATTCCAACTTGATCGGTTTAGAAGGATGTGGCCCACTTGACCCGTGACTTCTTTTTGATTGAAACCGTTAGATCTTTCTCGTCCCATTTGCTTATAAATTAATGTCCCAACGAGCGAGGGCAAACAAACCCTCTATCTAGTGACGAATCTATTTTTAAAAAAATATATAAATTTACGTAATTTGACTTTGATTTTGCATAGAATTAAAATTAATTTATATTTAAAAAATTAAAATTATAAAAAATAATAAAATTATTTTAATTATTTACCATTTTAATTCGTTACATAAAAATATAAAAAATAAATTTTCATAACATTCGTCCCCACAAATTTTAAGTGCGCAGTTATTTTATTATAAAAATAATAATAATAATAATAAAAATAAATAGAAACGAAATAATTAACGCACTTGATTCCATCATGTTAATATATATTTTATATAAAATATTTAAAATTTCGCCAGAGTGCACATGCCGCTAGTAACGTTTTAGACAAAAGCTAAGGTAGGGAGCAGGCGACGGCATGTGGAACAATAACAAAGACATTTATTTTATTTTTTTTGACTGTCACCCGTAGTCCCATGTAACAATCGCCACTTGCTAGTCAAACACACGAACACGTGTCCTTTCCGATAAAAAGTGGACAGCTGGGCACTTGTGTCACAGATGAGTTGACTTAAAAATGTGTAGACTCGATTTCTTTTTTTTTCTAAAAATGTAATTTGTAATAAATACAAGGACCGGTCAATGAAAAAAAAAGGAAAATTGACACATTTATGGACAAAAATGTAATTTAAAATAATGGTAGGATTATATCTACTTTTCTCTTGGTTTGGTTACATGTGGAGCCCAGGGTTGCCCATATGCATTGCTGGCTTTCAGCAATGGCCTTTGTTCGTTTTCTTTTAAAAGGCATTTGCCTGCTGGGAGAGATAAAATAGTTTCAGTTTGTTTGTTTAATCACACTGATTGACAACTTTCTTTCTTCCTTAATATTCGTTTTACCTAAGCTGTTCTCTCTATCATCTTCTTCTTCGTTGGTTTATGTTCTTTTCTTTCTTCTTTGTATTTGTATTTTAAGTAATTTTAATTTGAGACTGTTGAATAGAAAATTCAAGAATCTTGAAGTAAACAGAAACCCTCTGTTTATTATCTACAGTATTGATTTCACGGATCTATAGATCTAGAGGTTTTCAAACCCACATGTATTGCTCTGTTTCGTTTAGATCTCCGTCGTTTTCATCGGTTATCATTCAGTAGCCGAACGGAAACTCTGCCAACAGCTTTTTTAGTATTGTGAGTTTAGCTTCTTTCTTTTTTCTTTTTTAATCTTTTTATTTATCTATTTTATGTGATTGATATAGTCCGTCCTTCGAATTATTGTTATTATTGTTTATTAACTGACTGTTTGACATGTAAGGTTACTGAATTTTGTGTGTATGATTAGCTGTGGAGGATCGAATTTGACTTGACTCTTCGTGTTATACAAATTGTCATTTTCTTTTTATTCATTTTCGAGTTGGGTTTGAGCATAAGTTTTTGTGTCTTCTTCTGTTTTATTGATAACTGCATAAGGGTTTGGGTTTCAGACCTTGATTATATTTACCGAAACTTACTCTGCTAGCTTAATTAGTATGATTGTTGTTTTGATTCACGTAGATGACACGTGATTATTGTTTTTGTAATTCAATTTTTTGTCTGTATCATTTGTTGTTTATAGATTTTTTTTTGGTTCTACAGGACGAGG
Source organism: Xylocarpus granatum (assembly GCA_019650275.1). Lineage (NCBI taxonomy): Eukaryota > Viridiplantae > Streptophyta > Magnoliopsida > Sapindales > Meliaceae > Xylocarpus > Xylocarpus granatum. The sequence goes on along the minus strand of BNST01000167.1, from coordinate 136,478 downwards.
ATTTTGGTGGGAATTTTCCAGTTCGAAGTTGTATTGCATCCAATTCTGGATGTGGAAGAATAGGAGGCTGTTGGCCGAGGTGAGATGAGGGATGTTATCAAGATTGATGAGCTTTATGAGGTCCTGCTGGCGGCCATCCTCGGACCGTTATGTCCATACGAGTTCAGATACGGCAGGCCGGCAAGATGGGCTCCTTTGGTACAAAGACAGTGGACAACATGTGAATGGTGAATTTTCCATGGCTGTTGTTCAGGCCAACAATTTGCTTGAGGACCAGAGCCAGGTTGAGTCTGGCCCCTTGAGCACTCTTGAGTCTGGTCCTTCTGGCACTTTTGTTGGCATCTATGATGGCCATGGTGGGCCTGAGACTTCACGTTACATAAATGATAACCTGTTTCAGCATCTAAAGAGTAAGAAATGTAAACTTGAGAGGATGGTTTTGCATAATATTGTTTACTGGAATGCTTATGTTGCTGTTAGAGTTGAATATCCAAGAAGACATTAGTAGTTCCTCTTGTTATGGATAATTTGGTGACTACTGTCATTTATGTCTTAGATAATTAGAAGGTTGAAGTTGAGACGATATGGTTAACATGATTAATTTCAGGGTTCACAACAGAGCAGCAATCTATGTCTGTGGAGGTGATACGGAAAGCTTATCAAGCTACTGAAGACGGATTCTTCTCTCTTGTTACAAAACAATGGCCTACGAAGCCTCAGATAGCTGCAGTTGGATCTTGCTGCCTGGTTGGTGTCATCAGTGGTGGAACCCTTTATGTCGCAAACCTTGGTGATTCTCGTGCTGTGCTGGGGAGGCTTGTCAAGGCAACCGGGGAAGTTCTCGCCATCCAGCTTTCGTCAGAGCATAATGTAGGCATAGAGTCTGTCCGACAAGAGATGCATATTATGCATCCTGATGACTCACACATTGTAGTTTTAAAGCACAATGTCTGGCGAGTAAAGGGCCTGATACAGGTAAGTTCTTTATTAAAGTATTGAGATGTTCTGTTTGTTGTGCATATTAACTCATATTTTCCATATATTCTGTATCACAATAGAGTTGATTTTATTCTACAAAGCATATTACTTAGCTTCTATAATCGATTGAAAACATTAAATGGTGAACTGAAACTAAATGCAAATTTCCTGCTTAGTGGATCAACTCTGCATGTCCATGCTCTGCTTAGATCTTTATCTTATACATAAAGCCATACCATATCTAATTTGGGTAAAATTTTCAACTATATGGTTTGGTCAGAGGTGTTCTTAAAAGATCAGATGCAATGAAAGCTTTGCTAGTTTTGTTTTCTGGTCGCAGATTCATTGGTCCTACTCATATTAATCTACGTAAAAAACTAAGCAGGAGCCTCCGTGTGGAGTAAGTTAGTGATTTGACATGATCAGTTGTCTCATAAGTATTGATATCATGGAGGGCATACTTTAGCAAAAAATCTGTTTGGTTTTAAGATTATGGAAAAACATTGCAAGATGTCATGTCACTGGTTGATGCTATTTCTTTTTTTTAACCTTGTACTGGGTATTAAGTAGCAAGATTCACAAGATCATTCTTAGATTTGATCTGAAAGAACAGAAAAAAGATCTAAGGATGTATATGTATATGTATATTTCCTTTTTTCGCTTATCTTTTTGGTCTTCTGGGCGTCTTAGTCAGTTTGACAAGTTCTTTTTTTGGCAGTGGTCTTTTCTCTTATCTTTTGTGCCATTCATTTTTTAATCTCCTTTGGGATCTGTAACTAGTCAATAGAATTTCCAACCAAAGTAGTCTCATAGTCAGGGTAACATTTATCAATTATAGGAGTATGAACCCAAGACTTTAATTTAATTGTAGAACAAACATTAGATACCGGAGTTACAGAGAATAAGAAACATGTTCCAGCTTTAATTACAGACTGAAAAGTTTGTGGTGTGAACACATAAGATGACCTATTGCATGGTCAAGACCTTGGGTACTAGTGACTAATCTGAGATTGTGATTGTGAAATTATTACAGCAGTAAATTAATATTTGCCAACTCTTATGACAGCAGCAAATAATTATTTGCTAACTTTGAGCTGGCATCTTTTAGAAATAAAATTAATTAGTAGTTGTAGGCAGGATCAAATATGGAATTAGGTGGAAAGTATGGAGGGAAGTGGGTTATGTGAACATTGTGTTAAATTTTTTATGAGTTGCTATCCTAAGATTCAGAAAGTACATTATTTGCTGATGCTAGTTATAAATGGAGAATTCAAGTCAATGCAAGTGTCTTGCTACCGTAAGACTCAGCAGTTGTTTATTTATTGATGCTTGATATAAAACAGATTAGAACCTAAAGTAGGTCCATAAAAGGTAGGATTTGGCAAAACTAAAAGTTATTATTCACTTGACTCCAATGATTGTAATATAAATCCTGTTGTTCTCAGGGGATTTGGTTCATTTCAAAATAAGGAATAAATTGTAGAGTTGGTGATAATCAAACATTCTCTAGTTTGTTATTTATGGCTTCTCTTGTTTGGGACACCAATTTATTTAGGTATTTGTGCATTATTGACGGACCAAGACAATGATGGTAGCACAGGATGCCTTGATGTTCTTGTAAGAGTCGAACTTAATGGAAGATACACTAGAATGAATGCTTAAAAGTGATGAAAAAAATGGGAGAGAGAATGTAAGATGCCTGAGGTTCAGCATTTTTTATTTTAATTCCCTATACAGCTTCTATTTAATCTTGATTTTCTTCAATAGTTGCCAAAATGAGAGCAATTCATAGTAAGTTGCTTCCTTTTGTTCTTGCTGATGTTCTGTGCAGGATTTACTCCTGAAGATGACTCTGTAAGATGTTGATGGAATGTAATTATTTTGTATGGTGCTCCTGTTACTATCACATTGCCTATTTTGCATGTCGATTGTGAGTTCTAATATTTCCTGTTGTCTCCTCTATGTGCAGGTTTCTAGATCTATTGGGGATGTGTATCTGAAGAAGGCTGAGTTTAATAGGGAGCCTTTGTATGCAAAGTTTAGACTTCGTGAACCATTCAAGAGGCCAATTCTAAGCTCTGAACCATCAATTTCAGTGCATGAACTGCAACCTCATGATCAATTTCTTATATTTGCTTCCGATGGACTGTGGGAGCATCTTAGCAATCAGGATGCAGTTGATATAGTTCAAAATCACCCATGCAGTGTAAGTTATCTATAACCACACTGATTTCAACCTGCTAGTGTTGATCCAATTAATTGGTTTACTTACATTGCTTGTATTTTTAAACTATAAATTTGACAATTGTTGACTTAATTTTTTAAGCTATGAATTTGACAATGGTTCACTTAACACAGCAAGTAGACTTAAATGGCATCACATTGATGTTCACATGGGCATAAATTTTGGATTCTCTTTGATTAAGAATTCTAGGTTTAGAAATATAATCTGACTGCTGCGTGCTTCTCTTCATCAGGGAAGTGCTAGGAGGCTTGTTAAAGCTGCCTTGCAGGAAGCCGCCAAAAAGAGAGAAATGAGATATTCAGATTTGAAGAAGATTGACCGAGGCGTTCGCCGGCACTTCCATGATGATGTTACGGTCATTGTTGTATTTCTGGATTCACATCTTGTGAGCAGAGCCAGCTCTGTTAAAGGCCCTTCAGTGTCTGTAAGAGGTGGTGGTGTTCATCTGTCTTCAAAAATTTTAGCACCGTGCGCCACCCCTGTGGAACTGAACACCACCTAAAAGACATGAAAGCTGGGATTTGTGGAACTGAACACCACCTAAAAGACATGAAAGCTGGGATTTCATACCGTTGCAGGAAAATTGTTGGAATTCATAAAATTATCAACTAGTATATGCAGGAAAGACACAAAGCTCAGACTCCTCTTGATTTTTTAATGTACAATTTGACATTTTAACTTAAAAGGACAGTTTATCTTATATAGTTTCCCTGTACTTTGAGCAACTAGAAGGAAGAGAAAGAATCGAGCAAGCCGAGGGGAACCGCAGGAGGAGACACTACTAAAGGTTCTTTCTTAGGATCAGTATCTCAATGCTGCTTTTACTTTTTAGCCCTTCTCATTTTCCAGCTTACGGGTTTTGTAAATTATGTGCAACAACATCCCCTTGATATTCAAAGTTTCTGCATCTGTTGTTTCCCCATGTTGCAATTCTAGTACCATACTGAATGGCAAGTTCTGCATAGATGTGTTTGATTTTCAGGAAACAAGCCCACAACTTTGAAATTTGAACCCATTAACGGGGGATAGAAACATTTCACAAAGAGTGTTACTACACCCTACGGAAACTAGACTAGCCCTCTCTCTTTAATTTCAAGGGAAAGTAATTTCTCATAGAAAGAAGTTCCCCCAATCCTTCTAACCAGAAAAAGGGGGAAGGAAAGAGTTCATTTTACTGTATAGCTGACAAGTTAATTTCCATCATGGCTGTCAACGGAGGGTCTCTTTAGGCATAACATTCACTACACTGTTTTCTTGTTAGCGGATTGTGAATCTTAATGGTCCAACCAAAGTCAGAGCATTGCATAGGACTGTCGGATGCCCGGAACTTGTACGTCCATCCATCAAAAGACTACCATTCCTAGGTCGTGTTGCTAAGTGTACAGTGGAGTGGTTCTTCTTTTTGGATTCCATTTCTTTTCAGTTTACTCTGGTCAGGTTGTGCTAACCAATGGTTAATTTGGTTGGTTACTTTTTACCGTCCATTCTCAAATCTAAAGCCTTCGAGTCAATAAAATCTTTTAACCTTGATAGAAACACGTGAAACCACTATTTATTATTGAAAAGTTTAATTGAAATGACAATTTCTCATAATTTCCTTCTATTTTTAATGCATTTGCAGAACATAAACCCTAAACACTATTCTATTGTACCTTATATTTGTTTAAATAAACAATTTATTACTGTAAGCTCAAGAGATCCTCGGAGAAAGATGCCCGACGCTAAAAGGCCAAACCCAGATACCGAAATCCGATCTTCAAAATCAATTGACATGAAAGTTTTACTGTCCACATGTGAAATATTTACTCACCCAAGGTGGTACAATTGAGGCTGCAAATATTGTTATTTTGAGCCAAGAACACAGCAAACAGTGACTAGATGAGAAACTGCCCAGTAATTTTGTTTTTGGAGGAACGGATTTCCAACGAGGGAACTGAAGGTAGAAAATTGGGCGGCTTTTGCTTCGTTTTCTATTGCAATTGCAGTTACACTGTAACCCATGACCGAAACTCAGATTCCACTCTCATTCTAATTTTGTTCTTGACTATCACTTCTGCCCCTTTATTATAACCTTTCGAGGCACAATTCCCAATTTTGCAAGTTCCATTCTAACGCGTAAAAGGAGGAGGGCGTGCATAATTCTCGCTTGTCAACTTCATCTGCTCAAAATCTCTCTGAAACGCCAATCAGATTTTATTACATAAAAAATGACCAACAAATCTCTCTTTTGTTTCTTCAATGTGTGCAGTAAAGAGTTGTGATGATGGTAGGACTTAGCTTGAGGCTTTGTACTCTTGGGCAATCGCCAGGATCCCTTAAAACCTTGTTCAGGATTTTAGCCAGCGGAGATAGAATCATAGCATGCCCTGGAGGAGGAGTTAGCTAATGCTTAGGGTTTTAGCACTTGTACCGTCAATTCAGGGTTCAAAGACTTGTCCATTTCTCATCAGTGTACTGAAATGTACTGATCACTCAAGTGAAAGAGAATTGTTAAAGTGTATGCATAATTTTGCCTGTGAATATTTGTTTTATTGTTTCAACGGCTCCTTTGATCAATCATTTTCTTGGGTCTGTAGCCATTCTCTCTTTCACGAATGTCTGTGAGTTTCCTATCCAGACGGGGCAGCTAGTCTGAAGAGTAACAAAATCCTATTTTGCTAAGGTTTCATGTAGTCTTTCACGGAATACGGGGAAGGAAAAACTGTCTTTTCCTCCACACAGTAGAAATTAATCATTAGTGACTTACCACTATTAAGCTCTCAAATTAGTTTGTTACTCTGCTAACTAGGAGACCCAGTTTGCCCTCATTACTCGCTCTCTCAAATCTCTATTTCGTGAAGATTCAACTTGTTTAAATTGAACAGGCAGTGAATTCCAGTATTCTGAGGAGAGAGAAAAATGAAACTAGGGTTTATAATTTTATTTATCATGCTGAGAAAAACGACGTCAAAGAAGTACACTGTTTGGTCCCTCCCATTTCATATCAGTCACAAGATAACACTTGCAAAATCTCTCTATATTTGGCCAAGAAGTAAATGGAGGAGTCTCTGAATTTCAGGCGAAGATAAGAAAACGGGACTCACTTCATTTGAAACACTGTAATGCCTTGCGAGAGCGTAACAATTCAACAAAAGGAAAAAAGAGAACTCGCTAGTGGCTCCAACTGCATGCTTTGAGCCATTAAAGAAAAGATGTAAGCAGAACACGATCTCTATCAGTGTCAGTTTGTTTGTCTGTTACTCTGACAATCACAAAACCCATCAGTTTTTCACCTTAAAGCCACGTCAACTTTCACCTCAAATCTTTTCTATTGAATATAAATTGACAATAACATTCGGGTCTCTAAACTTTTATTAATTTACAAATAAAAAGAGGATTTATTCTGTTCTACGAGGAGGAGCTGGGATCTATCCTGAAAGACAACTGTTACATGACAAGCTGTTTCTTGTCTTCCATCGTCCCAAAACAAGAAAACCTTCATCTTCCATTTCATCAAGGCAAAACCCAGCTCGGTTTTTAACAACACAGAACCTTCGTACGAATCATACCCACATGTTTTACTGAACAAAATCACTTTGCAAAACGAAAATGGGTGGTGCTTTCACAAAGACACATGATAACCATGTCCTTTCTCTTTGCAGAAAGAGGAAACGCTTGCTCAAACGGGCTGTGGAAAACCGAGATGCTTTCACGGTAGCCCAATGCAGGTATAACAACTCACTCTTGATGCTCTCAAAAGCCATGAGATTGTTTGTGGTTAAACATTCTTCCCTGTCCAGTCAGACCAATGATAAAAACTCAACTTTTCTTCCAAATAAACCCACCAGTGATACCGTGAATTCATGTCCAACTTCTGAGGTGGCAGAAGAAAGACAAAAGCAGGAGGGAAAAGCCCAAGTCGATAGGAAACAAAAAGGTGTTGTTTTTGAACAAGATGAAACTGAAGAAGGAGACGATAGTGAAGGTGATAAAATAGCGAGCCGGGAATTTTTTGATGAGGTGGTACCAGAAATGACATCGATGGAGGGAGAAACAAGCTATGAGTGGGATTTCTTTGACCCAAATGCTCAGGTGGTGAGTGGTTTATGTGGGAGCTCTGGAAATATGAACAACGTAAGAAAACCTGACGATATTCCTAACTTACAATATGGGACGGAGGTACTGATGTGTGCGACCAGGTTTGTGCATATTCCAAAGAGTATCGCGGGTCATGTGGAAAGCGGGGTAAGCCATGTGAGAGTTGAGATTGGTTCTGATGAGAGATTGGGAGACTCTGGCAAGTGTTTGAAAACGAAAGAAAAACCAATAAACAGTAGTGTTGGGGGTCTGGAAATAGCGAAGGATGCAAGTGAGAATTGGGGAGAAAACAAGGACTCAAAAACTGAGAGCGAAAGCGAAGCAAGTGATGATCATCAGGTGAAAATGGAGGAAAATGATGAAAAAGTGAGTTCAGATGAGAAGGAAATTGAAACACCCAAAACTGGTAAGGATTTGCTAAAAGCCTTGGAGGATATTGAAGGCTTGTTTCGCACAGCTTATGGAGCTGGTTTGGATGTTTCAAAGATGCTGGAGGCCACCAGGTTTCAGCAGCAAACTGGTCTGACAGGTTAGGTTTTTTTTTGAATTTTTTTCTTCTATTATCATCAATGTTCCGTATTTTTTGCTCTGCATGTCGTTTCATCTTGGATGCATTTCATGTTTATATGTTAGAATAAAGTGATTTCCCCGTTAGAAATACAAGTGGGCCTGTATACTAACCCTAATTCCTTGGAAAGATCCTTGATACCATAGCAGAATCACTTGGCTTTGTTCTTTGCAAAAGTATAATAGTTAAACAAAGCACTTTTAAGAAGCACATTTGGTGATTATTATGGCTCTTAAAGTTTATTTCTTGAAACTACTTTTGGGAAGTAGACGAACAAATAAGACTTTGACCTATAAAGTTTCTTTGGATCTCTAATTTTCTTCTCTCCTTTTCTTTATCATTGTTTAATATCTGTTAAATACATCATTGCTTGTCTAAATTTCATGTGTATTCATCTTACTATAACATGGGTTCAGAAAACTCGAACAATGTCTTCTGGTCAATTTTAAGGAACCTCTCAAGCTTAACCGGTCGCTGCTGTTGGCAATTTTTCTTGCCACCGCTGTTGCCGACCAACAACCGTTCTCCTACAGGGACAGTATCAACGCAGACAGTTTCCGAAGAACATCCTGGAATGCGGTCCGGAAGTCATTCATTTTCAATGGCAACGCTGTATAATTGGGAGAGAAAACTCTACGAGGATGTTAAAGTATAATCTTTCACTTTTTTGTAATTTGTTAACATGATCTGTAATCACGTTAGAATTAGAATTCATATTTTCAGCTGATTCATCTGCTCAGATGGGAGAGAATTACAGGAAGCTTTTCGAGCGAGAATGTGTCGTGCTCAGAGAAAAGGAGGAAAGAGATGGCTTTGACTTTGGTGACAAAACCAGGCTCAACGTTAAAACTTTGCAAGCTAGGATTTGGGTTGCAGTTGAATGTGCACAAGCAATTTCCAATAGGATTGTGAGAGTCAGGGATGAAGAGATTGAGCCTCAACTTTTTGAACTGTTAGGAGGGTAAGAAAGTAGAGTAAAATTTTCTTGGAAAATGTATGAATCATTTTATCATAAGTTTCTCTTGTTTTTGCAGGCTTATGAAGATGTGGAAGGTAATCTCCGAGGCTCACGAAACTCAAAGCAAAATCTTGTTTGAGGTGGCAGCATTCAACGATGCGAATGGAAGATATTGTACTGCTTTTCATCGTTATGCCATCATTAATCTTGAGGCTGAGCTTAAGAAGTGGCGTGCAAGCTTTTCTGAGTATGTTTCTGCACAGAAGACATACATTGAATCTCTTGATGCTTGGTTTTCAACGTGCAATGGCCCAGAACCCGAAAAGGTTGAAGAAGACTCTGAAGACATCTCTTCAGCCCCACAGTTTAGAATCCATAGGCCACCAGTAATTTCAGTTTGTCGCGAATGGCTGGCTTGTATGGCGAAATTGCCTGATAAGGCAGTTACGAGTTCCTTGATAAGCTTTGGAAAGGAGATCAAGAACCTGTCTGTTCAACAAGGAAAAGAACAGAAGCAGAAGAAGAAGGTTGAAGGGCTTTTCCGAGAATTGGATAGAATGGTTTCTGCAATCCACGAGGAAGAGAACCAGATTCTGAAACTGAAGGAATCTAAGAGGGAAGTGGATGGATATTTCCAGGATCGGCTTGAACGTTTGAAGAAAAAGAAAATTTCATTGGAGGAGTTCAAACAAAAGCTTGAATTGGAGAGGGTAAAGCACATTTCCAGTGTGGAAGAAATACCCAGAGCTACTTTAGCTGGATTCCAGACAGGATTTTATGCAGTTCTTGAATCCTTGGTTGATTTTTCAGAGGCTACTGTCAAAATGTTTGAAGACCTCTCAACATATATTGATAATGCCAAAGAAACAGCAGAAAACAGTGGCAAAAAACAGCTCTGACAGTGAAGTGGATTTGGTGCATGCAGAATGAAGATAGGAACTGTTGTTTAAATGACTTTTTTGCATGCTTCTTAGTACTTTTTTGCCCTTAAGGTTTTTGCTGTTGCTGGGGTGCTTAGAAGCAGTCATGGTATTCTCCCCGTTGGGTGATTGTGTGTAGACTGTATTAGGGCGGCTTGCTACTGTATGACAAGTACTTTGTGGGCAGTTAAATTCCTGCAACAAGCATATTTTGCTACTACTTTTCGTCATTGTGTTAGCTTGGATGTCTGTAAAAATGTATGGAAGCTGTACTCTCTTACAAGCTCCTTCTCATGTTGTTGCATTATGTCTTCCTTTCAACATTAATTGGCCTTTCATTTAACTAAATAATCTATTAAATTACTTTGGAAAACATACAGCAATTCACATCAATTCTGTCTTTAACAAATCTTATGAACACAAATATTACACATGCTTCACTTGAGCTCAACTAATAACATGCCCTTCTCCACTTTTCCTCGCTTATTCCTCTCAAATTGTTCTCATCCACATCCAATGCTAACACTCTCGGGCTCAAAATACCTTAAGCTTGTGCTTTGAAATGATTGGCTGTCCATTTCTATTCGGAACCTTTGAAATCCAACACCATCTATACTCACAAAGCTTTGTGAATAGTCGTTATAAGTATCAATTGATCTACGAGATCCTTGTAGATCTATTGATGGCTGTGAACCACCAATTGATCGGGGAGAATCTCTCGAAGTTAAAGGCCATTTGTGAATGGACTTATCAGATGAATGCAAAGCATCTTCTAATTCTTGCCACACTTGATTCATTGTCGGACGTTGTTTGGGTGATTTCACCACACATCTTAGGCCAAGTTGTCCTACTTTTAGCATAATCTCCTTGTTGCATGGTTTTGATAGAAGACTAGCATCCAGAATCTCTTCTATATTTCCACTCTCTATACTAGGCCTTGCCTGCAATTTTGTAAAAGTTCGTTAAATTTTGTATGTTGACGATAATAAATCAAGTACAAAATACCATTCTTGAATTGCTTACCCATTCAATTATATGACAAATTGGCCTATTTTTGGTGCTATTAACAGCAGGCCGAGCTGCAACAAGCTGCAGAAGGATGACACCAAAGCTATAAACATCGCTGAAAGGACTTAAATGAAAGCTTGAACAATATGCCGGATCAAGATATCCTGGAGTCCCTTTGATCTGGCTACTGACATGTGATTGATCATCTATTGGGCCCATTTTCACAAGACCAAAATCAGAAACCTTGGCTTCAAATCCATCTCCTATTAATATGTTGCTTGGTTTTATGTCACGATGGATTATGCTCGGTGTTATCCCATCATGCAAATGTGCAATGCCTGTGACAAATCATTTTTCAAAATAATTTTACACCACAATTTGTATTATAAGATTTCAAAATGTCCTGAAAGAACGCAGTGAGATGCTCTGTTGTGTCACCTTTAGCAGCTCCGATGGCTATATTTACCCTTTGCCTCCAAGTTAGACTGCTTCTTCCTCCTCTCCCTACACTCCAAAATGTGTACATTATTTTAAGAGAACTGGCTTACTTCAGGAATCTTGCCACTTTCTCAATTTAGATTGTCGTGTTCGTCCATTTTTCTAAAGAAACAAGAGGTGAAAAATTACCCATAATGTAGTCCAGCAAAGAACCGTGTGGTACGTATTCATAAACCAATACTTTCGCACCTCTGGCTCCTGTTCAATTCAGAAAATGGAGATTGGTTTTGCAGAAATCACACTCTATTGAAATATTACTTATTTTACTGTTTTACAAAGCTTATAGCCGTAAGATTCCATTTTTACTGAATAATTTTTCACCCCATGTTGTAATTAAATCCAAACCGGGCCCATTTAACTCAGTAATGACTTACCAGGTTCTTCACAAAATCCCACCAAACCAACAAGGTTCCTATGCTTTACTTTAGAAAGTAGTCTTACTTCTGTTTCAAGAAAGCAATGAAGACAAATCAATTATATGCAAATCATGCAGACTTAACATATAACAAACAAACAAGCATGTGAATTCTTTGAAGCTTACCATTTCTGAATTCTTCCACGCTTTGGTATGAAGCAGCATGAGCTCTTTTGATTGCTAGTGTTCCTTCTCTTTCAAATGTTCCTTTGTATACATTTCCAAATGCACCCGAACCCAACAGACAATCTTCACTGAAATTCTGAGTAGCTCTCTCTAATTCATCTAACTGAAACCTCCTCAACATTAAACTCTCAGCTTTCAAACTTCCTAGTAATTTTTCACCATACAACCACGATTAATTATACAATTAAATGTAGAAAGAAAATAAGTAACTGGAGAGATTTCTTGGAATTTTTATATTCATCGTTATTTCAATACGATATCCCTTGTACTATATTTGAAATACTGGACCCATGGTAGGACTAAACGTGAATTTTTAGAAAATTTGGGCCTCTTCAATCTTCTGCATGTGACAAGATTTTTCTAGTTAGGAAAATAAAGACAAGAATTCATGGGAAGTTGCAGATAAATTTGGTCCTGAAAAATGATATTTTACAAAGGGTTATATAGCTCTAAGTAGAATCACTATGATCACAGGCATTATTTCTTTGAAAACATTAAAATTCTACACACCCTTCATGAGCTTGCTGCGCCTGTGCTTGAAAATTGGCCACACTTTCCTCCATATGCAGAACAACAACGAAACAACAACCAAGATTGAAAAAACGACGATAATAATTGCACCATATGCAAATTTACTATGAGAAGAGTGATCGGGTTCTGGAGATTCCTCTGGGGAATTTCCCAATACTACAGCTCGTGAACCGGCTGCAGCTAGTAGCAAGCATCTCTTCATCATTACTGTAAATTTGAATAGCAATGTCGATTCCTTCTTACAAGAATTGAAAGACAAAAGGGTACAAAAAGATTCTCAGAATAACTCTCCCCTTTTCAGAATTCACATCGTCATTGGCTTCTCCAATATTGAGAGTTGGGTGCTCGCTTTAATTTGCATGAAAGCTGTTTGAATTTGAGTCGAGGGAAGAAAAGAGACAAGAATATAGGCAAAGAATAGTACTGTGCATTACTTCACAAATTAATGGTCATTGATTTGATATCCAGGGCCGGCAGACCATATAATTTCAAAAGCCAAATCATACCACAAAGTCACTTTCCATGTCAAACAGAGACTTGGTCTCAGCATCTTCAGTGGGACGGCATATAGGCCAAAACCAGCATGAACACGAACCTCTCCATACAAGCCCTTGTTGTCCAGGTTGACATGGAGATTACATGCTTTACAGCCAGAAACTTTCACTTTAGCCCCTGTCTTTTCAAGAAATTTCACTTTTTTCGGCTGATTTTATACATATTATTGATATTTCATCATTATTTCATTTTAGTTCTTAGAAAGTAAAAACTAACATCCGTTTCTTCCATTTCACAACAAAAGGGCAATAAAGTAATCTTATATGCATTCACTAACTCTTGACTAACGGTAATATTTTAAAACAAAAACTGACGCCGTTTTCTGACGTTTATTGGACATATCCCGTCAGTTTCATACGCATTACAAGTCTCGTTCTTTTTGACTGCCTTTCCTTCACAACTACACATCGTCTAGAAATGACGCCGGTCGAAGCAGTGTAGACTACGATTAAACGTACATTGAAAATGTCAGGCGTGTTTATGATATATCTGTCAAACTAATTGCTTAAAACAAAATTTTACACAACATTAAGGACTAAACAGAAAATTTCCCCTTTGTGTTATGGTATCAAAGAATTGTTCTTTGGTCCCGCGCGTAAAATAATCTTAATCATACAAGTAAACTATTTATGCTTTTCCACTGCGTAGTTAGAAAATAATACAGTTTTATATACGCCTGCGCGCGCGTGCACGTCAATAAGATATCTCTTAATTTTATATAAAATTTTAATTATTAAAGTAATATATTTTAATAATTAAAATTAAATTTAATTTATCATAATTAATGTACATGCAAAATATTATAATCAATCATTTAAATAATTTAATAGTATATAAATAAGTTAAAAATTATGTAAAAAATTAAAATTTTTAATTTTATCGTGTGTGTGTATATATATATATATATGGACTCGACTACGATAAAGATGTGTATGAATAAATCTATTTTTAATTATGCAAGTGGAGGCAATCAACCCAAAAGGGATAATCCTGTATATATTAGTTTATTTTTGTGATTGCAATTACAAGTGGGTTTGATTGTTCTATGCGATGTCGTTTACTAATTGTTATGGTCTATTGACTTCATTGTCAATTGCTATTTATAAATGAGTATGGTTCTATCTTAATTTTGGATGTTTTAATGAAAATCTCATAGGTTGTCGTTTCGTGAGAGATTCTCGACAAAATAGGGCTAATAGTATATTAACAAACAAGATTTATTCACGTATAAACGTTATTATATAAATAAATATTAATTTTATATTAATATTAGATATTTTTAAATCATTTTATGTAAAAATGATTTTTATTATGTTAATATAATTGATGTGATGTGATATTTTATTAATATAAATAAATAAATTTATTTATTTGTAATAAATATAAAAAATTTATAAATTTATATATATATATATTAATTGAATAATAAAATATTATTTTTATTAATTATTATTAAATAAAATTTTTAATTTTAATAATTAAATAATTTTTATCATATTAATTATATTATTTCGATAAAAACATTTGAATAAAATTTTTTTTTACTGTACACGCATTAATAATTTTAGTATACTGACTCAAATTGTGGGTCAGCAATCAACATGCTTTGAAAATCAAACCCTCCATTAATGGCTACACAAGATCTTGCCCAGAATTTTAAGTGACAATTCCTTCGATACCACAAGTTAGTCAATAGAACATGTGAGAAGATCACATGATTTTCTTGTCCTTTTGAAAAGAATGCTGCTATTGTTGTTAGAAAGTAAGTGTTCAAGTTGCAATTCAACAAGCATCGATTGCTTGGTTGAAAGAGAGCTCCTGTGGTGCACAAATGACCTGAAACTGTACAATATTGATTGCAGCAAATGGCAATAAACTTCACCGCCACTCCACAACAATAAATGCCGACCAAGGATAAATGCGTGTCAATTTTGAACTGGGCCAGTTATATGCAGTGAAGTTGGTGAAGACAATTATCTTCCATTCTCATATCAATCTGACAAAGACTGTCTAGTGGTCAATACAAAGAACTGCAGATTCGAATATGGGACTGACGATTTAAATGGGGTAGACGAGATGAGATGGGAATAGGGAGCAAATTTGTTATGGCAGAAGTACTTGTTCTGGTGAATAAGGGGCCAAACTCATTTAATAGTTGTGTCTTATGGCTTTAAACCTTGTGTGTACTAAGTTATTTACAGATCCACTGTTAGGCGAGTTGCTTCTTACTCTATCGTTCATATTGAAAATAATTTGTGTTCAAACTTACACATCCGTTTGATCATTTGTATTGTTGATCAAGAATTATGGACCATTTTGGGGGAAAAAGAAACAGAAACTGGGTGCAAACTGTACTATTTTGCTTCAAAATATTTATTGGAAGAAACTGAATAGCAAGTCATCCTTGCACAGAATCATAAATGATAATGAGCTACGCCCATTACTTCTGTACAGAATAATGCTCTGCAAGAATTAATAAACCAAAGAATCTTGGAAACAGCCCACCAGATATTTGGATTGAGTGAGTGAGATCTGGATCACTTTGACAAGTTTCAGCCATGAGTTATGGTGTGCCATATGACAATGTCTTTATGTCGAGAAAAGCAAAGAATTGAGTTTAATAAATGTGAAATTTAAATACTTTTGTCAGTTTAAATATTAAGATAAGAGCATCTCAACTGATGTAATAAACTGCTTAACATTATCACAAAATATCATGTATTAGGTAAGAGTACTTTCACAGATACAAATTCTTATGCAAATTCTATCCATACAAACTGATGTAACAACAATATATCAGTGCCGTATGTCTCATAGTTTCCTACAAGTAAATGAAAATAAACAAGGACACAAGCAAATAAAACAATACTGCCTCATCAGAACGTATCCCTATCACCTACCATGTCATTCCTGATATCGTTCAATGGTGCCAAATTATTTGACAAATATTTGACACAAGGGTTGCAATATAAACAAAGTATGCCACATCATCTGCCACATGAATTGGGATAAACATCCATGAGATTCCAACAGCAATCTAGCAGACAATGATGATACTCATCAATAATTTTCAATTGACCTTTTTTAATCCTGGTTCAATCAAATGCACTTCCAAACAAGGGATTAAACTTTCTCCAAAATAGGCTTTTCTCAAAAACAGGAACCTAGGAAAGGAATTGACATATTAACAGATACAATTAGCACAAAATATTAACTCAAAATTTTTATACATATGGCTCATCAAATACAATGATCCATCCTGTGACTTGGCATACTAGTATAACTACCCCAAGAAAGGAAATGATTGCATATTTAAGGGACAAAATGCAGATGTCCTAAAGGCAGTGACTGTTTAAATAAGAAAGAAATTTTCTGGTCTAGTTATTTACGAAGAAAGAAACATTACAGATCCCTTCGGCACAATGGACACGAAGCGTGCCTGAGGAGCCACTTATCTATGCACGGTAGGTGAAACATGTGGTGGCAATGAGGCAAGCTTCTAAGTGTCTCTCCAAGCTGAAAGTCCTGCATGCATAAAACAAATTGCTTCAATCAGACAGCTTGTTCAAAGTCAATCATGTTTCTAGTAATCAAGAAATGAATAATAAGATGAACAGAGGAATGCTATGCAAGAAACCTGAAGGCAAACTGAACAAGAAACTTTCTCCCCTGAAGCATCTACATTGTTATTGCTAGTAATTGTGATCTTTGGGATCTTTTCAACTGATTCTCCTGTTAAACCTTTTGAGCCACCAGTGTCAAAGATATTCGGTGCCTCCTCGAAGCTTATTTCAACAGCTCCCATCTGGTACAACGAAAAGAAATCATTTTTCACACTATAATATATTCAGGAATGGCAACATACTCTATGGAAAACTACGAAAGGCTACAAAGGAAACTAAAACTACCTGACTTTGCACTGCACTAAGCATGGCTGGACCAATTCGCTCGCGTACAAGTCTCCCACTTAGAAGGCTTGCAATAACATCAATCTGAACAGTTTGTAAAAGATCATAAAATTGATTAGTTAAGAAGAAACTTGATTATCAATCTGTTGAATCAGCAAGTCATCTAAGCCAACATATGAATTCATCAAGCGTATTATTCAACCTCATGAAGACTATAGTGGAGAAGCATTCAAGCATATTATGAACAATAATGGCAGCTAAATTGCTCACCAAATACAGGAGACATCCAATCCCAGATTCATCTGATTGCCAAAGAAGAAGCGAAGATTCAAAAACTTCAATAGAAAAAACAGCTCCAGATATTGCGCCAACGGCAGCTCCTCGAACAAACCCACTCTCAGTTTCCTGTCCTATTAAAGCTCCAGTCAAAGATCCCAACAAGGTGCCCACTGCATACACATATGCCAAATTCAGGACCAAATTTCTGCTTTCAATTATTCAAATACTCGACGTAATCTGAAGGCGCAGACAGAAAATTTCTCAAACACCTTTTCTGCATGCTAAACTCATTCACATAATTGGAATTCCACACAAATGATAAAGCATCATTGATTCATTGCCTATATTTAACTCATTTCCTTTTGTCTGCATCAAGTCTAAAATCTAGTAACATACAAACACATAGTCATGGCATAAAGAATTATTAACTGTAGAGAAACAAAACAATTCAAATCCAAAATACAGCAAAATCCACATCAAACACCGAGGACAGATAATGAATCGGACATCATTCAATCCAAAAAGGCATATACGCTTATTTCATTCACAACGAATGAATTAGAAAAGAGGGGATGGCAAACCAACCTGATGCAAAGAAGAAAGTGAAGATCGCAGAGAAAATGTTCCCAATAACAGCTGAAACAGCAAAATTGCAGAATTCTTTGACCCTTCCAAGGAAATTCCCACGCAGAGACAAAGAAGACGTAGAAAAACGAGATGGGTAAGCATAAAATTCCATTATCTTCGGTTCCCAGATGGTAGAATTCAAATTGCTTAATGAAATAAAGCTAATAGCGTAGGTGATCCACAAAGATTTAGCCTTAAACGGGCTGCGGGCGGCTTATTTTATGAAGCAAGGAAGAGAGACAGGTGTGAGTATTGGTAAATGAATACTTTGTCCCCACAAAGACTCGGTTTCTCTTTGAATACAGCACCTTTATCGTTTTCGGAGGAAAGAATTATCAAAGCTTAATTAATTTAATAAAAATAAATAAATAGTCTTCCATTTTCAAAAAGACTCGACATAGACTGGCAGCTTCTGCTGACGATTCATATTATTCCACAGTAAAAATGAAATCACTACAGAGAATCCCACTTTCTACCCAGAAAAATTACAAATAGAAAATTACGTTGTATTTTCCAGGAAAAAAATTTACAAATTATTGTGACGCAGAGCAGTCTTTTTATTCGTGGCGATTGGTCACAAGTTGGACAAGTGGTACGAACTTGGAGGCTGCCTGCTTTACCTATTTTAATAAACTATTTAAAATTTATTCTTATTCCACGTCATTCGTTGCCATGCACGAGCGAGCACGAATTCAAGTGAAACCATGGATTAGTGTCAAAGTCTAATTGACCACCCGGTAGAAGAAAGAAGAAGAAAAAAAAGTGTTTAATTTCCAAGTGCTTCTGAAAAAAGCAAAAGCAGGTGCTTATTCTTCTTTGATTTTAAGCAATTGTGTGATGTTGCCCAAAATTATCAAAACGAAAATCTAAAATAGACGGGGCTTGCAATTAGCAGACGCTTTTGTTGCAAATGGGACAGGCAAAGTAGCAACCATTCATGCAGAGATGCCAATACCATTTCCCTTTTGGCCTCTTCTTTTATCGTACAAGCACAAAGTGAAGGTGGCTTTCCGCGTCGTTTGATTTTGGTGCCCATCCATTTCTCTTTGATTTTAGGAAAATTCATTAATTAATCCTGCCAACCGCAATTGCCAGCCGATGGCATAAAAAAGGGAAGACTCAAGGCAAGTTACAATTGCATTCGACAGATAGCACCGTGACTCACAAAACGACGTCGTCGTCTGACTCGGCGAAATGCGACGTAAACGGAGCTTGTCCTTCCTGCTTTTACGGGTTGGCACGCGCCAACCGGAATGTGGGCCATATTTGATGGGGATCATGGCATAAGCGCATGCCACGTAACGTGAGAATGCCGTCAAATTTTTGACGGCACCTGCTCGTATAATGTGATAGATATCTATACGGTCGTCCACGTCAGCATTACTACTATCCTTTTGGACTTTCGCTGAATGAAAACGAAGTATCCCATCATCTGCTTTCTTCGATCCGACCCGATCCGATCCATTCCTAAAGTCTTCATATAAAATCTCGTATGCTTACCTAACCCGGTGTCTCTCTCTTCTTCTGTCTCCGAACCGATTAATCATATTGCAATGGGTTAGTTCTGCTAATTTGTGAAGAATTCATCTAACTTTTTTTAGGCGTGTTACTGCAAATATACTGGTTAGAGTTCCGGATATATATATATATATTTTTTGAATCTGGATTTTTTTATGATTTTTGTTTGATTTGACAGCGACTGAAAATCCTTTCAAGAGTATACTGAAGACTCTTGAGAGAACTGACGGTGGTGAATTCGGCAAGTACTATAGCTTGCCGGCGCTGAACGATCCTCGAATCGGTTAGTGATTTTTTGTTTTTTGTTTGGATAACGTGAAAAAGCGGGGATAAGAATGGGAGAAATCAGAATCTTATGTTTGATGGTTGATATTCTCTGTAGTTGTATGTACTTGGTTCTAGTGGGTCGAATTATTTTATTAGCTATAGGTACAGTAGAAAGTATTTGGAATATTCTATGCGAACGAACTGCGTTTCAAATCTTTTATGTAATCGAGATTAGATTCGGAGTGTGATTTTTGATAGATTGATGCTCGTGTTACAGATAAGCTTCCGTATTCCATTAGGATACTTCTAGAATCAGCTATTCGGAACTGCGATGAGTTTCAAGTTAAGAGTAAGGATGTTGAGAAGATCATTGACTGGGAAAATTCGGCACCAAAGCAAGTTGAGATTCCGTTCAAGCCTGCTAGAGTGCTTCTTCAGGTAAAGAAATAAAGGCATTGCTTGACAGTACTAGATTTGACTTTCTCAACTCATGCAATGGACTTACAGTACATATGGGAGTGTTTTCGGACTTTATATCTATTCTGTAGTGTTTAAGAGGGAAAAAACAAAAGAATGAGATCAAAGAAGTACTAAGCATGCCCTTGAATGCATTTGAGTGTTTTTAGGAATAGAATTTGATAAGCACATCTGTGGAAAGTACCTTTGGTGTGAAAATGACTGTTAGATGCTTTTTATAAAATGTTATTAATTCAAAACCAATACCAACCTCACCTTTATTGACCTGTTTGTTTGTGATTTATGGGATTTTACTTTGCTGTTTTATTTGGTTCTTAGGATTTTACTGGTGTTCCTGCTGTCGTTGATCTTGCATGTATGCGAGATGCCATGACTAAACTTGGCGGTGATTCTAACAAAATTAATCCATTGGTGAGTATCTTTTTCATAATAATCTTGTTAAGGAACTCACTTTTGGAGTTTATATTCGTCAATGTGAAGTTATCTTTGCCTTGGAAAATGATGATGATTGTGAAACTGATACGTACAGGTTCCTGTAGACCTTGTTATTGATCACTCAGTTCAGGTTGATGTGGCAAGGTCTGAAAATGCAGTACAGGCAAATATGGAACTTGAATTCCGAAGGAACAAAGAAAGATTTGCTTTTCTCAAATGGGGTTCTAATGCTTTCCACAACATGCTTGTTGTGCCACCTGGATCGGGGATTGTCCACCAGGTAATGAACATCTTGCATTATGTGAGGATCACAGTATTATTCTCTGACAGTATATTATGTGACAAAAATGAAGTTATAGTTTTAGCTGCAGCGATGATTTATGAATTCTATTTGTTGTGGAAACCCAATGTCATATGCTTCTGGATTCTCATAGTTCCACGAGATTTTAAGTTTTGTGATGTTTATTTACAGGTTAATCTAGAATATCTCGGCAGAGTTGTCTTCAAGAGAGATGGGATGCTTTATCCTGATAGTGTTGTTGGAACAGATTCACATACTACAATGATTGACGGCTTAGGTGTTGCTGGCTGGGGGGTTGGTGGTATAGAGGCAGAGGCTGCAATGCTTGGCCAGGTAAAATAGCATATCTTGAAATATCCTCTATACTTCTTGTGGATCTGGTAATGTCTGAAACTTGATCAATAAAAGGAAAATTTTTGTTTAATTGGGTCTCCAATGGTCCAAGAACTTGAATTAATGTTTATTTTACAATTTTGTTTCTATAGTCCACTTTTCTATTAGTAGGGAGATACTTATGCAATGTTTGATTGATTGTAGATATGGTCCAAGAATTAATTTTTATTTTACAATTTTGTTTCTATAGTCCTCCTGGACCAATGTACCCTGTTGATGTAATTATCATATACATTTCAATCAGTGAATAGTGAAGGCTGTTTGAGATTAGCACCTTGTGTGTTTTGGACGAGTTATTCTTGTTTAAATTCTGTCAGAAGGCTTGGTTGCATTGATTAAATCCCTGGTTAACAATGATGATCGCTTTCTGTTATTCTGATTTTTGCAATCTCTAGGATTGTCCTTTTCTCTCTTAGAATTCTGTGTTGCCTCACCTTTTTAATTGCATATTTTCTATTCCACTTTCTTGCCAAGAAATATTTACTTACTTTTCCTTCACATGCAGCCTATGAGCATGGTCTTGCCTGGTGTTGTTGGGTTTAAACTATCTGGAAAACTGAGAGATGGTGTGACAGCCACTGATTTGGTTCTGACAGTCACCCAAATGTTGAGGAAGCATGGGGTTGTTGGCAAGTTTGTGGAATTCTACGGTACACCCGTTAAAATTATCACGTGATCTATTGTGAATTTTATTTGGAGTCATTTAGTTTTTGATGATGGTGTCTTGTTTGCAGGGGAAGGCATGAGTGAATTGTCATTAGCCGACCGTGCCACTATTGCCAACATGTCTCCTGAGTATGGTGCAACCATGGGCTTCTTTCCTGTGGATCATGTCACTCTGCAGTATCTGAAACTGACTGGCAGAAGTGATGACACAGTAAGCCCTAAGCAAAAATTTTATTTAATATAATTTGATTTTTTTTAACCATAAACTGACTTTTCAGCTGAAATGTAGGTTTCCATGATAGAATCCTATTTGCGGGCTAACAAGATGTTTATTGACTACAATGAGGTGAACAGTATTCCTTAATTTAATTCTTTCTTTTAGGCATTCTTTATTTTTTAATTCTATGTAAAACTCACAACCCTCAAATTTTTTCTGACCTCAGCCTCAGAGAGAGAGAGTGTACTCTTCTTGTCTCGAATTGAATCTTGAGGATGTAGAACCTTGTGTGTCAGGACCCAAGAGGTATCACCTTCAGTTTCACCCATAATTTTCCAATTTTTTATGGGATGCTTATCATTACTTGTGTTTTGCAGGCCACATGATCGAGTACCTTTGAGAGAAATGAAGGAAGATTGGCGTACATGCTTGGATAATAGAGTCGGATTCAAGGTTTGAACCTTTGTGTACTTAGACAGATTTGCTGATCTTTCGATGGTAATAGTTGCCATGGATTTTGGTCGTGATACTAGGCCCCTATTGATTATTATGCCAACCAACCAAAAGTTCACAAGTTAGGTCATTTCGATTGTGACTGTTGGTGAAAGAAGTATTTTCATGCATCATTATCATTCTCTCTCCTATTCTCTCTTTCTTTGGCTTTCTCATTATCTCTCGATACACTTTCTTGTCACGCAGGGATTTGCTATACCTAAGGAATCTCAGAGTAAGGTTGCAGAGTTCACATTTCAAGGGACTCCAGCACAACTTAGGCATGGGGATGTTGTCATTGCAGCTATCACTAGCTGCACAAATACCTCGAATCCTAGTGTAATGCTTGGAGCTGCATTGGTTGCAAAGAAAGCTTGTGAATTGGGATTGGAGGTTAGTGTTACTGTTTCTTTCTTCGATTCTCTGCCAACTATGGACTCTGGAGCTATAATGATGTTCTGGTTGATAATTTGGATTTTGACTAGGAAAATGTGTCTAAAAGAGCATTTGAAGGTGTTTGTATGCCTGAGATTGGACCGCTTTGTGATGAATAATTTGGTTTCTTTCATCACCATTGTTTTAGTTTTGCTCAAGGGATTTGAGTGCAAGATATTTGCACACATTGCGAAGTGTTTTTCTTGTCTTGCATTTCTCTGGAGGCTGTATTTTGTTAAACCATGTGATAGAAAGCTTATTTCCATTTTCACTTAACAGCTTTGCAGTTTAGATTGTAACATATGAACTATAATTGGAAGCTATTTGACTTACTGGATTGTACAATTGTGATGGTACAAGTTATTGAGTGCTCTCATTCACAATGTTTATCGTTTGCCAAATATTTTTTTAACAGGTGAAACCGTGGATTAAAACAAGTCTTGCTCCCGGTTCTGGGGTTGTAACCAAGTACTTGCAGAACAGGTACATTCTAGGAATTTGCAAATCTATCCTCCATTTTTCTTTCCACTTTTTGTTACGTTTCAAAGTGAAAGAACTGCTTCTGCAGTGGCTTGCAGAAGTATTTGAATCAGCTAGGGTTCCATATAGTTGGTTATGGATGCACCACATGCATTGGGAATTCTGGAGATATTGATGATGCAGTGGCTGTGGCTATTACTGAAAATGGTAATGTTTTTATATAATGCATTCTGGATTCTTTTCTTCATAATACTTCATGGTGACCATGTTTTCAATTCTTCCATGAATTTGCAGATATGGTTGCAGCAGCAGTGTTGTCTGGCAATCGGAATTTTGAGGGCCGTGTGCATCCTCTAACGAGGGCAAATTATCTTGCTTCGCCTCCTCTTGTGGTTGCATATGCTCTTACTGGCACAGTAACTACTATTCTTTGCCAATGCATAGGCATTTGTAACTCTTAGAATTCACTTTGATGCTTCTCTTTTTATTTTAGTGCATTGTATTACTCATAAGAAGCAATGCTGTAGGTCGATATTGATTTTGGAACAGAACCTGTTGGGGTGGGGAAGGATGGAAAGAAGGTATTTCTCAGGGACATTTGGCCATCCAATGAAGAAGTAGCCCATGTGAGTTAATCAGCCTATCTTAGTGTCATTTTGAACTGCTAAAAGTTGAAAGATTACAATATTTAGTTTTTCCCCCTTTTTGGCATCATCTTCAGGTTGTACAAACAAGTGTGCTGCCAGATATGTTTAAGGCTACATATGAAGCAATCACCAAAGGGAACCCCATGTGGAATCAATTATCTGTTCCTTCTGGCACCCTTTATGCTTGGGATCCAAATTCAACTTACATACATGAGCCACCCTATTTTAAAGACATGACCATGTCTCGTCCGGGCGCCCATGGAGTGAAGGGAGCTTACTGCTTACTTAACTTTGGAGATAGTATCACAACCGATCACATCTCACCAGCTGGTAGCATCCACAAAGACAGTCCAGCTGCCAAATACCTTATGGAACGTGGGGTTGATAGACGAGACTTCAACTCTTATGGAAGTCGACGCGGTAATGATGAAATTATGGCAAGGGGGACATTCGCCAATATTCGTCTTGTTAACAAATTGTTGAATGGAGAAGTTGGGCCTAAAACCATTCATATTCCCACCGGGGAGAAACTCTCTGTGTTTGATGCTGCTATGGTATTTTTTCTTCATAATTCACAAAAAAATTTCTTGATTTGTCAATGATATGTTGTTAGAATCTTTTTCTTTTTTTATTAAACAGAGGTACAAGAGCGAGGGACATGATACCATTATTTTGGCTGGTGCTGAGTATGGCAGTGGGAGTTCTCGTGATTGGGCTGCCAAGGGTCCTATGCTACTGGTAGATCCTTATATACGGCCTTATTTTGTTCTTATTAGTATTTGCCATTTTCTCTTGTGAAAATTGCTTTACTTTTAAATGGACCCAGGGTGTGAAAGCGGTGATTGCAAAAAGCTTTGAGCGAATTCACCGTAGTAATTTGGTGGGTATGGGTATCATACCATTGTGTTTCAAGCCTGGGGAGGATGCTGAGACTCTTGGATTGACCGGCCATGAACGCTATACCATTGATCTTCCAAGCAGCGGGAGTGAAATTAGACCTGGTCAGGATGTCAAAGTGATCACAGACAGTGGCAAGTCATTCACATGCATAATAAGATTTGATACAGAGGTAATAAAAGCATTTCATTATGATTTCCCACGGGTCTTTCATATTTGAGGGTAAAGCTTTGAATTTCTTAATATATTGCTGTCATCCATTAATGCTTTTGTTGCTGCAAATGTAGGTGGAACTGGCTTACTTTGATCATGGAGGCATTCTGCATTATGTCATCAGAAATCTTGTCGACATGAGATAATGATTCGCTGAGAAACTTGTGCTCTATCAATTTCAGTTGAGGTCTAGTCCCGCATTCCTTTCACTTTGAAGCATATCTCAGCTGACATTCATGAATAAATGAGATAAATAAGATTGGAAATTTCAATTATGAGCAGTCACATTGAATTACTTCTTCTATTGGGGATGTTTTGAAAACATCAGGACCCACTCTGTTGTAAGCATGAATTTCCAAAAATAAATGAGTCCTTTTATTGGTTAAGACTGTAATCGTCTATTTCAGGATCTTTGGGCTTTTAACCCGAGAACGTGTCAAGGTTTGTAAAATTTTTTTGAGCAGATCAATTGTGATATGGAGTCTGTTGCAATTCCTTCTGGATTTGCTTCAATTATTTTGATGCCACTACACTTTTACCGGTCTTGTTTCGGCATGATAATTTGCCGCTCGTGTAAGTTGTGTTCTAAGCTCACGGGCCAAATGCCCATACTCGGCTGTTACGCGCAGAAAACGTTTCGAAATAAGGACCATGTTGATTTTGCCTAGAAAACGTTTCGAAATCAAGAGTGTCGCTGTTTTTGACAGATGTAGGTACAGTTAACCGGCATGTAATCTCTGGTTGTCCGATTCAAGTTGGCATCTGTAGGTTACAGCACCAACGATGTACCAAATAACATTTTCAGTGACAACTTGTATTTTCAATGACAAAAGATAGCATAGTCGATGATTTCAAACGCCCATATGATATTCTAGACGATTATGAAAGCATAATTGCCAGACAATGGCTCATCAGAAATTCAATGTTCTAATCCTACGGACATTTGGGATTCCAAATTTGAGCATTTATGTTCTTAGTGGTGGTCACACGTGGCTACAAACCAAGGCCTTTTTTTAAAAAAAAAGGAGGGAGAGAGAACGAAACTTTCATAATCATTCATAATCAAATCCCATAAAATTAAAGAACCTTATACCATTGCAAACAAATATAATCTGTTGGTTTTACATCGAAGCATGCATTTAGCTTAGCGGCAACTAAATGTCTTAAATCTTTTCACATCTGGCATGCTCGTAAAAATTCCAAAGTTTTATTTTACGTGTGCAGTCATTCCCGAGGACTCTTGTGTGAAAGCAAACAAAAATAAGTTAGTGGGCAGCAAAGCACATCTAAACTTATAGCACAAATGCTCCAATCTCTTCATATCACTCGAAGACCGGATTTTGTGGGACCTTTTGCCAGGACTTTACAGCATTGATGTGAGAACTCAAAAATAAAACTGCCAAAAAGGAAAAAACAGAAATAAAATCATATCAGATATTATTGAGATAGAAATTTATGGTACAAAGGAAAACATACTTCAAACAAATCTATTTTCAAGAAAAGGGGATGAATCCTATATTTATCTTTTTGGGTCTAGTCAAGGTACCATTGAAAGGCTACAAAAAGGTCATGTAGCCACACTTACCTACAGAAAATTCGATTGGCAGGAAATACTCCACAATCTGAATGTGCAAGTTTAAACCTCTTGTATGTCAGTTCAAATAGCAATTCTATCTGATCCATAAACAATTCCTAAACCTTTCTTATAGAGGGATAACAAACAGCTTACTTGCAAATGTTTAGACATGAGGAGCAGAATATAGCATCCACAATATGGCTAAAAGGCAAGGATTGTATAAACGTCAATGAATATTTTCGCATTCGGTGTTTATTCACACTGACACATATATGCCTCGTCAAGTTCAATATCAATAACACAGTGCGAGATGCTGCCTACAACCACGATGCAAGGTAATGCAAAACGCAAAGAATAATTACCTTTAAGTATGTAGTTCAAGCCTGATACTCATTCACACGTATCCATTTTGTAGATGACCACTTATTGCCTTTAATCACTGGGCAACCTCCTGGATAAGACAGAAAACAAACTCATCAGATGTTTAAATATTAGATGACTAACTTGTGTTGAATGAACTCATATGTGATCTTCCTGGGATCATTTTATTTAAAGTAACTCAGCCATATGTTTATGGGACTTTTCTTTTAATAAAATAGTAATTTGTGTCCATAAGCAAATCACTGAAACTTGAAGTAAACACCTTGTTGGCCAAGAAATTTGATAATTCCTACTAACCATGCAAACTAGAAGGATCTAGAGTTGCATCAGGCTTCATGCTCCAGAAAAGCAATGCATCACCCATTTTCGGTTTAATAGAAAGTCCCTTCTGTCCACATTCAGACAACTCATTCCACCAAGGCACAGCACTGATGTTCCCTTTGGCATTAGGAAAGACTGTCTCACCCCCTTCTTCAACATCTGTGCTGTATGATTTAAAAGAAAGAAAAACATTAGAAGAACAAATATGGACTTACACATAATGCACTCCAATTAACGCAGATACACAATGTCACTTACAGGTACATTAGCACGGTAGCCATGCGTTGCCCCCCGTTCCTGGTGTTGAACTCATCCATGAAGTAGTCAAAGTGAGGCTCATATTTTTGTCCAACTTCATAATGGAGAACTTGAAGTCCTTCTCCATGATCTGTATGTTACATTGTCAGCTGTAGTACTGGCTTACGAATTTTATGACCTCACATAACAAAATTGACACTAAACCTTTACTCAATAAAAGTAGTGCATGTTCTAGGACTTGACAATGGACCATAAAAGGAGGTGCATTGAAAAAGTATCAGCAAAAGAAAAAAATAATGGATTTTACAGAAATGAAATAAGCTCATTTCCTTAGCATATAAGGAAAAGCAAAGTTAAAGTGGAAGCTTAAACTGCATACCTGCAGGTAGGAAAGTGAAATCTGAAATCCTTTTCTCGATATCCCTAATAATTTTGTCTCGTCCTCTTGCTAGAAATGTTCCAGAGCTTGTCCGTACCCTGTACATTGAAAGATATATCAAATGTTTGACATATAAGGGGATTCATAAAAGAGGAATGAAAAGAAATCAGAAAATTTCATCTTCCAGATTTAACTCAAATTACACACCTGCTATCTTTACTCTTGCCAGTTTCACTATCGACAACAGTGGACTTTTTCATATGAGGCTTGGCAAGATTGATAAGGTACTCACACTCCTCCTTGCTCTGCTCAAAATAGGCGATCAAATTTGGCTCATGAGAAATTTAAATCACATGAAATTGAGCCTTGACATAACACTTATTTCTTTATACAAAAATGCAAGCCCTGTCCTCCATCTAAACATTTAATTTCTGGAACGAAGAAACTGAGGAACAGAGTGGAATATTGTCTTCGGATCCAAATCTGCAGTTTTTTCTACACACTCTCACACATGCCCACACACAAACACACAAGTCTGTGAGGACACATAGAAGCAATTTTATAATTGCAGATCATTAAATCCAACTTGTATCAGATTCAGGAGACAATATGAAGAGTGTAACACATGAACGGTGATAATGGTTAATGTTTTTATGATCTATAGTCCTTTCAAATTTACTTTCAAGATGTGTAAAACTTCAGTAATGCTAGCTAATTCACATCAAACTACAAAGTTCGTCAAAAATCAAGAGATGAAAGGCTCAATCAATTTCTCATAAAAAAGCATGCCAACATGAGTGAGAATGGCAACATTTCTAAGCCTAATTGCAGAAAAACAATATCCACAAATTAAAAAAAATACAAATAAACTCACCAAGAAATTATGATAAACAAAAGCTCGAGGCTCCCAAGAGATCACCTCTACCCACTGCACCGGTCTTCCCTCGTCTTCTTCATTTCTACGAACAAACCAAACAAAAAAAAATTCAGGAAAACCATTGAATCATCCACCAATTTAACAAGCTTTAAATTATATATATATATATATATATATATATATATATATATATACATAAAACATACTTCCGCACAGTCTGGTGTACAATCGAGCTGAGGTCGTTCGCTTTCCGCGAATCGGCTGAACTGCTCGGCATCGAGACGATTCCTAGAGCGAGAAGAATCAACATCACGAATGTGAACATAATCAACACCGTCAAAGTCAACGTCGAAGACGACGATTTTCGCGGTGTAAGTCGCGAATGCTTCAGTTTCGCCATTGCTTATTCGATTCGCAAAGTCGATCAATCAGGAATAAAATAAAATAAAAATTCCAAGTTCGATCCCTTCCAACTATCTATCTAAGTGCCAGATCTGGATGGAACTGAGAAGACTTCGTACAAGAAAAAGGAGAAGAAGAAGAAGCAAATGACTTCAAACTCCGTACGCGCTTTTTTATTTAATTTTAAATTTTTTATTTTTCATGTGCAGTGTTCAAGCCAGATAATTTTTCACAATTTTAGGAAGTTCGAGATTATTTTATTTTAAATTATGAAATTCTGATATTAATTTATTTTTTAAAAAATAAAAAATATTTATTATAATTTTATTTAAATTAACAAGTTCTATTTTATTATTTTTATTATTATTAAATAGTAGAGACAGTACCCTAAAACGAAAGGAAAGCATAGTATTATTAATTAATTAATTAATTAATTCGCTTTCAAAAATGAAAAATTCATGAGTCAACAAGACTAGCGATCGCGACATCCTTTCTGGTTAGGCAGCATTGAATATCGGACTGACAATCGGGGGATTGTCCAGGTTGTAATTATTAGTTATTTTAAAATATTTTTATGAATTATTTTAAATTATTAATTAAAAAAATTTTGGATACATTGGACGGATGGATGTGTATTAGTTGTTGCTTAAATAATGGTAATGAAAGCATAAGCAACACAAGGAAAAATCAAATGTCTTATGAAATTACGAAACTACCCATGTGATTTGCATTCAGGACACACTTGTGTACTGGGAATCGTATGGAAAGCACATCGTGTGGACGATGCAGGGAGGGATCTGTTTGCTTTCTCAAAACATGTTTTCGTAGGTGCTTATCATATTACTTCAGCTTTAGCTTTTGATTTTCATGGCAATTGAAGATGAAGCACACATACTAACCGATAACAAATCTACACACAAAATGTACCACACAATGATATCTGCTTCCAATTTTATGTTGCAGAATTTGCAAGTGGAAACACTCAAAACAATCACACTTATTCACTAAGAAAGTTCAATTCTCTCAATGAAACATGCAATAATTCAAGAATTGCAATCAAATTCCACAACATCAATCAATTATACAAGTACAATCAATTGAAGCAGCAGTTGCACTGGTCTAAAAGACTCCAAGAGATGTAGGATACAGAGAAACAGGCTTATAAGTAAAGCAATTGGGAGTATAACTCGAGCTTCTTTTCTTTGGGTTGTCCATGGAATTAATAGCTGGTTGGTTTAAGTATGCATACTTGCTCTTTGTCCACCTGCACAGATATACCAATTAGTCTTCAATCTGGCAATTCTTGCACATCTATTCTAGTCCACAGCATACTGTTCTGACAAATATGTACAAGCTAGAACTAACCAATCCTTTATTCCAATGCGAACTTCGTTGCCGTTCTTGTTTTCTTTGTTACTGCTAGCAGCAGGGACATCCTTCCCAGCTGTGTCATCGTCATCATTCTTTAAGGATTCTTCAAACTGCTTATAGTCTTCATCCTAAACACTCATAAATTTTAGAAATTCACACGATTTTTCAACCGGTGCTAATATCAGAGTCAATTTATGTGGCAGAACAAGCTCTTACTGAAAGATTATGAGCCCTTATATGTGCTGCAGCCTTGATAGCAGCAAGGAGGTGATCTTCCTCTTCAATGCGCTTCTGCCACCAAAACCTGGCAATTTCTTGCTTTGTTATACTGTCTGTAGTAGTTTTTGGTGCCCGGAATCTTTGAACTGGCAGAGGAGGAGGAGGAGGTGGTGGTGGTGGAACGGCCTGTTTTGTCTTTGCATCAACACTTCGCTTTTCCTTCATCTTGAGGAGACTTACTTTTTTCCAAATTTGACAGCAAGTATGCGGTTTAGATCACAATATAATAGGAGACATAAAAATAAATGCAAACCAACCCTCAAGAGCTACTGATCCAACCTAACCTACCTTTCAACTCCTACTGAGAGACTTGTTTACTTCAAGACAATTCCAGAGAATATACAAACCTGCTTGGTGGTTTAGCATGTACAGAGCACATTTTGAATGGTAGATAAGCCTAATCTTTCAAGCAACAAATAAGAGAGAATACTGACCATCCAGATTCCAGGAATTCCGATCCTTAATACCACAAACTAATCCAAACCAAAGTTTACCGAAGGACATTGAGTATCCAATTAGAAGAAGGTGAAAAATTCAACAGAATAAAATAAGTTTGTTCATCCAACAGAACCGATAACTACAGAACTACAATACAAAGATGCATACGTTGGTTCCTGGATAAATAATTGAACGGGATAGTAACATTTAGGTCCCTGATTTAATTTATTGATAACAATAAGGTCCTAATTTGTCTTCTTGTACCAAATGAATTTCTGATTTTTATTGAAATAACCCAACCACCCAGTATTATGGAACAACACAATATAAGAATATAACTTAATACTAAAAGGGATTTTAACTATTTTAATGAAAGTCAGGGAACTAATTGATATTAAAAAATAAAAAATTTGCCCTTATTTTGAATATCATAAGCCTTCAAGAATAAAAAATAAAAAATAAAAAATAAAATGAAATCTTTTATGGGCGCATCAGAAGCCTTCAATAATAGTACGTGCTCAACAGGGCTGTTAACTTTTAGTGAATAAATGAGGGAAGCAACTGGGATTGCTTGTACCAAAAGATAGGAAAAAGGACTGCATTATGTGTTTATATCTTTCATTAAGATTGTGCATTTAGTGATTGTGA
This sequence comes from Xylocarpus granatum, assembly GCA_019650275.1. NCBI lineage: Eukaryota > Viridiplantae > Streptophyta > Magnoliopsida > Sapindales > Meliaceae > Xylocarpus > Xylocarpus granatum. Next base: position 104,357 of record BNST01000167.1, on the reverse strand, counting down.
AAGTGACAACAAATTCTGGAATAGAATTTCCTAGTGATAAGACTGATGTGGTAAGAACCATTCTATCCTGCAAAGCAGCGTTAAATTGAAAAATCATATTTAATCACTCCTAATAATTTCAATGCAAAAAAGGTTGTACCAGCAGATATTCCATCATGAGCATAGCCATAAAGCGTGAAAGGACAAAGTATTGCTGAAATCATTGCTCCGACAAATTGTTTCCAAGAAATCTGTTTGTGCCTGTGTTCTCTAGCCAGTTAACTAACAATTAGAATGTTACTAAGCTAAAGCCTACATCAATACAAGATATGGGCTAGTTCATGTTCTCTCTCTGTTCCACTTTTCTTTCTATGTATCAAATCATGTTGTGTGTGTGATGATATCCATTATGAGTAACAAACTTTTTCTCTTCCTTATTTCATTGTCTCATTTTCTACTTGACCATGGATGACAGCTTCTATCTGAAGGCTACCTAGTGTGACAGTTTTACATGCAGCCTGCAGAGACCATAGTTGTTGTGGTTGTCTATGCAATCAGAGCTAGCAAACTATATGCAGGAAAGAGGGGCAGGTCATAATGCAGGGTTAACAGCCATTATTGTCCAACAAGTGCTGAATCACATAAGTAACATAATTGCAGCACAAGTTCTTACCAACAGATTACATGCCCTGATATGTGCCGCATCCTTGATAGCAGCATGGAGGTGATCCTCTTCATCAATGTGTTTCTGCCTCTAAAACCTGGCTATCTCTTGCTTTGTTATACTCTCTGTAGAAGGTTTCAGCATCCAGATTTTCTCAAGTGGCAGTAGGGAAGGTAGTGGTGGTGGAACTGCCTGTTTGGTCTTTGAATCAACACTTTTCTTTTCCACCTTTCTTGGCTTCATCTTGAAAAGACTCTTTTGCAAACTTTTCTTCTACGATGCAGTTTAATATCACAATATGACAGGACAAAATGATGAATGCTATGAACAGATTTTCATAAACCAACCTCCAGGAGTTACTAATCCAACCTGCTTTTCATTTCATACCAAGTGCTCTGTATTTTCCACAAAGTTAGACACATATATAAGTGTCTAACCATAAATGCAATCTATAAAATGACCGTGTGAGCTGGAACATCCGAATTCCATAATGTGAAAACTCCAATTCTTCCGATGCCAAGAAAAATACCAGTCAACCTCTTCCAATCAGTGTAGAAGTAGTATTATTGCTGTTTCAAAAGAAAGAGAGATTGAGTTTATAAAATAAGTTCAACTGTGCAACTAGCCGGAGAACTCCATGGATGCATTTGCTGGTTGTTAGATAAATAATTAATCATGACTTGATGTTTGATCAAATAAAACAAAATGGTTTTCACTCACAACCACCACCATGAATAAATTTACAGGATTCTGAATTGACTCCGAATCCCATGAATAAATTCCACAATCTGATAGGTCCAACTCTCACAAATGATAAGATTAATCTTAACAAACGTTTACCAGTCAATCTCATGTAATCAAAGCAAAGAAGTTTCTTTTTCTCTAGTAAAGGAAGTCAAGTTCACATTATGAATAGAACCAGGCTTAGAATATTGAGAATCCAACAAAAACAAAAGCCAAAATTGACCATCCAACAACCCGGACAAGTCAATGGATGCAACAAGCACCAAGAATAAATTTGCAGGTTCTCAATTGTTTCTGAATCACATAAAAACTCCACAAATATACAGAAGCTAGGAAATTCACAAACCCATCAATCCTTATAAGTAAATATGAAATATTATTCATACTAAATCAAATATTAAACTCGTGAAAAGTAACACATAATGATTTAAGAACAATTTTGTCAATAATCAACATATCTACATGATCATAGCAGTAAATCGTTCAAGTTTCCGACGAGAAGCGAAGAGTTCTGGTCTTGAACCTGTATCTGGGAAACCAAGGAATCACTTGACTGAGTTCCATATGAAGCTGACTACGAGCATCAAGTACCGGCGGCGCATCATCGTATATGTAGCCGATCAGAATGCCACAGCTGTTGCATTTGATCTTGGTGTCGTTTCTCTGAGTTCCCCAGTAATCTATGGTCTCAAAAAAAGGCATGAATTTGTTCGTTCTGGAGATTGAATTTGCTATTGTCGATCATAGCAAAAGAGAGCGTGCCCTTGTTGCCTGCCGCAAAGTAGTTGTTGTCCGGATAGAGAGGGCTCGTATTCAGGTTCAGATTCGTCCCGCATTCTCTGCAACTGAGGATTGAAGCCATTAAATTTGTTCAAAGAAAGTCAAGCAAATTTGTCTGACAAAACGATAGTCATAGTCATATTTAAATATACTTTTAAATACGAATAATAATTATAATATATCATAATTAAACACACGTATTATCTAATTATTAAATGCTTAATTGGAGAAGCAATAATGAATTAATGATAATTTAAGACTTAGTGTTCTTACAAGAAGAGTTGTCACTCTCGTTTCATCTCCGGGGCATTTTTGTGAATGGGGAGAAGGCAGGAGATCCAGCAGAAACGACACCGTATACAGTTTTGTCCAGACAATGGCAGAAATGGCGGCGAGGCAGTGACTGGAGGGTATTTTAGTCAGTTCACTTAAACCGGGTACGGTTTTCCATAAAAAGTCGAACCGATTCGCTTTTCGTTTTTTAAGACAAATTATTCAAAAACCGACTCGAGCCTAGTCAAGGTTTGGTTTAATTTTTTGTATAATTACTAATATATTGTTGTATCTTTCAGTTTAATAAATTACCAACACTAAAATTTTACATGAAATTAATTTTCAGTTCAGTTTTTATTTTGATTAAAATAAAAATCGAACCAAACGGTTTGATAGCCAAAATAACGAATCGCGATTTTTTTTTATTTTGTAAGAACCAAAACGAACCGTTCTTTCGGTTTTTTATGCCCATCCCATCGTTGCTTTGACAACAAGGAAGGTCGGTTGCGTTGCCTAGAATCCTATATAAATGGCCCCTGGGGGGCATTTTAACTGAATGCAGAGCGATCGAGATACGGACCTCTTGTTCTCTCTGTGTCCAAGAACAACAGTGGAAAACGAAATATTTCGAAATTGAAACTGAAGAAGAAAAGAATTACATAAATTATATAATATGAAAACTTCTTCGAAACAAAATACACCTTGCTGTGTCTGAGAAACTCTAAACTAGGGTTTTGTAGAGTCGATCGCCATGGATACGCGATTTACTTACTCTCCGGCGGAGGTAGCCAAGATCCGCTCGGTCCACTTCGGCATTCTCAGTCCTGATGAGATTGTAATTTCCTCTCGAACTCTGTTTTTCTAGCTTCTTAGCAGTCTGTTTAGTTGCTGAGAAATCACATGAAAGAAAAGGGGGAAAACCGAAATTCGAAATCTTATGAAAAGAACTACTGAAGAGCTGGAGTTTTAGTTTATTATTGAAAAGAAAAGAAGTGAAACTAAATAAACTCAGTCTACTATCGATTGCACTGCCTTGTTGAGATATTGGTTTTTGTTTTGTGCTGTAGCGTGATTCGTTGGCGACTAAATGCAGCGTTATTGGTTGTTTTTTGTTTCTTTGACTTTTGATTGAATAATTACTGCTTGGTGACCGCAGAGGCAAATGTCAGTGGTGCACATTGATCACAGTGAAACAACTGAGAGTGGAAAGCCAAAGGTAGGTGGTTTAAGTGATCCTCGGCTTGGTACAATTGATAGGAAGATGAAATGTGAGACTTGTACAGCCAACATGACAGAATGCCCGGGTCATTTTGGGCATTTGGAACTTGCTAAGCCAATGTTTCATATTGGATTTATGAAGACTGTGCTCAGTATCATGCGGTGTGCTTGCTTCAATTGCTCAAAAGTTCTAGCTGATGAGGTAAAATTACCCTTCATTGTGCATTTTAAGGCAAATTTTTGTGTTTAGTCTGCCTTCTTCATTTGTTCTCTCTGTTGGTTCTTTGCTAGAATCAGGAAATGTAAAATAGTATCTGAAAGCAGACATTAACATTATGTTTAAAGAACTTATAAAACTGCTAATAAAAAGACTATTTCAAACAAATTCTTACTAAGTAAACATTTGGTGCACATAAGACTAACTTTGGTTTGCTGTACGTGAATCATTCATGCAGAGTTCATGTCCTGCAGTTACAGATGTATATTTTGTGGTTATTGTTTATTTACAAACATGATTTGTTTCCTGTAGATTGTATTTTCTCTTCCACTCTTTAATTTCTAGTAGGTTATTTTCAGTTTTTTTTATGATTTAATTGTTGTTCAAGCAGGAGGATCACAAATGTAAGTGAGCCTTGAGAATAAAGAATCCCAAGAACAGGCTTAAAAAGATTTTGGATACATGCAAAAACAAAACTAAATGTGAAGGTAGTGATGAGATTGATGTTGCTGCTGAAGATGGTGAAGAACCTGTTAAAAAGAGAAAGGGTGGATGTGGTGCTCAACAGCCAAATCTGACAATTGAAGGCATGAAGATGATTACCGAGTACAAGGCTCAAAGGAAAAACAAAATGATGAGCTGGAAAAACTTCCTGAACCTGTTGAAAGAAAGCAGACAGTTACTGCAGAAAAAGTAAGTCATTCTATATGCAATATACCTCTAGCTTTATTTTGATCTTCTTGCTCCATGATGCTATCATTTGTTAATTGCATTGAGGTTGTCAGTGTTTTGAAGAGGATAAGTGATGAGGACTGCCAACTGTTAGGATTGAATCCTACGTATGCCCGTCCGGATTGGATGATTTTGCAGGTCCTTCCAATTCCTCCACTTCCAGTGAGACCCTCTGTGATGATGGATACCTCCTCCAGGAGTGAGGCAAGTCCCTGCTTTCTTTTTTGCAATTTCTACTTTTTTTTCTTGAAATTTCTACTCTTTTTTTTTCCTCCTTGTGGCATCTCAATGAAATTTTGTTGATTGATATTCTAGCATTCTTATGGTGAATACAGCACATGATATATATTAATCATGTCTGACTGCTTGTTGATTCTCTCTGTAGGACGATTTGACTTATCAATTGGCTGTGATTATTCAGCACAATGAAAATTTGAAGAGACAGGAGAGGAATGGGGCACCTGCACATATAATATCTGAGTTTGCTCAATTGTTGCAGTTTCACATAGCCACATATTTTCACAAGGAATTGCCTGGGCAGCCAAGGGTACTGTTGCTTACACACACACACACGCGCGCATAAGTTGCTTGTATATACATCTTGTTAATTTTCGCTTATTGCTGGGTTATCTTCCTTCTTGATGAGGCAACACAAAGATCCGGTAGTATCTTTATGTAGTACCTATTAAATCAATATGTAGTAGGCTTAAGGCAAAGGAAGGACGTATCAGGGGTAACTTGATGGGTAAGCGTGTGGATTTCTCAGCCAGGACAGTTATAACACCAGATCTGATTATCAACATTGATGAATTGGGAGTACCATGGAGTATTGCATTAAAGCTTGCATATCCAGAAACTGTCACCCCGTATAACATTGAAAGGTGCATGTGTTGCAGTCTGTACTTTTATTCTTACAATTGTTATAGATACTTGTTAAATTGATAATTTTCCATTTATCAAACAGGTTGAAAGAGCTTGTTGAATATGGACCACATCCTCCGCCTTGTAAAACTGGTGCCAAATATATAATAAGAGATGATGGTCAAAGGCTTGATCTCCGTTACTTGAAAAGTAGTGATCACCACTTGGAGCTTGGTTACAAGGCAATAGCCCTGACTGGATTAGAAATAGTTATTGGCTTTCTGTCACAAGTGCTAACTCTTGCTGTTGTGGTTGCAGGTGGAGCGGCACCTTTACAATGGAGCCTTTGTTCTTTTTAATTGTCAACCTAGTCTACATAAAATGTCAATTATGGGACATAGAATCAAGATCATGACATACTCAACTTTTTGCTTAAATCTCGCTGTCACATCACCATACAATGCTGATTTTGATAGCGATGAAATGAACATGCATATTCCCCAGTCATTTGAAACTAGAGCAGAAGTTTTGGAGTTAATGATGGTGCCTAAATGCATTGTGTCCCCTCAATCAAATAGACCTGTAATGGGAATTGTCCAGGATACACTTTTGGGATGCCGTAAAATCACAAAAAGAGATACCTTCATTGAGAAGGTGATAGTAACAACAATTATTTAATTCCTTTTAGTTACTTTATTGTTATCTTTTCTTAGTGGATGCACTGGGAGTCTAATTTCCATTTCCTTCTGCAGGATGTTTTCATGAACATCTTGATGTGGTGGGAAGATTTTGATGCAAAAATTCCTCAACCGGCAATTTTGAAACCCTGGCCTCTTTGGACTGGAAAGCCGGTTTTTAATCTTATCATACCTAAGCAGATAAATCTAATGAGAACTGCTGCCTGACACTCAGAAGCAGACAAAGGTTTACTCACTGTAGCGGATACTCTGGTTTGAATAGAAAAGGGCGAGCTACTTTCCGGAACCCTTTGTAAGCAGACGCTTGGGACATCCACTGGAAGTCTCATACATGTCATTTGGTATGGCTAGTCACAGATTTTTAGGCATTGCTGATCTTTTAGTCATAGTATGAAGTACCAAAAATCTTGCGTATTCTAGTAATGTGATTCCTTCCAAAATATTCATTCCTTTTGGTCCAAATGAAAGCAAATAATGTTTAATTGGAGTGCTTAAATATTTGTGTGGAAAGAGAGAAGCAGAATATATTTGGAAAAGATAAAAACGTGTAAAAGAGGAAACACCCAATCCATTGATGGCCCAGAAAGGTTTTTGCTGCTTTATGCAAAATATTGCATGAGAAATACGGGGTCAAACTGGGGCAGCTATCCTGCAAAGGCTTTAGATTATTTTTAGCAAATTCTAAAGTTTTTCTTTTAACCTTTTTAAGTTGGTTTCATTTGTACAGAGAGGAAGTTGGTCCAGATGCAGCTCGCAAGTTTTTTGGGACATACACAGTGGCTTGTTAACTATTGGCTTTTGCAGAATGGTTTTATTATTGGAATTGGAGATACAATTACGGATGCAGCAATAATGGAAAAAAATTAACGACACTATTTCTAGAGCAAAGAATGAGGTACAAGATCTCATCAAGAAAGCCCAAGAGAAAAGCTTAGAGCCTGAACCTGGACAAACTATGATGGAGTCATTTGAGAACCAAGTGAACCAGGCGCCTAACTTGAATTGCTTCTTTTACTTGCTCTTCTGTTTTGCCTAGTGTAATTCATACTAATATATTTGGAAACTTCAGAAACTGAATAAAGCTCGTGATGAAGCCGGAAGTAGCGCACAAAAGAGTTTATCTGAGAGCAACAATCTTAAGGTGATGGTGACTGCTGGATCCAAAGGAAGTTTCATCAATATATCACAGATGACTGCTTGTGTGGGGCAGCAGAATGTGGAGGGTAAACGTATACCATTTGGGCTTGTAGATAGGACATTGCCTCATCTCACAAAAGATGATTATGGGCTGGAAAGTCGAGGGTTTGTGGAGAACTCATACCTGCGTGGGCTGACCTCACAAGAGTTCTTTTTTCATGCCATGGGTGGTAGGAAAGGTCTTATAGATACTGCAGTTAAGACTTCTGAGACTGGGTACATCCAGAGGCGACTGTTAAAGGCAATGGAAGATATAATGGTTAAATATGATGGAACTGTTAGGAACTCATTGGGGGATGTAATTCAGTTTCTCTATGGTGAAGATGGCATGGACGTCATCTGGATAGAATTGCAGGTACTTGATTCTTTGAAAATGAAGAAGAAGGAATTTGATAAGACTTTCAAGTTTGAGTTGGATGAGGATAACTGGAGCCCAAATTATATGTTGCAAGAATTTATTGATGATTTGAAAACGATTAAAGAATTACGAGATGTGTTTGATGCTGAAGTTCAGAAACTTGAAGCAGATAGACACCAACTTGCAACAGAGATTGCATCCACAGGTGATAGTACTTGGCCAATGCCTGTTAACCTTAAGAGACTTATCTGGAATGCACAGAAGACTTTCAATATTGACCCAAGGAGGCCCTCTGATATGCACCCAATGGAAGTAGTAGAAGCTATCAATAAGCTCCAGGAGCGGCTGAAAGTTGTTCCAGGTGAAGATCCATTGAGTGTGGAAGCCCAAAAGAATGCCACCCTTTTCTTCAATATCTTGCTCCGTAGCACTTTTGCTAGTAAAAGGGTGTTGCAGGAACATAGGCTTACACGTGAGGCATTTGAGTGGCTTATTGGTGAGATAGAGTCAAGATTTTTGCAGTCATTAGTGCCGGGGAAATGATTGTTTGTGTTGCTGCACAGTCCATTGGTGAGCCTGCCACGCAGATGACTCTCAATGTGTTCCACTATGCTGGTGTGAGTGCAAAAAATGTCACTCTAGGTGTTGCTAGGCTGAGGGAAATTATTAACGTTGCTAAGAAAATGAAAACACCTTCACTTTCTATCTGAAATCTGGTGTTAACTCAACGAAGGAGAGGGCCAAGAATGTTCAATGTGCACTAGAGTACACTGCTCTCCGTAGTGTTACTGAAGCTACAGAAGTATGGTATGATCCGGACCCCACGAGTACAATTATTGAAGAGGACTGTGAATTTGTCAAGTCCTACAGTGAGGTGCCAGATGAGGATGTATCGCCTGAGAAAATCTCTCCATGGGTGCTCCACATAAAGTTGAATCGGGAAATGATGGTGGATAAGAAGTTGAGCATGGCTTAAGTTGCTGAGAAGATAACTCTCGAGTTTGATGATGATTTAACTTGTATATTCAATGATGACAATGCTGAGAAGCTTATCCTTTGTATTCGTATCATGAATGATGAAGCCCCAAAGGGGGAACTCACTGATGAATCAGCTGAAGATGACGTTTTCATGAAGAAGATTGAAAGTAACATGCTGACAGAAATGGCCCTTCGAGGTATCCCGGATATCAACAAGGTGTTTATTAAAAGGGGTAAATAAACTAAGTTTGATGACAGTGAAGGATTTAAGTCTGAATATGAGTGGATGCTGGAATGTGTCATGAAGATGCAAGGAGGACAATAAGCAATCACTAGATTGAAATTATTGAAGTCCTTGGGATTGAGGCAGTTCGTCGGGCCCTACTGGATGAACTTCGAGTGGTTGTTTCTTTTGATGGTTCATATGTTAATTATCGGCATTTTGCCATCCTTTGTGATACAATGACCTATCGAGGCCACTTGATGGCGATCACTCGTCATGGCATCAATAGGAATGACACTGGGCCTATGATGAAATGTTCATTCGAAGAAACTGTTGACATTCTTCTTGATGCAGCAGTTTATACCGAATCAGATTATTTGAAGGGGGTCACTGAGAATATAATGCTTGGCCAGCTTGCACCGATTGGGACTGGAGACTGTTCTTTGTATCTCAATGATGAGATGCTGAAGAATGCCATTGAACTCGCTCTTCCAAGTTACATGGAAGGTCTGGATTTGGGATGACACCTGCTCGGTCTCCGGTCTCGGGTACCCTTTATCATGACGGCATGATGTCACCAAGTTACTTATTCAGCCCAAATCTTCGTCTATCACCCGCCACAGATGCTCCGTTTTCTCCATATGTTGGTGGGATGGCCTTTTCTCCTTCTTCTTATCCAGGCTACAGCCCATCATCCCCTGGCTACAGTCCCATCTCGCCTGGATATAGCCCCACCTCTCCTAGATACAGCCCTACTTCACCAACCTAAGTCCTAGTTCTCCTGGTTATAGTCCAACCAGTCCTGCCTGTTCTCCAACAAGTCCATCTTACTCACCTACGTCACCAAGCTACAGCCCGACTTCTCCCAGCTACTGACCAACTTCCCCCAGCTACAGTCCCACGTCTCCAGTATAAAGCCCCACCTCGCCTGCGTACAGCCCCACATCACTATCTTACAGCCCAACCTCTTCTTCCTACAGCCCTACCTCACCGTCATATAGCCCTACGTCACCGTCGTACAGCCCTACATCTCCATTTCATAGCCCGACTTCGCCAGCCCATAGCCCCACTTCTCCTGGTTGCAGCCCAACTTCACCAAGTTACAGCCCTATGTCACAAAGTTACAACCTCAGTCAGCCAAATACAGCCCATCAGTGGCCTACTCACCTAGTAGTCCAAGATTGTCACCTGCTAGTCCATGCAGTCCTACGTCTCCGAATTACGGGTAAGCCCTAATGTCATATATGGTCAAGTTTTATGTTTGCATTAGCAGTGCCCTATCCAGTTATTAGGTGACTAATTGTCTGCCTTGTTGCAGTTTGGTCTTGGTCAGGGTGGTTAAATTATTATTAATAATTTTATTTTTGATGTTCTTGCAATGAAATATTTGGAGGTAATTTGTAACAATTTTTTTTTCTTTATGGCAGCTCAACATCGTCATCGTATTGACCAACATCTCCCTCTTATTCACCTTCAAGCCCTACATACAGTCCTAGCAGGTATGTCATTGCACTAAATGCTTTTCATCTTTTGATTGTGTTTCAAATGCGTTTATTTATTTGTTTGTGAACCTAGACCTGCTTTTAGTGATCAGAGGAGATTTTGTTTTACTGCTCTGAAGTTGCAATTTAATGCATATATTGCTCCTTACTTTGCAGCCCATATAATCCAGCTGGTGGTGGAAATCCAGACTATAGCCCTAGTTCTCCTCAGTATAGGTAAGCAAATACTACAATTCAAGTTTTAGCACTAAGATTTTCTGCATCATTGATTCAAAACTAAAATTGCATCAATTTGTTCTTATAATTTCTTTTCTTTCTTTTGTAAAGTCCAAGCGCGGGATACTCTCCAAGTGCACCGGGTTATTCCCCATCATCCACTAGTCAGTACACTCCGCAAACAAACAGGGATAACAGAAGCACGAAAGATGACAGAAACAAGCGCTAAGGCTTGAATGGTTGAGAATAACCGGAATCATTTGTGTATTAGCCATTTAATTGCTTAACTTTACGACTGTATAACTAATGTTTCAGGACGAACTGTAGATTACAGTCCATACGGGAGAAGTGTTTTTGCAGACTTGGCCTGATATACAACTTTTGTGTGATTGTATAATTTTATTTCCATTTTGTTGGTAAACAATCTCAAATGGTTATCTGGGCACTGACCTTTTCTTTGTTTGAGTGTCTGTTTTTGGAAGGAAAATATATTTTTGCAGGCCAATCTATGTTGACATATTGAATTAAAATTGAGTTTCAGTGGTTGTTGCTTGGGGATTGACTGGAATTGTTTTGTAAAATTATTTTTAGAAAACTGTATTTTGATTGTTTTTAATAGTAGTTATTCGGGGAAGGAAGTGTTTAAGAATTATATTGTAAGGCCGTCCTCGAACAATATATGCATTGGCCTCCTTACTGTATAATTTCTGGCCGGCCGGCCACAAAGTTTCATTCGAAAGTCAGACCTGTTCCACTTGTTCAGTTATGTTTATGTCTCAATATTCAAGTTTGACCTCGTCAATTGAACTCCCTCCATATATTTCTAAAGCTTCTTAGTAGAAAGTGTTCGTCAAATTCAAGTACGAGAACCCGCAGGATTAGTAGATTGGAGAGCGTCTCTTGTTCTTGAGTGATGGAGAAACCAGGTAAGAGGGAGAGTCAGATCCTGGCCTCCCTGCCTAAAGCTGCGCAGCCGGTCACCTTCCAAATAAGCCCAACGCTCAGTCCTGTAAGATCTGGGAAAGGATTTCCCAATCCTAGGGTATCTATAATTCCCAAGGAAGCTCGAAGGAAACCAAAGAATTCTAGCTTTGAACAGCGGGAACCAGATTCACCGAAAGTCTCGTGCATAGGCCAAGTGAAGAACAGGAAGAAGGAGAATGATATGATCAAACCGAAGCTCGTTGTGCACCCAGCACAGAAGACAACAACAATTTCATCCGCTAAAGAGCCGGGAAAGAAGAAGAAGAAGAAGAAGAAGAAACTAGATTTGATGATGAAAATTTTCAAGGGAGGAAAAGAAAGTGAGAGAGTTGAAGTCAATATTACTGATGATCGCAGGGAAGTAAGTGTTGCGGCCGAAACAGTGCCTTCTTTAGGTCAGGTGAAGAAGTTAACGAGTAGTCGCGGTGACGTGTTGGAGAATTTTGATTGAAGAATATGTGAGGGGAGAGGTGAAGAACAGTGGAAAAGGACATCGTTCCTTGTTCTGCAAGGAAAATGTTGGCTGCTAGGGGTTGTTGCCGAGCCAAGGAAACAATTAAACTTGGGGATGAGAACAAACAGGGATTCTCCCATTCCACTCCAAACTTAAAGCTTTTGGACTCCAGCCTCGCTTCTGTATATTCCTTTGGCAACCTTTTGGTTGGACCGAACCTCAAGTTTCCAAGGACCACGGGAAACAGCAATGATGCAGCTTCTACACTCTTCGGCTTTGCGTTTTCTCAGCCCGAACCGTCAATTATATGTGTTTTAAGGATTGAAAAACAGCCGCATTAGTGAATTATTATTAAGACATGTTTCCTACCGTGTAAACTTCTTAAATTTGTTCAAATGTGCGCTTTAATAAAGTAGTAATTAACCAAATTTCTCGACGTCGCCGAGAAATTAGCTTCTGCTTCCCCACCAACAGCCAGTTACTCCTCGTGCCCCACTCTGTCCTTATCCGCCGTTCCCCATCACCGGCGCAAAATCCTCTCTTCTCGTCTTCATCGTCATTATTCAATTCTTGCTCTGTTTCAAACTAATTAAAAATAAATAAATAAAATTACCTTGCAGACAAGCCATCGCGCCACGGGGCCCCAAAACTCACAGCCACAAGCAAAGGTAACATCATCACAACACAACATCTCATCCTCCATTACTTCCTTTAAATTCTCCGTACATACAGTTACATCCTATCCGTTCTTTCCCTTCTCTCCGGTTCTTGCTTATTTCTCCTTTCACTCCGGTTCTTCACTTACGGTTTCCTTTATTTCGGCTGCTAATTGACGCAACGCTTACATGGCGGCGGTTGAGGGAAACAATGATACAGAAAAACAGGTTCTCTACCTTCACGGTGACCTGGACCTCAAAATCATCCGAGCGCGGCGGTTACCTAATATGGATATGCTGTCGGAAAATTTCCGTCGTTGTTTCACAGCTTGTGACACTTGTAGAACCCCGTCGCATGAACATCAAAGCCACCTTCACGACAGGGTCGAGGACGGAGGCGAAATCGTGGACCGAAAAATCCTTCAGAAGAGCAGGATCATCACCAGCGATCCTTACGTCACCGTCGTGGTCCCACAAGCTACCGTCGCGCGTACAGCTGTCCTTAAAAACTCGCAAAATCCTGTCTGGAACGAACGCTTCATCATTCCGTTAGCTCACCCTGTAGTCGATCTCGAGTTCCAGGTCAAAGATGATGACCTCTTCGGCGCCGAGATTATCGGCACAGCGAAAATCTCAGCTGTAGAAATCGCCACCGGGAAGTTAATCACAGGGTGGTTTCCAGTTATCAGCTCCACCGGAAAGCCGCCTAAACCGGACACAGCCTTAAAACTGGAGTTAAAATTCACACCGTGTGAGAAAAACCCGGTTTACCACCAAGGCATTGCGGGCGATCCTGAGCAGCAAGGAGTTCGGTACACTTATTTTCCACTGAGAAAAGGGCATCAGTTGAAGCTTTACCAGGACGCTCATGTGCCTAAGGGGTTGTTGCCTGATATTGAACTGGAAGGAGGGAACTTTTATAAGCCAGGGACGTGTTGGGAAGATATCTGTTACGCGATATCGGAAGCTCACCATTTGATTTATATCGTTGGCTGGTCTGTTTTTCATAAGATTAAGCTGGTTAGGGAGCCGACGAAACTGTTGCCTCGAGGCGGTGATTTGACGCTTGGTGAATTGCTTAAGTACAAATCAGAGGAAGGTGTGCGCGTTCTGTTGTTGGTTTGGGATGATAAGACCTCCCACGACAAGTTTGGTATAAAAACGGTGAGGACTGTTACTGGTATTGCTTTTTAACTTGCAATTAATATTTAAAATCAAAGCAACCAAACATTTATGATTATAATAGAAGTAGTCTGGAATGCATTATCATAATTTTGTAACACTTTTTTATCTTTTATCCGCTCACCTTAAAACTATTAGGAATGATGTAAACTAGTATAATTAACAACTGCTGTTAGAGATTTTGCTTTTGGGAGATGTTAGTGGCATTTTTGTTACCTTTGATTGGATAAATTGTGGATTTCTTTTTGTTAATTACTAATTGAGGATGTGTATTTGGAGCTGTAATGTGAGGTGGGATCTGGTGGTGCAGACAGGAGTGATGGATACGCATGATGAAGAAACAAAAAAGTTTTTCAAGCATTCATCTGTTAATTGTGTGTTGGCTCCTCGTTATGCCAGTAGCAAGCTTAGCTACATCAAACAACAGGCACGTGTTATTCCAGTCTGATAACTTGCTGTTTTTGTTGTTAGACAATCAATCATTTCTTATGAATGCCACAGAAGTCATTCTACATTATTTTTATTATATTGTCAAGGATTTTTGGTTCTTTTAAATTTGTTTATTGCTATTTCTTGATATCAGTTCTTGTTCATCTAATCCTTTTAGAAAGAACAATTTGATAAAATTGCTTGTGTGATGGTTTTTCCCAGGTTGTTGGAACAATCTTTACGCACCATCAAAAGTGTGTTCTTGTAGACACACAAGCAACGGGTAATAACCGGAAGATAACAGCATTTATAGGAGGCATTGATCTTTGTGATGGTCGCTATGATACTCCTGAGCATCGTCTATTTTGCGATCTTGACACGGTCTTCAAGGATGATTTTCATAATCCTACTTATCCTGTGAGTGGCTGTCCAAAACTAATACTTCTGTTTTAACTTGAGCATTTTACATCAGCATACTGTTTGTCTGCTTCCATATAAATATAATTGGTGCGGTTGAATTTCCGTTATGTTTCATCAATCTTTTTCCCCTTGTATCTGGAATTCTTGATACAGTTGTTGAGTTATTAAAATTGAAGCTTCACAATGCCAATTCACTAGAGAGTGCGTCTCTAGATCATTTTTCTTGATCTTTTTTCTACCTGCAGACTTAGGGGCTTTCTTTTTAAAATTTTTTTTTAATAGCAAACTAAGTAATTTATATAAAAAGAAGAGATGTACAAAGATTTGAATAAGAAGTCCACCAAGAAAAGCCTGTAAAGATTACAAATATGTGTACAATTTAGACCAATCAGTTGTCCAAAGCAAAAGTATTGGATCTATAGGACTACAAGATCTCAAAACAAAAGAAACAAACCCAAAATTAACAAAATTAACCCAAGACCCCTTCCCAATTTGGATGAATGAAGAAGAAAGAAGAATCATTAAATTCTTTAGGAGCTTTGTTGATTGGATTTATGAAAGTTTTGTGGCTTCTAACAAGCTTCTTTTGGCAATGCTGTAGTCCTTCTTCCCCCACCCATTTGGCAATGCAGCATTTGTATGGTTTAGTACTTGATACTCCAGTTGTTGTAGGTGAAATCTGATGTTCTCTTTTTTATGACTTCTCCATATGGTAAATTAATGTCATCTGTTTCGTCACACTAGATTTTGTTAGGTCTCAGTCTGAAGATATTACTTCACATTCATGATATTTGGAACTATCAGCAATACTGTTTGTTTTGCTATTATTTGAAGATGGCACAGCTGTTATATTAGTATGTCTGTGATGAACAAGTAGCTCTAATGCTAGGATCTTTCTTCCTTTCTCCTTCACTTTGTTCTACAATTATTTTTTTTCATTATTTGCTTATTTATTTTTGGGTGGTGTTATGTGTCAGGCCGGAATGAACGCTCCAAGGGAACCATGGCATGACTTGCACTGCAGAATAGATGGGCCTGCAGCCTATGATGTTCTTATAAACTTTGAGCAGCGTTGGAGGAAAGCAACCAAGTTTAAAGAGTTAACTCTAAAGTTCAAAAGGGTTTCTCATTGGCGTGATGATTCTCTGATTAAGATAGGGCGCATCTCATGGATACTAAGTCCTCAACTGTCTGATTCAAAGGATGGAACTACAATAATTCCAAGGGATGACCCTGTAGTACACATTTCCAAGGAGGAGGATCCTGAAAACTGGCATGTTCAGGTTATGTAGTGCAAACCATATTTTAATCTAAATTTGATTTGTTTGGTTTTGTTTCCTCATGTCAGCAATTCTGACTCAGATCTTGTTTTATTTATTTATTTATTTTGTTTCTGTAGATTTTCCGGTCCATTGACTCAGGATCACTGAAAGGATTTCCAAAAGCTGTTCCTGAGGTTCATGCCCAGGTTTATACATGAACTACATTCCCTCTTTGAATTTTAGATGGAAAATCTAACATGTTTTTGCCAAGGCTTAATTGCTGATGATGCTTCAAGATTTTTATCAATAACCAACAAATTGGTTTATTTTGGACTGTAGATTGCATAACCATTCACAGTTCTGAACAATATTCTTCTCTTGCAGAACCTCATCTGTGCAAAAGATGTGGTGATAGACAAGAGCATTCAAACAGCTTACATCCAAGCAATCAGATGTGCTCAGCATTTCATATATATTGAAAATCAGTATTTTCTCGGATCATCTTATGCATGGCCATCATATAAAAATGCAGGTAAAATCATAATGTTTTTCACATCACAGTGGTGATTATTTCTGTTTGTATATTATTTTTCCCAATACTGTGACCAAATATTTTATGGCAGCAAGAAAAACACACATGGAGTATTTAATTGCAAAATTGTAGTTAGGAGCTTCGAAATATGTGTGCAAAACTGATATTAAAATTCCAATAGACTTGATGATTGCCAGAACTGCTACGGATTCCCTTTGTTCTTCTGGTGTCTTGCTCTTATTTATTTAATTATTTTTTTCTGTTTTGCTGGGGATGAGGGATCAAGTACAGTGATTTTGTTTTACATACTTTAGATGATACTATGTGCAACTTTATCTTCATATATTTTTCAAAGCCTTGTCAAAAGTCACTTTTGAAATTTTCACTGTTTTCTTGGGCTATTAATGTGCTTATACTTGATCTTGGCCAGTTGGCTGCAAATTAAAATTTTCTAGTTGCCTTCATTTGTTTGTAATTTTTGCAGTAAATATTTGGTTTCAACTGAATACTGACTATGTATTTTTTCCTTTCCCCTGAAATTTTCTGAAGTTATTTAGTTCTGGTATGAGCAGGAGCTGATAATCTTATCCCCATGGAGTTGGCTTTAAAGATTGCTAATAAAATTAGGGCTAATGAGAGATTTGCGGTGTATGTCGTCATACCAATGTGGCCTGAGGGTGATCCCAAAACTAGCACTGTGCAAGAAATTCTGTATTGGCAGGTTTTGTTTTCATTCTTCCTAACTTTGAAGATTGGAAATATCAGTGCATATTGATGAACCAACTGAACAGCTTGTTAGTTGCTTTTAAGAAAATAGAAATTAAGCTTGCCAAATAAACTTGTAAAAATATAATTCTGATAATGCTGCAAAGCAGTAAGGTTTTTTCTTGGTGATTACTGATTGAGAATTGAAAGTTCGTTTCCATCTTTTGCAGATATAATATGATCTTTGGTTCATGAATTGGCTATTATTTTTGGACGTTCAATTTGTATTTGATTGTCATATTGAGGAACTTCTGAAGGCAATGGTTTAGCTTTACCTTTGCAATTGTTGCTCTGATGACATAACCACAATTACAAATATGGTATCTTTTTCTGTAGATGCTAATTAAAATACAATGAACTTTTATTGTCAGCTTTTTGCTTGGGAAGTATGGCGAGCATAATTTGCAATACCTTCATGTTTCTATTTTGTCTGAAAATTTTCAGATTTTTCTGTTAAGAAAATGCATAGAAACTTACGCAACTATGTAAAATTTGTAACTTTGACACATTTGCACTGTGCAGAGCCAGACGATGCAGATGATGTATAATGTTGTTGCACGTGAACTGAGAGAAATGAAGGTGGATGCACATCCTCAAGATTACCTCAATTTCTATTGCCTCGGTAAACGGGAAGAAGTTCCCAACAATGTACCAACCACTAATGGTGATAAGGTATTTACTTGGGAGAAAGTTCCTTTTATTATTTTCTTAAGTCTATTAGCTATCAACAGTTCTTAGAGGACTGAAATCTAATCGTTGGCTGCTGATTTTCATGACTAGATAATTTTGTTGTTTCTAAGTTAATTGTTAATTTATATCAGCTCACCTAATATTTTTCAACTTAAAATTCTGTGTAAATCAAATCAGTATTTAATGTTATACTTATTTTTGATGTTTACAGCATGGAGATCTCCATCAAATCGATACTTCATGTTTATGCATTCTTTTTGCTATTAGTGTGTTCACAAAAACCTTAGGATGTCAAATGTATGACTGAAAGAAGCCCATTCTAAGTGCTCAAGTTTCTGAAATTTCTTCATAATGGAGTACAAAGATTCTGAGAACTCTAAAACTCATGTCTTTGCCTTTACTTTGAAAAGGCTTGCTCATAATTGTGCCCACTGGTGCTGTAGTTAGAGGGTTTCTCATTTGTAGAATATTCAGACCAAAAAAATTTGAAAAAAGTTGAATACATTTTTGTAATTTCTATTATGTCTCATGGTTTCTTCTCAGAAATATGAGTTTTGATCATTTATCTCAACAAACTTGATGAAAAACATGGGTCATTGTAACTACTGAAATTTCCTATCAGGTTTCTGATTCAGTAAAAAATCAGCGGTTCATGATATACGTGCATGCCAAGGGAATGATAGTAGATGATGAATATGTGATAATCGGATCTGCCAACATTAACCAAAGATCCATGGCTGGTTCAAAAGACACGGAGATAGCTATGGGTGCATATCAGCCACATTATGCATGGGCTAAGAAGCAGAAACATCCACATGGTCAGGTTTGTATAGTTCGTGTTTGACATTTTCTCATTTTAGCTGATTTTTTAGTTAGCTGTTTCTTAAATGGATATGATCAAAAGTAGTAAGGCAGTTAAAAATGTTTATTCTAGCCTAAATGACCTTGTTTCCTCCTGTTTCTTTTTAATAGAATATTAAGGATGATAGGTCTTGTTTGACATTTCTTCCTCTTTCACAAATTATCTTTATCTTCCATGGTTTGATCCTATTGCTATGGAATCATATGGGTAGTTGCTATAGCATGCACCCAAGAATTAACATCATCACCTGATGTTGTTATGCATGTGTTCTTTATTTTATTGTTTTTTGTCAATTACCAATCACAATCTTTTCATGTAAAACCTTTGGTTGAGAGACAATCCTAGTCCCAACCCCAACTGGAAGTGCAGAACTGGACCACTGCAGTTAATGCTTTCAGTGGTTTGTGAATGGCAGACTAAGATACTCACCCGCGTTCTGTAACTTGAATTCTGTGGTTCTATGTGATGATGAGTGTGTCCTTTGCAGGTATATGGGTATAGGAAGTCGCTTTGGGCAGAGCATCTTGGCATGCTCGATGATTATATCTTCGAGGATCCAGAAAGTCTGGAATGTATCAAGATGGTAAATGGCATCGCTGAAGAAAACTGGAGGAAATTCACGAGTCCGGAATTCACGACATTGCAGGGCCACCTACTCAGATATCCTCTGCGCGTAGATCCTGATGGGAAAGTAAGCCGGCTGCCTGAACACGAGCAGTTCCCGGATGCTGGAGGTAAAATCCTCGGAACTCATTCAGTTGGACTTCCTGATATGTTGACAACGTAATCTCTTCCCGGATTTTCCTCCATGGAAGATTGGTGGATCAAGAACATCGACAGGTTTATGAATGAAGTTTGTACAGGGTGTTTTCTTTTAATCTCTCCCTTAAATTATCAGGGTTTCTGTTTGTAAAATGCGTGGAGTGCAGATTGATATTGAAGGTGCTTGATGTGATAAACAGTTTGCAAGTTGGAATTTATTACGGATTTGCTTTGTGTAATTTTTTTTAACATTATTCACAATAAAACACCTTGATATTATGAAAATGTATTTAATAGTAAATTTAAGTAATTTTATTTAATAAAAATATATAATTAAGTTAATTAATAAAATGATTAATTTACAACCGTGCATGAGTCAATCTTTTTAACGTAAAAAATTGTATTATATTAATATAACTGTATAATTGATACGATGAAATGTATTATAATTAATATATTAAAATTATATTATTAATAAATATAAAAAAGTATATTTATTAAAAATTTAAATAAATTTTTAAAATTATATTAAATAGATAATAAAATTATTTTTTATTTTATTAATTAAATATTATTTATATATATATTATATATTATATATATGAATTTATGGAAACAGTGATGCAAAAATCAGGTGAGCTCGGGCCTGATGTGACGTAGGCATCTGATGTTAGGTGAATCTCTTGCTTGATGCTCTAGGAGAAACACTGCTGTACTGTAGGCGTAACCGCATTAATCTGTTCCTCTACTTAACCTCCTCTGATATATATATATATATATATAGTAAACACTGCAACTTGCAACGAACGAAAAGGATCCGTACGTTATCAATTTCTCATTTTCACAGAAGAAAACCCTAATTTTCTGCTGTTTCTATCATCGCCTAAGAATGGTTAAAAAAGAAGAAACGGTAAGCCCTCTCTTTTTAAGCTCTGCCTTAAAATTTTCTTTTAAGCTTGGTCTTAACCTAATTTCTGATTCTGTTTTGCACAGGCTGATTCTCCGCGCAAAAGGTGAGCTCTAACTCCGATGCTCTTGTTTCATAATCGTGAACTTGTTCCCGTTTTGTTTTTGATTGATTTTGTTTCATGTTCTGCTTTATGATCTGAGTGCTTTTTAGGTTTCTTTTGAATTTATATGTTATCGGTCGACCAGGTTTCATGGCGTGAACCGGTTTTTAACTTCGAAGATTGTAATTTTTAGGAATACTTGATGCCCTGTTAAGTTCCGAAAGTAAAAGATTCGTCGTTTTCGTTGCACAAAACGAAATAGTGTTAGGGCATACTGCAGATTTATTAATCTCAGTTGAGTAGTTGTTTATGTGCGGTGAATAGCTTAAATACTTATTTTTCTACATTAGCTCTATGTATGCGACGAATTGTTCCTGGATTATAAGGGGTACACAATGTACGTTGGGAATGTTATTTTTTCAATTTGTGTTAAATGTTGGAAGGTTGTGATTGTCGACTAGGAAAATTTCTTATTCTTTTTTGTTTCTTTTGATAGCAAATAATATAGTATCTGTCATAATGAAAGGGAAGATAATACATAAGTGAAACAGAGGTCCACAAAGCGACCAAAACATCTCTATAAAAGGTGCCATCGAATGTACAAGTTGAAATCAATAGAACTTTACTGAAAATAGTATTGGCTTCCAAACTTACCAAAAAAGAAAAAGAGCCTCAAAAACCAAAGTTAACCAAATTGAGATTGATGAAGAAGAGGAAGTGTCTTCATAATCCTTTGAGAATGAGGCCCAAAGAGAAGCAAGAAAATGAATCTTTTCCAATAACCCACTAACATCTTCTTCTCTCTTTTCTTCAAAGATTCGCCTATTTCTTTCTTGATTTGGGCTGCACATTTCCACCAAGTCTCAGTGTTACTACCTTTTCAAAAAACCAAACATTCCTCCACTAACAAGGCATAACATGAAGCCGTTGTGACCCAATAAATCTTTGCTTCATGGAATAATTTTTCCCATAGAGAAGATGCAATTTAACAATGAGGAAAAAGGTGGTTTATTGTCACTCCATCCTTCTTACACACAATATGACAAGAAGGGAAAACACTCGTTTTAGGTCAAAAGGCTACAAGCTGGGATGGAAAATTTCATTGTGCTCCATGAAACAGTGACTTGATGCTTAATTTGATTTGAGAAGTTTATGGTATATTTCCTCTGCGGGTAGTTATTATAATGTGTAGCTTTTGTTCTTCTTGGCTAGAGGAACATGAAAATTTGTGGAATTTTCAGTACAGGGCAAGAAGAGATTAATCATTAAGTGTAATCAATTGTTATCTACGTGGCATTGTGTATCTAGTTTTAGTATACTTTGTCAGAATGGACTATGTGTTTTGTTTCTGTCCTCTGAAAATCAATGTTTTCTCATTTTGCATTGAATTCATTAGGAATGTGTTGTCCCCATCCCTTGTGCGAGAACAGTCAAGGTCAAGATCCAGATCTAGGTCTAGGTCTAGATCACGATCCTGGTCCAGGCCAAGGCAGAGATCCTGTTCCCGAAGTCGTGGCAGGTTTGTTATACCTAGGATTAGGTGAATAATAATAGTATAACAGTCCCTCAAATCATATCTGACATCAATGCCTGTGTTAATGTTCTTATACATGGATGCTGTTCCCTGTTTCAGATCAAGGTCCAGAAGTCGAGGAAGGTTAGTTGTTTGGTTTCTGTTCTTACAGTGATGATATTTTGTACTTCACCCTTAATTTCTTTGATTGATGTTCTTTGCTTGATGGTCATACTATCCTAATTCCTGAATACATTTATGGCTTTTGTCTCAAATACTTGTATATTTGAATGTTGTGACAGGCATGATTCTATAAACAGTGGAAATACGCTTTATGTAACTGGCCTTTCGACTAGAGTCACAGAAAGGGACCTTGAAAAGCATTTCTCTAAGGAGGGAAAGGTTTTCATTTCTGTCCCATATCTAAATACTGATTGGAGTTCTCACTTATTGTATTATCCTCTTATCTATCATGCCTATTGTCTAATCTTTATTTACAATTCATAGAACCTTTTGTTTCTTAGGTTGCTTCATGTTTTCTTGTTGTGGAGCCCCGTACTCGCATCTCTCGAGGTTTTGCTTTTATTACTATGGACAGTATTGAGGATGCCGACCGCTGCATTAAGTATCTCAACCAGTCAGTTCTGGAGGGTCGATATATTACTGTGGAAAGGGTAATGTGATTTTCCTTGGTGGTAAAATTGAACCAGTTTTGATTGGTTATTCTCTTCTTGACTTGGAGGTTTTCTGGTTACATTCAGAACACCTTTCGTCAGCTATGTTGGCAGCAATCAAAGATGATCAGTTCATCCATGTCAACTTTTAGTGAAACAGCTTGATCAATGGCCAGCTTAAACAGCTTTTCAAATGCATGTGATCAACTAAACATAGCAACTATATTGCCCAACAACTATACAACCTCAGCATTCACTTTCAACTCTCTCAACTAATCAACGGACATTATCAACAACTTTCTAATCAGGATTTATGGTATTTCATACCTGGCATTAATTTAGCAGGCAACAGTAATGTGCACCTAGACTTTCTTTGTTTCTTCCTCTTTTGTGTCTAGGTTTGTCTACCACCTGTTGAAATTTTCCAAGTGAAGATTTTTCTACTATTGAGGCCTTATTGGAAGTTATGACTTGTAAATGGTGCCTGATGGTGGTGGTTTTCTTAAATGTTTATCAATTATTGTTTAAATGTAATGTTTATGATGTTTGTAAAATTGAGGTGATTTATTTACCTTTCAGTCACGAAGGAAACGACCAAGAACTCCTACCCCTGGACACTATCTTGGGTTGAAAAGTTCTCGGGACATTGGTAAGTTTAATATGCTTATATATTCTCATGCTTGGGAAACATTTTTCAATGGGTATTCTAACTATAGTATTTGCCACTATCTTATTATTGCATTTCGGAAAGGCCATCGTGGTGATCGTGGTAGGTATCATTCTAGTCGTGATGATTATGGTTACCGTAGATCTCCGAGACGCTCTCCGTACAGAGGTCATGATCATTCTCCCCAGCATTCTCCTTATGGTGGAAGATCAAGGAGGGAGCGGTCCAGGTCACTACCTCATTCTCCTTATGGTAGCCCAGAAAGGAAGTACTCTCGTGGTTCCAGGTGATGCTGTTGTTAGGATTTGGTATGCTTGTTCTATTGTCCAGATCAATGCCTTGTTTTCTGTTATGGTAAACCACGAAGGAAGTACGCTGTCTCTAGGTGATGCCATTTTTTAGGATTTGGCACCTTGTGCTCTAGTTCAGGTCACTGCCGCATTCACCTTATGGTAGTCAGTAGGGAAGTATTCCCGAGGTTCCTGGTGATGCTGTGTCTTAGGATTTGGTATTTTGCCTTTTAAAGTGGTTGGTGAAACTTGTGAAACCATGTTGTGATGAATGTTTTTGGTTTCAATTAGACTTAAGCAGATAATTTATGTTTGATTGGCAAAAGGTTATTTCTGATAAGAGTCGTATTTCTTTTCAGTGGGCTTTGTTGTGTATCTGGTATTGTCTTTGCATCTTTTCATAATGCATGTGGTTTTGATTCCATCAAATTTGACATACTTGGCCCTTAAGAACTGCAAAGTTTTTCATTTGCTTTCGTGAACATGTTTTTGGCTAAACAGTTTGTGCATAATCTCATAATTCACCAAATATCTTTTTTAATGCAAGTATCAGTCAACTATTGTAAGTAAATTGTTGAATAATTGGCGAAGCACAATTATCCAAGATTAGACACCCAAGTTCGAGGCTCTATCGGCTCTCCAGAAATGAAGAAATCATCGTTGCAGTAAAAAAGTTGGTACGGGAAAGAATACACTTGAGGAGAAACGGACGAGATGCCGAAAAAAGAAAGCCCATGTCCGCAAAACAATATTCTTACTTTTCAACTGGAAAGCTAGAATTGTAGTACCAAGTAGTTCAGGTTCCGCTGAGCTGATGGCGCCAAACAACGTCGGCACTGTCTCTTGCTAAACTGTCGAAATCTGTTCGCTTCTCCCGTGTTCATTTCTCTCGCCCACGCTCTGCAACAATCTATGCCATCCCAATCCCTAAAGCTCTTCCCGCAGATAGATTGTACAGTGTCTCTTAGCTGGAGTCAGTTATCTTCTGCAAAACGACGACGTTGAATTCGAAGAGCGCGTAATCCACGATTGCTTGGCTTTCGAAGAACCCTGCCTCCTCGAAAACTGCGTTGCCGAGTTGAGCTTAAAGAGAAACGGAAGATCGGACAAGAAATTGAGTTTGGTGGCCGAGTTGAGAAGAAGAACGAACAGGGGTATCTCTCTTTGTAAGAGTTTGAATTTGACGGAATATTTGGCTTACAAAGAAGCTGAAATGGCTCAATTAAAGTCACTTGCTCTTATAATCCCACCTGATACTGTGGAATCTGAAGGAAGTGAAGTTGAAGACAACGTGCATACGTAGTTTTCAAATGAGCGAGTGGAACCAAAGTATCTGAAATGGGCAGTTACGGTCGAGGTCTGGAGGATTTTTCGGAATTCTTTTCGACAGTGGGAACTATGAGCCTTCTGATAAGAAATCTGAGGGTAATTCTCCTCTTCGTTCTATTCTGTTGTGGATTTCATTGATGTTCCTTAGCCTTTTGATTCACTAAAATCTAGCTTGATAGTAGATTCGTGCCAGAAAATGAACATTTCAGTATCGCCCTGTCGTTAGGCAAACACTCAGTGACTTAAATTTTACTTTATAGCTTTGTAACGTGGCCCTAGATTGGTCCTTAATAATTTTTGGTTAAGATTATGTGATTTTATAATTGGCAGGCCCGCGTAGGTTGTTCAATAGGGAGTAAAAAGTTTTGTTGAATAAGAATGTGAAACGATGATGATCCCTAACCAGAGCTTCAATCAGAAATGTGCGTCCATGAGATTCCGATCCCTCGCCATTCTTCACTAGTAATACCGGCTTTTTACTATCATTTTCAACGTCATTCCAGAAACATTTACTGTTTGATGCACAGGACTCCTTGGACTCGGACTGTTGCTCCTCCACGCCGTCGTTTCTGCTGAAGAGTACCTGCCGCAGATTCGAGATCAGCGATGGAAGCAAGAAGTCATTCTTTACAGAAGTCGTCATCGTCGGATTAGAAGAACAAAAATGTGTCTCAGATCATCGAAGACCCCAAACTTTACATTTTCCCTTTTAACTTTAAACAACAAGAAGAGGGGATATTGACGATAAACAAAAAATTAGTGGAATGCGATGAAGGGTATTACCATCTTCAGACTAATATGAAATTAAACCTGATGTAAATTCACCTTTTAATGAAACATTTAAGCAACAAAATCATAGAAATATAAAACTCATTGTTCCATTCTACAACATAAATATTCTTGTAATTCGAATATTTTCCCTCTGTTTAAGTAAGCCAAATCCTAGACCATTTCTCCCTAAAGACTTGTTCATTAAACTTAGAAAGGAAATGGATTATACCAAAACCTGCCATGGGATTTCCAAAACATAAAGAATTAGACATGCTTCTGTGAAACTGATCAAAGCAATAAAAAATACAACAGTTACAAAGAGTTAATGACTCTAGAATCAGCCAACCAATGCAATTTTTCAGTTGGTATATATTTTCTGAGGAAACTAGCAACAAGCAAGATGTGGGACAGAAAGCAATTGATTTCCATATAATGAGATATCAATGCCAACATTAATGGAGAAGGAAACATTTTGCTTTGCAATAACAACCCAAGGTTTGCCTACAGGTAGTATTGCAACCCTGACAATTGTAAACAGAAAAGAAAAAATCGTTTGGGAAACTTACAAGGGCTCAAATACTCGGACTAGATTGGGTTGTCAGTTATCAACCTGCAAAAATCAACCATGGTACTAGGCATATTAGCCAACCAAAAATAAATAAAAGCTGGAAAGTCTTGGGCTGCTGAGGTTGTTCCCTCCCGGCTTAAGCCCAGAAGCTACATATAAATCCCATACCAAGCTTGCTGCCAACCTTGTTTTTAGAATGAATGTAAGAAGATACATGGGCCACAACTTCAGGAGAAAGAGACAATTGTTTCATTGAATCCAATCAAAAAATGGTAGCCATAAAATTTCCAACTATATCATAAATTACTTTCAATAGTTATCCTCTTTTTCGTAAACCAACAACCACTAACAAACGTAAAGAATTGAAATCCAGTCACACAGATGGAAGGGAAAAATGCAACTGTGCTAATGTTCTGAATACCAATTTGCCGAGCTAAACTAGTCCGCCAAAAATAAGTAGAAAAACACCAAGACTCAAGAACAATCAGCCACACGCATCTCAAGCCATATTCTCAACTAAACAGTTTGCGATCATGTGTTCTACTGTTTTGTTTTGCGATCAACACTATACAAGAACTCCAAAATTTTTGAAGCTTTTCCTGAGTCATTTAATGAACCTCCATTCCTACTACCAGCACTGACACTGCCCCTCGTTGAACTATTGACCCCATTACTGACTGCAGATTGATTTTTCTTCATTTCAGATTCAATCTTTGCTGCAAAGGCTAAAGTAGACATGAGTGCCTTCTGAGCTGAGTTTGGTGTGCTTTTATAGTACCCAAGTGCTGAGCACTCCGAAGAGTGGGGTAGTCTCCATGGACTTGCACTTGAGTTTTGATGTACATCAGCTGTAGTTTGACTCTCTTCAAAAGATCTGTTGATACCATTACCCGAACTGGCAGGCAAACTAGCAGCTTCTTTATTACTAAAAGAGTTATCTGTTATGACTTTTCCATTAGAAAGAAAGTTCAAACCCTGTGGCATAACAAGAAGCTGAGCTTTCTTCAGCATATCATTTGACATTTGAAATGAGCTTAACACCCTTTTAGTTGCCGGGTTTCCTTCTTTGGCACTATTTTCCCTAAAGGGAGACGAGACAGCTTTTTCATGCACACTGAAATTGCTTGATGGTGATAATTTGACACAATTTCCCCCATTCATCAACAAGCTTGCCAATTTCTTACTACTGGAATTCTCCAGTGGAGAATTGCCAAATGAAAGAAAATTCACACCCTTTGGCGCCACCAAAATTCTCTTTGCAGTTTCATCCAAATTTTGGATGGTGCCAGATGCATTTTCTTCAGTCTGATTTGCGACTTTGCCACTGTCATTTCTCTTTGGAGATGCGCTGTCTTGTTTAAATTTACCGGATTCAACCACTGAAGACTTCCCAAGAAAGAGACAGCTAATACCTTTGGGTGCAAGTGCAGGTGATTTAGGCAGACTCTTTGCCACATTCTGTACTATATTTTTGGAAGAAGAAACTTCCTGATGGTTGGATAATGAATCAATATTACAATGGGAGACTCGATCAGAGTTTGGTTGCCTCAAAGAATTTGAAGTTTGCAATAACGATGGAGACTTCAATGGAGGTATGCAAGCAGTTGAAGTAGATTGGCTATCTTCCTTGGGTAATATCTGCAGTACAGAAAGTTAGGTACTCACCAATCGAAACAAGCCTTAAACTCAACTGCTAAAGAAATAAGCTACAAAGAAAATCAAAGTAATGATAGTGGCACAAACAGAGTAGCATATTACAAGAGTGAGAAGAAGGTACCTTGTGTGAAAACAAACAATCATTGCCTCTGTTGCAAAAGCCTTTGGCTACAAAATTGTTACAAGGGTATTTTGAGAGTTCATGATCAAATGGACAGTCATCTCCTTTCATGCATGACTTCCGTGCAAAATGACAGCATGGCTGCACCATTAAAATACACGAGAAAAAGAGAACTAAGCTTCAGAGCTTGACACTTTTCCCTGGAAAATAAAGTAGAATCAAACTGAAGAAAAGGCTATAATAACATTTCTTTCTTAAGTTTGTTTTTCTTCTCTCAAGGGCATGGAAGTGTAAAGCATGGTACAAAACCTGAGTGAGAATTAATATCTTTTAATTATATATTATTAAACATTGATCGTCATCAGAAATTGAGTCTACTGAATACAGACTGACAGACAAACAAACATAGACTCTGAGCCAATAGTTATTATCCATAGCAACAATCAAAAACTAAGGTTTTTTTATACTTTTTTTTATGGATACCAAAACAATTCAGTTAATCATGGTAAAACCCTGATATTCAACTCCAAAAGAATTAACCAGATTACATTGCATCACTAACACTGCATGAAAATAATGCATCAAGTTCAATGATCATACCGTGGATTTTGTCAAAGGTACCACATCATGAGAAAATTTACACTTGTCACCCTGTTAAAACAAAAATAATAAAATAAAAGAATGATAATAGTTAGCATTCAGCTTAAGGAAAACAACTAAAAGAGACTACAATAATGATAGCAACTCTGCATATTATATATCCATGGGAAACTCATTCTGCAAAAAGGAAACTGTAAGGAACAAGACAAAACAATAGTCTTCCTTTCCCTCCTCTTTTCCTGAGTGTGAACCAACCAATTACTTCCCTTCTAATTTATATCCTGCCCAGCAAAAAGAATGCAATGGGCCAGAATTCATCAAAATTTAATAGATCCAAAGAAAACAAAGGAAAGAGTGTTAGAGGAATCTTTTATTTTATTTTTTAATTACAAAGTGGAAGTAGTAGCAGAGCTTATCCAATTACAAAACACATATCAGTGGTTTATTAAGTTGGTATTTTGAATAAAGAGCAGTTATCTTCAAACACTAAATCATTTACAACTAATTTCAAATTGCATCTTGCTATGCAGAGATGAATATGCATCTTTTTCCTGCTTTATTTTTATACCAAATATCCCTCGACCTTCGTGTGTTCACTGGGTTCCAAAACTTGGGGACTACTGTCAGACCTTACAACATAGGTAGCCACATATTAGTGGTTTATTAAGTTGGTATTTTGAATAAAGAGTGGTTATCTTCAAACACTAAATCATTTACATCTAATTTCAAATTGCATCTTGCTATGCAGAATGAATATGCATCTTTTTTCTGGTTGATACCAAATATCCCTCAACCTCTGTGTGTTCACTGGGTTCCAAAACTTGGGACTACTGCCAGACCATACAACATAGGTAACCAGGAATCAGAGGATATAAATATCCTAGGCGGTGGCCCAAGGGATTTTTAACCTGTGATCTCTTGGTTGAATCCAAGGGTCTTTTACCACTCAACCCAACCCCTTGCAGTTGAGATGAATACATATCTGCTGCAGGACATTCAAAAGGCATATAAACATATAAATTAATAAAACTGAACAGTACAACCTCCTGGCATCTTCCCTTGAGATAATGGCGGCAATATGTTACAGTTTTTTGTTGCAATATTGGACGTAATTTCAATCTTTTGACACCAAGTTGTCGGTTCTTTTCTGCACGTCTTCTCCGTTCTTTTTGCTGACAAACAGATTTTCATTGTTAATGTACAAGGTGAAGCTTTGGTTTAGGAAGTACATAAATCAGCCTTTACTGAAATAATACATAAAATAGATAAAAGCGTCCCCATAAACATCTGAAGAAACAAAAGAGAAAAGCATAAACCTTTTTCTTTGCTTTCTTTTCCTTGGATGGAGCACTCCGCCTTTTCTTATTGCAAGAACCAGAATCCAGCTGTACAAAACCAACAAAAAACCATATGTAATTGGGGACCTAACTCACATTACAAATCTAATAACCATGAAATAATTTAAAACCTTTACAGTCTCTCTGATCTTTATAACCAAACATTTCAGAGAAAGTCTGCACACTTGTGCAAAAAGTGTGAGCGTATGTGTGCTTGAGAGAGAGGGGTGCCAATGGCGGTGGGTTCCCTATCAATTGCACCCTCAAAGAAACTAGTCATATAATACTAGATATTCTAATTTAAAATTGATAGGAAGACTGAATTAAATGTATTTGATTTCAAATAATCATACTATATCAAGATGAACAACCACATTCATGACACTTCTCTCTATTTAACTCCAATAGCTAGGAGGATGCAACTAACTTTGTAGCTAGAAATTGCTAGAAAAGTTATGTCAAGACCACAAAATAAGCATTCTGTTTTACAGAAATAACTTAGAGGTGCAAGCTATAAATAATCAAAAATCCTCCCTTGGCGCACATTACACATTATCACATTAGGGAATGACAAATCAAACATATACAATATAAATGATACAAATTTACCAATATACTGCTGTAACAAAACACAGATATAAACTTGTTAATAGAGCACTATAAGAAAATGGAAAATAAGAATTATACCTTCTCTTTGGATGTAATTCCTTGCTTTTGAGTCACACTTTGCCCTAAGATTTCTCCATGCACTGTTGAATTATGAACAGCTACTGGAAAACTGCCAATATCTTTCTCATCTCTACTAGCTTTCCCCCTATTTCTTCCAGCAATTGGCATACAATTATACTTGTCTGCATCTATAGCCATCATAGCAGCCCCTTCAGCAACAATTTTGGGCTTACACTGTGTCTCATCTCTAACAGTTTCTTTAAGTTCCACTGCTCTGCCACTATTAGCATGGTCAACAAAATTCAAATTAAAAGAATTGGACTCAGAAAATATTTCAGTGCCTGTGTTTTGTTCATCACAAGGAAAGTCTCTTTTATCAATCAGTTCTTCAGAAACTTTCTTCTCATTTGACTCTACGTCATCATCACAAATCACATCAATTGATACTCTGTCAACCTCAAAGCCATCAGAAATTTCACCCTCTTCAACCTCCACATCTTCAGCTCTATAATTACAGGCTCCAATTGTGCCATCTGTATAAACTAATTTATCCACTTCGGTTGCTTTCTTCTGCATTTCGTTCTCCACTTCTAATAAATTAGCTCTCAACAAAGAATTTCTCTCTTCACCATCCTCAAACAGTTTCAAAACTTGAGAATCCGTAGTTTTATTTACAGAAGAATCAAAAGATTTTGAGATATCTAAATTACAGTCTCTTTTATCTACTTGTAGCTGTGCCTGACTCCCAGATTCTTCATTCACAATTTGTTGAAGAGCAGCATGTTCCTCTTGGGTATTCAACAATGCAACCAAACCTCTCTGTTTACTGTCCACCGATGTAGATGAGAAACTACTACCATTTTCTTGAACAATAATTTTATCTCCTTTCATAATATGCTCTAACTCATCCATCAACCTTTGTTGACGATCAAATACCTCATCAAAGTTCCCAGTCCCTTCATCACTACTCCCAAGCATCAGCTTCTGTTTAGGCAAATCACCGTTTTCTTCTACTTGCATTATATCCTCTATCTCATCTATTGCCATTCTTGCATCACCAAACCCTCCATCATCTGTACAAACAGGTCCAAGACTCTCATCAAAAGCCGTGTCTTTCTCAGCCTGGGAATTCTTGGACGCCGAACCAGTAGGACCAACCACTTCACCACGCTCACATAATTCTTTATCAAGAGAAACAATACGAACGTGATCGAAACTCAATATAGCATAACACACGCATATAGATTATAACATTCAACGAAATTTCAGGACTTGAAATATGCCAACAACGTACATGAAGCGAATTTCTTAAAGTAAAATTGAGAACTCTAATAAACTGAAAGAAACGGTGTAAATAAAGTACCTGCTGTTGGCCCTTGAGGAGCGGCATAAATTTGAGAGTGGTCATAGCAATGCGAGAGGATTTGAATTAGAGTATTGTAAGTTTCACTCTTGAGATGACGATGAGAAGAGAAATGGAATGCCGCTGTTTTAAATTGTTTCTTCTCCATTGATCCCAGAGTTTCGGAATAATAAATAAACCCTAGCAAGGTAGCAGAAAAGATTGACCACGATAATGTAAATTTCGGATTACATCTACCTTGTCGTCGTAGAGAGAGAAAGGGTTTTTTTTTCTCTTTCTGTGGCCGCCTTGTAATGGGATATTGCTGCTACAACAAAATGGCTCTGGCGATGCATTACTTGGATTGGCCTGGAGCCCAATCCAATTCCAACCAAGTAATGAAAAAAGACTAAATTACTTGGATTGGCCTAGCGAGCCCAATCCAATTCCAACTAACACTCAATATATCGTTACTACTCGCCACATCTGTGTAATCTAATCGTCAGTACGCCGCAGTTGTAAACCTTATTCCGTGCAGGTGGGGGTGTGGCTGGCTCCATTGATCATTACTCCACTTAATAACAGAAGCAAGCTTTAGTTTGGTGGCCTATCAAATGAAGATGTTCAGGCCCCATAAAAATGAGCTTTTATTTAAATTTCCTGGGATCCATTTACATTGCTTTATTATTTATATTTTTGTTTCTTGAATTTATAATAATTTTATTTTATATTACTTATCTCTCTTCTCCTATATTATTTTAACTATTAATTAATTAATTAATTAAAAAATAAATATAATTTTATATATTTTAAAAAATATATTAAAATTTGATAAATAAAACTAATAAATTATGATTTTACTTATAAAGAATAAACAAAACAAATTATTTGATAAGATTTTGAAGTCTAAGAACGCTAAAGAGTGGAACCCGTAAATTTCATCACCTGTTGAACGCTAAAGATTTTGAAGAAATGTAAGGCTCAAACTAGGCAGAACCAAAAATGAACTTGCATCACCTGTTGGGGGCTTAACAATTACATGTCATAAAGTGTCACTATAAATGTCCTACACTATTAATGAGAGTTTTGAAGCTACTTTTCACTTTGTTCTTGATAGAAACCTTTACTTTGCCCTACATCAACTGCATACATTCGTCAACCTTGTTTGCATATATGTGGTTAAAAACACTAACGAGACGCCAACCATAAATTGGGTTATACAATCCTTCAACATTTTGATTGATGGTATTGACAAATTTAAGATGATAAAGAGTAGTTATCCCAACGATTATGTTATCTTTCTTCGTGTATAAATCTTTCAGTACTCAGATTTTCATATTTTAGTTTATATGTTAGACCTTTTGCTAACATTATTTGAAATGTCTACATTTTGCGAAAATTGTGTCGGCGACAATTGGATTCATTGACAGTTAATTGGCTGGTTCTTTTGATTAAGTTTGCTTCATGAGGTGTGAAATTCTATCTTGTTCTTGAATGGAGACAAAAATGAAGTACAAGTATATGCTAAGCATCCAACCGCTAAGGATATGGTTTGGATGCACGAATTAAGAGTTTTGCATCATTCGATTTCATTTAACATTTTAACACAGAGAGATTCACGCAAATGATCCTGTTGCATGAACGTTTACATATTGCATATTATTAGACAAGGCATCTTATATATTATTATTATCCAAGGCATGAAAGATGTAGTAAAGACCCATATTATGGAGTTTAAGGAGCAGTATGGAGTTATGGGTTAAAGACTACGAAGTCAACAAGGAAGCAATTCATGAGACTGGAGATGATAAGGATATAGCTGAGCGGGAAAAGAGGAAAAACCCATCAACAACGTGAGAAACCTGGTGGGTCAAGATACTTGAATCACAGAGAAGGTATTGATGTTTGTCTGACCAGGATTGAGAATGATCAAAAGGCAAAAAAACAATAGCTTTGCAACGTCATATATCATATATTGAGTAGCTTACAAACATTAATTTTTAAAAAATATAATATATTTTTTAATATTATAAAATTTTATAAAAATAATAAAAATATATAAATAATATATTATTAAAATTTTTGAATTTAAATTCATTTTATAATTATAAAAAATAATTTTTATTTTTAAAATATTAAATTCTGTCGAACAAAAATTGATAGTGAATTATTTTTATTTAAAATTTTATAACAAATAATAGACATAAAATTTTGCCATAAAATTTTAATATGATAAATTCTATACAATTAAAATTTAGTATATAAAATTTATAATTTTTTAAAATTTTTTGATTAACTAAAATAATTTCGTCACTCAATTCTTTTACAAAATTCCTAAATACAAATACGCTTTTAAAATTTTTTAATTAAAATATTATTTTTCTTTGTCTTTCTCTTTCTTTGTCTCTCTCCCTTTGTTCTTTTTTTTTAAATATGTTTAAACCCTAAACACAAATAAACACTTTTATTTATAGCAATTCAATTTTTAATTGTACTCTTTCTATTAATTAGATTCTAAATTTATAATTTATTTATAAAATATCTAATTATTTTCTATATAATACATATATCCCTAAAAATATAATCTATTATCAATAGATAAATATATAATATATTAAAAGAAACAAGGGTGTTACGAGCATGAGTTGTGTCTTTTTTCAGTGCCTATCATCTGTTTTTCTGAGACGCTAAGCATGAGTTGTGTCTTTGTTCAGTGCCCATCATCTGTTTTTCTGCGATGCTAAGCATGAGTTGTATCTTATTCAGTGCCTATCATCTGTTTTTCTGTGACGCTAAGCATGAGTTGTGTCTTTGTTCAGTGCCCATCATCTGTTTTTCTGTGATGCTAAGCATGAGTTGCATCTTGTTCAGTGCCCATCATCTGTTATTCTGTGATGCTAAGCATGAGTTGTATCTGGTTCAGCGCTGCAGAAGGTCCAGATTCACTAACTGAGGAACTTGATTTGATGTGGGATATGGATATAGCTGTCAGAGGGGACAGATATAATCAAGCAGGTAGTTATTACAGTGACTGCATGCCTTTCCTTTTGCATTTTTATTTGACAATGATTGACAGTTGCCCATCTGCTCCTCTTTGGATCATGCTATTGAACTATGGAATCATTTAAAATCTTTTGTTTCCCCCTTCTGCAGCGTTGTTCAGAGACAAACTATTAAGGCTCCGCAAGTCTAGACACGATTATTAGCTAATTTTTAGGCATATCTACAACCAGCATTGCTGCTTGGCCTGCTTGTTGACATGTCTCTCTTAACTTCCTTTCAGGCTTTGATCATCAAAATTAGAAAAATGTTCACTATACTCTTTCATTGATCTGTGTTCGTGGCAGGTATTTCTTGTTAGTTCAGAAATAGGTCCAGTATGTCTCTGAGCGGGGTTGATATCAAGTACTTCATGGTATGACACTAAGTCGTTGTTATAGCATTTGGTTAAGAAAGAATGTAAATTGAAGGATCGAGCTGAAGAACAAATGCACATCCAAAGATACTGCCCGGAAGACATTGGTATGTCCAGAATCAAGTTTGGAATATTCGTCAAAGTGATAAAACATAAAATCACGTATCGCATTGGAGTGTTTTGAATCAAAAGAAGAAAAAAAAAGTCACCAATTTCACTCGTACGGAGATAAAATGCTCTCACATCGTGCCCGCTAATGGGTTTCATATGTAATTCCAACTATGTATAATAGAAAAAGAAATGCATTCTGTTTGGAAGTCTAATGCAGAATGTACAGTCTCTTTCTGCTCCGTTGAATTAGTAAATGGGTAGGTAGAGCTAAGATGCATGCACTTGTACTGTATAATTCTTTTACTTGTGCATTGTGGGGGTACCGTCGCAGGCGCCTTAATATGACCTTCATATAAACAGGGATTGATTTGTTGACAATTTTGGCGTTCTTCCTTCGGATGTATATAATGATGAACAATGTTGTATGTTCTTTGGCAATTTCAGGGGCCATCTATCCCTCTCCGGGATCCGGACAAGACAACCTTGTATATACCAAATAGTTTGCCAAGCTTCGTATTATCACTACCCTTATCAACTTGAACATTTACGAGTAATGTAAATGAAGCTTACACAACAAAATAAAAGCACTCATGCAGCAACAAGTGTTACAACATTCTTGTACTTATTAGTCTCAAACTAGCTTCAAGTTAGTCGCAGCAGATGGACGGAAGCCTCGGAGGAATCCGGAGATGGCGAGTTCTTGGCAATGTCTCTCCATCTCCCCACAATGCATAAGCCTCCTCCCCATGAGCAGCATCATCTCCAATCTCAAGATCCTCTTCATCCATCCTTAAATTAGCAAGACGACTTATCAAGATGCAAATTAAGCTGGTTACAACTGCATTCCAAGCAGTAATAAAAGCTGCTCCTGCAAGCTGACGTCCCATTTGTCTTAAACCAGACTTAAGTTTTCCGTCAAATAAGCTGTAAAATAAGCCAGGGCCGTATTTGCAGCCGCATTTGCTGCCGTACATCATTTTTAGAAGGTTTGGTTTGGCCAAAACGCCGGAGAGAATTCCCCCGAGAAATCCAGCCACAGCGTGCGTGTGGAAAACTCCTAATGTGTCGTCTACGCTCTGGAAAAATACTGATTTCTTGTGCAGAACCATCATTGTGTACCATGGAATTGAACCTGCCATTGCCCCCATTAACAATGCTCCCCATGCCTCCACTATTCCTGCGCGCAGAAGAACCTGAACCTGAATATATGCGACGAACAAGGTTAACTGAACCACTGAAGCAGTAAAAGAGCTAGCTAACCTGCCCCAGGAGTGATGCAAACAAGGCCAGTGATCATTCCCTGGACGGCACCAATGACAGAGCTTTTCTTGTACACAATCATGTCCAGGGAAACCCAGGCCAAGAGACTTGTTGCAGCGCAGAGATGAGTGTTAAGAATGGCTAGTGATGCAATTCTGCCAGCTGAAAACGGAGATCCACCGTTGAAACCTGTCCATCCCAACCATAAAAATCCCGCACCTCCCACCATGTGAATAATATTATTCGGTGGAAAATTTTGCCTGTCCCTCGCCTGCCTTGGTCCAACCTAATACCATCATTTTTCATCTGTTATTAATCATTATCTTCGAAAATTATATTATTAGTGGGTTGAATTCTTTGTTTTTTAAAAAAAAATTAGCAAAATAATTTTATGAGTATAAATTTTTATACAAATTTATTAATACTAAAATTTAAAATTAAAATACTAAAAAAAAATTAGAACTTAATATAAAAAAAGTATAATAATAATGTAATACGATTATATTAATTTGGATAAATAAAATTTAATCGAGCATTATATCTTTAATATTATTATTGTTTTAATATGATATTAATGTTATTGACTTACAAAAGTACATAGGCGTGCAAGCAAGCAATGTCAAATTACCCAATAAGCGGCAGCGAAACCAGCAACACCAGAAGAGAGATGCACAACAAAGCCACCAGCATAATCTATGACATACTCATGAAGAAATCCATCATCACTCCATAATGAGAAAGCACCTACGGTGTAGGAAAAAGTGAGCCACAAAGGAACGAATAAAATCCATGCATAGAAATTCATCCTGCCAAGCAATGATCCACCAAGCAATACGACAGTGATTGCAGCAAAAGCAAACTGGTAAAACACAAAATCAGCCATGGGAACTGTTCCAGTCTTTGACATCAGATACTTGTCATTAAAGGCCGCACCGGGCCTGCCCAATATTGGGATGAATCGACTGCCGAATGCCATTTGATGACCCCATAAAACCCAACAAATAAGGACAACAGCAAATGCATAAAACGCCATGAATGCTGAGTTTACTGCCCATTTCTTCTTCACCATGCTGCCATACAAAATTACAAGGCCAGGAACACTTTGCAGGCAAACCATGGATGTTGCTGTGAGTTGCCATGCATTATCTGCTTTGTTATGCCACGATGGAGATGCTTCATCTGGTTGAAGCCCTTCTGGGAGATCAAATTTCTGGTAGATGTTGGAATCATTCATTTTTGGAAATTTTGGGTTACTTTCGTGAGGAGTACAATAAAAGGAGACACAGTATTTGGAGGCATGCATGGGAGAACATTGAAGTAATCTACAGTATTTGTTTGGGTTGCATTGACAGAGATGATACTCAGACATTCTTATTTGTCTTATCAGCTGGCTTTGCACAGATTTATTAGTAGTATTTCATTTATTTCATATAAAATAAAATATAAATTAATTTTAAATTTATAAAAAAAAATTAACAATATTACTTAACGGATTATTCTTTTAACTTGACCGTAAATAATTTATTCGTGATAATTTGCTGTTAACTATAAATAAAGATTTTTACAATTTCTAGAATAAGTTTAATTTAGACTTAAATTACATCTTCATTTTACTTCTCTAATTATACATTAAAAATTAACCAACCAATGGAAGGTGGCGATGCAATATATGTTGAAACATTCACGCAGAAAATTAATGGTAATTTTAGGCCAGTTAGTATCATCAATTAATGGTGATATTAATTATTTATATCAAAAACATCGACGAATTATTACCAGTAGTTTATGAGCCATGGCCTTCTTCATGTATCGAAGAAACGCTGCTGATGCGGCTGCGATTAATCGGCAGTTTGTCTTCATTTCATGAGCTGGAGCCAAAGCTTTGCTGGATATGTTGTTTGTGCTTGGATTCATCTGGAGCAAGAAACAAAACTGACCTTGGATTCGGAATTTGAAAAATCGGATTAATACCCAGGATTATAATAAGATCTTGTTTACATACAGTAGCTAGCATCTAACACACCAACACCATAATAATCAAATACTTGCAGGTTAGTTTTCAAATATAATTTTGTTTGCTTTTGGAATGAGTTGGAGTATATCGATCATTGCATTGCTATAAACTATAAGCCAAACCCAAAGCTAAAAGCAGATGCAGATGAAGGAATGAATGGATGTGGGTCGAAACCAGTCACGTAGCAACAGCTATGCTTTCAACCTGGCAGAATTGAAGCAAAATCAATGGTATGGTGCCTCGAATTACAGATATCCAAATTGAACTCTTCTTTTTCTGTTTATGTAATTGAATTATTGCTTTGCTTATTGAATGTGCGGTTCTCCTTCGTACCCATCAGTTCAATAATGTATTCACCAATTCAATATATTGGTCCTGCCAATAAGTTCTGGTAAATGCTGTAATCATTCATTTTCGAAAGAAGGATTGTGTAGTTATGTATGTACAAACATCGACGTAATCTGCATTATGTGCTTGGGTTGCATGGACAGAGATGAAACACTTGACATTCTTAATTGGCTTGGAGCAGCTGGTTTTGCATATTCATTTGAGATTTCCAAAAGGGATAACATTTGTGGTACTTGATGTTAATTAATTCAGATTGTTACAATTTCTAGAACATGTTTAATTTGCTTGGTTTTAGCATTTACTCTAACAAAAAAGTATGGCAAATTCGGTATTTTTCAATAATATATAAAAATATAAAATTTAGAAAAAAATTTCTAAGTAAAATCTTCTGGTATATAAATGCGGTACATGATGCAGCCCAGTAATTGTAAAAATGATAAAGTAAAAAATGAAAAATCACAGAAAGAAAGAGTAGAAACCAAAAAGAGATTTAATACTTGCCATATTTGTGCCAGCAAAGTAGCATTACCATACATCTTCTTGCTATGTTGAACTTTGCCCATCTCTCTTTCATCATTGCCAAACATCCTTGCTTCTATGAAAATTCAGCTTTACTTTGCTTCTCTTTCCCTCTCCCAAATATGCATCCCATTTGAAAATTAATACAGAGATAATAATGCTTAAACCCTAACCCTAACCCATGAAAACCCCAGCAAAAAGATGTCATGCAAAATTTGTCAGCCTTTGAATTTTCTTAATAACAATGAAAAATCTTCGAGTATGGACTACGATCTCTCTTTATTTTTTGTTTTTTTTTCTGTCTTACCGCAACCCCAACTTCTACAAGAATAGTTTCTTCAACTGCTTCCTTCTCTCTTAATTATGTATGTCAGTATAGGTACCTGTTTTCATGTGATTGTTTTACGGAGAGTTGACAAGGCATGGAGTTTCATCTTATTGCATTTGTGATTACTTGGTTTTTGGCTTGCTTGCCCATTTCTCAGAAGCAACAGAATAATCTCGGTCTACCACGGCATCGTTTCGATTAGACAGAAGACAATCCATGCAAATTTAATTAGCTAGCCCGCGTTTGATTATTGGTTGTAACATAAACGCAATGTGTCAAAGGAAGACAGTTTCTTCCTCCTATGTTGGTATAAGCTTCACTCAAAACATTTTGCCATGTATAGACATTCCAGCACATGAAATCAAAAGAGCATTAAAGAAAAGTATAGCCGGAATTCTCAATTTTGACGTTCCTTTGTGCTGTACGATGCTTGTTTTAGTGTAATAATAGGAAGAGTGTTCTGTAAACGCAAGTAATATGAAAAGCAGCCATCCAAGCAATGCATGACAACCTTGCAAAACTATTTTATGGGGGAGAAGGGAAGGGCAGGGCAGGGTAGGTAGCAGAATGAATGCAAAACTATTTCTCACATTGTTGGTTACTTCATGTACGATCCTGGAACCTGGATGTAGTAGAGTTGTTAACTAGCTAGCTGTAGGGCAACTTCTCATCTCTGAAAGCTAGACTATACTCAATTGCTTAAAATTAATGAAGGAAAGTTAATAAATTGTTCTACCATCCAATTTATTTTTCGAGTCAATAAATGGGAGTGAGTTAAATTTTAACATTCCTAAAAATAGTCTCACGGGTACCTTGCCTCTTAATGTTGCGGCCTGTCTTTCCCAGAGAGAGATTCCCTTCATTAATTCCTGCTTCTGTTACTGTTGGTCTTCCTGGTCTGGTTTCATGTACAGTCCTTCGGTATCATGACCATGGCCGATCCTTTTTATTTGTTGTCTTGTTTGCAGAATTTTTTGCATCTTGGAGCACCCATCAAATGCCCCTTAAAAGACAAATTTAAACCTAGTTAAATATGGCTTTGTTTACATTTTGGTGAAAAATTTATGGGTAGTTTAGACTTTTGGTGAAGATCGAATGGAGTGCTCCTTAGTAATTAGGTCATATACGGTTTTGTAAAATGAATAATGGATTTAAATGCGATGGCCCAGCTTTCAGCTTTGGTAGTCGTTGTTTTAAATGCTCAGGCAGAATTTCTCTTGCCTCTTCCAGTTTTAAATCCCCCTCACCAAACATTCTCAGAACCCACATCTATCTTCTCACACTTTCTGTCTTCCATAGTTTTCTTCCCCCTTTTCTCTTTGGTTTTCTAATTTTCAGTCTTTAATCTTCATTGTTTCTCTGTTTGATCCTCAAATGGCAGCTTTCATGCACTTTAGGGTTCTTCGTACACAAACAGAAGAAACTTTCAGGGGTATTTTATTTTTCATGCACAGAATATATACACATGAAACTGTAAATGTGATATTGGCCTGGTTCACTCAGACTAAACCAAACTTTCTAAGAACAAATTAATGTTCTTAGCTAGATCAGATTACGGTTTTGGTTTGATTGAGCCGTGCCAATATCTCATTGCTCTTTCATTTCTCCAACACTATTGTGGAATATCAATCACAAAAGGTTTGCACTGAAGCTCTCAAACAAGATTTCTATTTCCTACTAACTGATATTCCCTAATACATTTAGCATACATCTTTATGTTTATGGAGTAGAATCTCTGTTATTACTGGAAAATTTTACCTCTACATCATGCAATAAGGATGCTGTTTAACAAATCATTTCTTTTTAAGCTATCCCTAAAAAGAAGGAAAACTAAGACAGAAACTGTAACAATTGATTCAGTTATTTGTTTTGAAAATGGAAATCTTCCGGTCTTAGTTATCTCCCTGATCTTGAACTTTTTGCTTAATACATTATTATATTATTATAATAGAAGTTTATGTTGTCCTGAACAACACA
The DNA here is from genome assembly GCA_019650275.1 of Xylocarpus granatum. Taxonomy (NCBI): domain Eukaryota; kingdom Viridiplantae; phylum Streptophyta; class Magnoliopsida; order Sapindales; family Meliaceae; genus Xylocarpus; species Xylocarpus granatum. The sequence goes on along the minus strand of BNST01000167.1, from coordinate 62,200 downwards.
TGAATCCACGATATATTTTGTCAAAACATGAATCTAGAGGGGTTTTAGTAAGTGGGTTTAGAAGGTTTACTGTTTTTGTTTGACCGATCTCTCAAGTCTTTAACTGTTCATTCTTCAAATTTTGGAAAAATTACATTAGAAGAGCAATACCCATTTTTTACAGTCTAGCTATGCGTGTATCAACCTCGGGGTTGCCCATACCCGGACATATCAAGTCAAACCATTTCTACTCCTTATGCAGTCTCGTGTTTAAGCCGTTACTGCTTGCATTAAATCCCGGCAACTATGAGTCTTGCTTAGTCACGTGGCCAAATTTAATGAATTCCATCTGCTCTTCTGATTTTTAAGAGAAATGGCGAAAGGCTGCTGCATCTATTGCCGGCCCAAAACCCCTCCCTCGCCCAGAGAACACATGCCAGAACATTGACACATAACTCTTATGTTTGATATTGGATGAACCAATAACGACGTTACCCAGTTTATTCAATAGGTTTGTAGACAGAAGTAACGCCGTATTCGAGGAGTGTGCATGCAAACGATGGGCAATTACATGATTAATGTTTGTGTTTCCAGGCATGGGTAGGGAGAGATTCTGTCTATTTTTCTGCATGGCGAGTTAATATTAAATTAAAAATTAAATAAAAATATATAATTAATTTTAAATTTATAAGTCTTAATTTTATGACAATTTTTAAGCACGTATCAATTATCTTTCTATCCTTTGAATGATTGGTGCTCGTTAATCATTCTCTCATAGTGGTATAAGCACATGAAAGTATTGGAGATTAGAGTTTAAAATATAATTAATTAAATTAAGTTATATTGTATAACTACACTTATATATCGTGATTATAATGCACGTGATAAATTAAACAAAATATAATATAAATGCTTATCATATGGGTAACAACATCTTCTCATACTTCATCCTTTATAATTCATTAGCAAATGATACGACACACATCGTATATTTAATATTAAAAATAAATTAATAAAATATTTATTATTAATTATTGAAAAATCATTTTAATATTTGAAAACCAATTGACCAATTAATAAATGAATAAGCAAGATCACCAACTACATAGAATTTGGACCACTTCCCCTTTCCTTTTGTGTGTAAATTTCAACTATTGGATAACCTTAAGTGATGATGGGATATCGACGAGGGACTTAAAATTAAAAACTAACATTAATTTGATCATTTATGGAATAAATAATATTAGTAATATGTTGGTGGATGATTGACATCTTTGTATCCTACTTGTTTTTGTTAATTAAACGATGATGAAGTAAGTTTTATTCGTTAACCTATTTATGAAAACGGGGAACAAGTTCCGGACTTCAAAGAGAATTTTTAAGTCCAAAATGAGTAAGCAGCCGGGGATGGAATGGAATGGCATGGCATGTTATGAAAACGCGATGAAATGGGCCATGTTATCAGCCCGAACGGATCAAGCCTGTGGTCAAAAATGCCATTCCCATCCCCATAAATGAAGGACTTATTTGATAAAAATGGAAAAACGTGTGTACTTATTTGTAAAAATGAAAATGAAGTGACCCGAATGTTATTATCGCATGACCAATTGTGGCAAACATGCCCGCAGCATAGCCAACTGTATATTATATTTAATATACTGGAGCTGGATCTTTAACTCTTAAATGTCTTTCCACGTGGGATTTGCCTCCGGCCAATGAAGACTGCCATCTCCATGCCTTGTCGTTTCATAAATAAGTTAAATATTAAATTAATAATTTTTGTTAGCTATTAATAATTTTAATTAATTCACAATTTCAACCAACTGTGAATCCAATGTCGCGAACTTGTTGCTTTGGATGGACGAGCAAATCAAGTTGCGACACGTGGATTAAAAAAAATTAGCACTGAGCGTTGGACGGAAGGGATAGGCTACCGCGTGCCCACTTGCATTATGGTAGGGCCGACCTAACATTTTCAAGTACAACCTACTGGAATCAAAACATGCCCGGGTTACGGGGAAGTGTAAATTAAAAGTATGATAAATTCCTTTACCTAGCCCAGTCGCAGTTTATCCAATCACGAAAACTATGGACGTCTCTCTTTCCTCGTGACCCACTATTTTCACTGGGCCCCATGATGACGTGGATATCCCCAATGCTTAGTCCCTTGCCTAGTTAGTGTATGTATGCTCAAAAACCACTAAGCTAAAAGGGCATCACTCTCTTTCTCTTCTCTTCTCTAGATCTCGATTCTTCGTAAACGTTCCTATCATCGTCTTGTAAAACATTCGTCTATATTATTACTTACAACTGGTTGAGCGTGTTGTTACTGCAGTGTTGTTTGCTTAATGGCGATTGAAGATGACTTGGAGAGTTGTGGTAGTAGAGTTGTTGAGTCGCTTTCGCTTGCGAATCCCAGACAGCACAGACAGAAATTTGAGGTTTATGGCGAAGTGCTTTGTCGAATTCAAGAATTGAATTACGAAGAAGCGAATCTTCCTGGATTTGATGATCAGCTCTGGCTTCACTTCAATCGGCTTCCTGCTCGGTACTACTTTAATTTAGCCCTAAGCAATTTTCGTTCTTTTTCCTTTTTTCTTTTCCATTTATACTACTTGGTTGATGAGTAAAAAAAACATGAAGCTAGAAATGATTGGCTTCTTCTAAACTAAGACCGTTATAGAATTATAAATTTTCTCTCTCTCTCTCTCTCTCTTTTTGTTTTTTAACTGTTTTATAATCATTATTAGTTCGTTATTAAAACATCGCGGACAATTCGGAAGTCAAATCTTCCAAACGGGTCGTTAACAGTTTCTACGCTTCTTTTTGCTGTTACTTATCTCGGCATTCGTTGAGTTAATAGTTAATGGAACTACTGTTTTAGTTTTAAATCTGATACTTGATTGGCTGTAATTGATTTATAATTTTGTTGAATTAGTTGATTCTTGCTGTGCTTTGTAGTTACGCATTGGATGTGAATGTGGAGAGAGCAGAAGATGTGCTGACACATAAGAGATTATTGCAGCTGGCAGAAGACCCCGCTAATCGGCCTGTTTTTGAAGTTCGTACTGTGCAGGTATACACATGTAGATTTATAGATGCTTGTGTGTTTAGATGTTGACTCGAGACAATTATGAACAAGTATAGTGGCAAATGTTTGCTGGAAATCTAATTTCATTAATGTTACATGCATTTGGACTGCTATGCACTTCTTTGCTAGTAGTATATTCACTATCATGATAGATGGAGCTGAAATTCAGTACCACAATTGGTTAAGGTTGAGAACCATCTCAAGATTGTCTTAGATTTGTGTGGAGAGCTAATACAATATTCAACTCTGTTTTGAAACATTAGTATTTGCTAAACGTGTGCTGGGGTTTAACTTGAAGTATTCTGGCCATGATAACTTTTCTTTTTTAAAAAAAAATTAATTTACCTTATGCAGGTTTATTCTGCAAGCACTTGTTATTCTGTTGATTATGTCAATTTAGATGGTTCAATGAAAGAAGATGCACAAAGTTCTTATCATCCCAGCAAACAAGGGTATGGCTAGTTGCTTTATTATGCCATTATTACATTTATTATTTTCATTTAACATTTCCCAACATCACACGATCTGTCTTTAATGTTCAGCATTCTTGTTCCTTTTTAGTTATGGACTTGAATGCATGATTGACTTGCACTTGTTTCTATGTCTATCAGTGTCCATCCACCACCTACCTTTGGTTCATCCCCTAATTTTGAAGCATTCACACTTTCTGCCAAAAGACATGAATCTGATGAGGGAGACAGTGCCTTGAATTTTTCATCGCAACTTTCTAGGTAAGAATTTCAAATCAGCAAGAACTATCTCTATTATGTTTTATTGAGCTAAGTGACTCCCCTTTCCGCTTTATCCTTTTCTTTACTCAAACAGTTGAGGCGTCAAATAATGCAGGCTAGAAAATATCCTTATATTAGCTTATTATTATTATTATTATTTTTATTTTATTTTTGCTTAAATTAACATGCATGATAATAAGCTGGAAAAACCCATGCTCATTGAAAGTTATTTGCACACTGTGGTTTTAATTCAGTATTTTCATGAATCCTACGATTTAGAGTCTACAACAATCTTTTCAGCAATATGTTTTATGTTACTTTATCTTAACTTCAAACTCTGTTATATTCATATTTGACAATCTTCTAGGCCTATGCACGAGATTACTTTTTCAACCATTGACAAGCCAAAACTCCTTACTGAGGTATTTGACAAATTTTTTATCTGCTTGCACTGGATGTACCATTTTGCTTTCGATATCTTAGCAAATAGAAATTCATGTTCAACTTAGCATTAATTGAAGAAATAATACGTATTCTATAGGTCGAACTATAGCAATATTTGCAGAAAGGAACTCTTTACTTTCTTTATTTTAACCAAATGCATTGTTTACTGACTTTAACACTGTCAACCTTTTGCTTTCATACTTTTGGAAAAGAATTGTTCTTTTCCTGCATGGTTATGTAGTTGAAGGAAACTTTATTATTCGTTTGGTAGACTCTTTCATGATGTCCCAATAGATAATATTATCTGATTTAGCAAGGTTCAAGAGCTGATGTAGGAGCTAAAATAAACATTGTTACTGTGTGGTTTCATAAAAGTTGGAGAGGTTCTTATGTTATGAACTTCATATAATCAGATAGCTGATGCTGATTGGTTTTTTTTGACAAGGTATGGTTGGAGGGAGAATTTTGGGTGGGTTAACCTTAAAGTTTTTGTTTAGTCCACTTATTGTAAATTGTATGAACCATTAAAATTGTAGAGTCTGAAGATGTAATGGATACAACAAATTATATGCCATATTCATGAATTTTCTATTTTCTCAGCTCTTGCTTGTTGGCATGCCATGCACTTAATAATGGATAAAAGTAACCTATTTTACAGTTGACTTCCTTACTTGGCGAGATTGGGCTGAACATCCAAGAAGCTCATGCTTTTTCCACAGTTGATGGGTTTTCCCTTGATGTCTTTGTTGTTGATGGTTGGCCATACGAGGTACCATCACAAAACTTATTTGTAATATCAAGTCCTTGCAGGTTTGATGTCTAACTTTTTTTTTGGCCTCTGTTTCATCATTTTGTATGATCTGTATGACTCATGCAAACTTTCTCATTAGCATGCCATTCATAAAAGAGGAATAATGGTCAGAGCGAGACCTTTTCTCTTGCTTACATCAACCTGCACTTCACATACATTTGTCTTTGAAACTTTCTAGGAAACTGAGGAACTTAAAAATGTGCTGGCAAAGGAGGTCTTAAAATCTAAGGTATTATTTCTCTATGCTACTCTTCTTATTAAAAGAAAAAGTTCTCCATTCTACTCATTTTCTCTTTGTGTAAATTTCACACAAATAGAAATTTTGTTCTAGCATTGGCCTGAAGGGTTGAAGGTGGTTCATGCTATATGAGTGATTTATCTGATCCTAATCAAGCTGTCCAATTTTTCTCATAATTAGTGTTTGATATCTTTGACATTAACGTAGTCTCTTGTTGAAATTGATTCATATATTTATCAGCTCTAAGGGATCTATGAACTACCCATTTTTGTTTATAGATTGTTTGTTCCCTTGCCTTCTTGCCTTATTATGAAGTTATACTGAAGTTCATAAATTTTTTAGTTCCCTTGTTGGAGTACTTAATGGAGGTGATGTTTTTGGGTGTGTATGTTTTATCAGCTCTTAGCTCTAGTACATCTTATTAGCTAAATGTGGCTTTTTGGCTCTAACAATCTAATGTGGATTACATTTGAAAATGCTGTACGACTAATTAACCTGGAGCACCTATGCAAGCTACCTTTGATAGTCCATAATTGCTTGTTATGCAGGACCAATCTTTGTCCAACCTGCATCCAGTTTTGGCTGTCAGCATGCAAAGAAAAACACTTATTGAATCCTTTCCTAATTGGATAGAGATACCTACTGATGGAACTGATGTCTGGGAAATTGATGCAAGGCAGCTGAACATTGAAAGCAAAGTTGCAGCCGGGTCATATGGTGATCTGTAAGTTTGCCTTTTGAATTCTTTCTTTGCATTTACAGAATCTAAGTTTATTATGTCTTTTTAACTTTCAGGTACAAAGGCACATATTGTAGTCAGGAAGTGGCAATCAAAGTCCTAAAGCCCGAGCGTGTCAGCACAGAGATGCTAAAAGAGTTCTCACAGGAAGTTTACATAATGAGGTTGGTTAGCATATATGCTTATATTAGTGATTAGCACCAATTCCTTTTATTGATGTTGAAATTACACTGTGCATGTGATGGAATTTCTCCTTTTAGAGAATTAAAGCTGCTTTGGGATGCTATTTATTCCATGTACATTGCATTACATGAGAAAATTTCTGGTCTCTGCATGCATCTTTCTCCCGACTCTTTTTCCTCTGGAAACTTTTCCTCGTTTGCAGGAAGATTCGGCATAAAAATGTTGTGCAATTCATAGGTGCATGTACAAGACCTCCAAATCTGTGCATTGTGACAGGTAAATCCTAGTGAATTTCTTTCATTGTCTATTCCAGTAACTCGGCAGTTATAATTGTCACTATATTTTCTAAAGTTTGTGGCACTTGCAGGATGTTATGTTACTGGATCATACCAGTGATTGATTAATTGTGGGATTGGTGGAAAAATAGTATTTTAGTTCTCTGACATGTCTATACTGTATTTTGAATTTATGTATTGTAGGATGACTTGGCCTTTTAATCCTCTTCACTGATTCTCCTTTATACATATGCCTTCCCAGAGTTCATGGCCAGAGGAAGCATATATGACTTTCTGCATAAACAGAAGGGTGTTTTTAAGCTTCCTTCTCTCCTCAAAGTAGCAATTGATGTTTCCAAGGGAATGAATTATTTGCATCAAAATAATATAATCCACAGGGACCTGAAAACTGCCAATCTTCTGATGGATGAAAATGAAGTAAGAGATGTTCTGAACCTGCTTGCAATTGATCTGTTATCTACTTTTAGTATGTTCTTAAACTTTGATGTGAATCTCTAACTCAAGAACTGGCACATTTTCATTTTGATCTTGATTGCCCTCTTGAAAATTTATTTAAAGTGGAAAAGATATATTTATTAAAAATTATTTTGTTATAAGCAGCTTTAAAAGTAAATCACATACACTTGCTGGCAGGTTGTCAAGGTTGCTGATTTTGGGGTTGCCAGAGTTCAGGCTCAGTCTGGTGTAATGACAGCTGAAACTGGAACGTACCGCTGGATGGCTCCTGAGGTTGCATTTTATTTTGTTGTCAGCATTGTTTCATGATTGCAATTTTCAGCATAAATAGGGTGCCGGATCTTCCTTGCCTTTCTCTTTCATGTTTTTATATGATCATTACTCATCAGTTTTGAGTTTTTGTCGCCCATGCTCCCTCATTGGCTGACGACTGCGATTATTTTGCTGGACCTTGCAACACATTGCTGTCTATTTTTCAATTGCTTTGGTTTTATTGAATGTTGTTTACACTGTCATATATTCTTTTGTTTGGATATGCTCTTAGCAATTGTCTGGTGTCAACAGATTCTGCAAATAGGGCAATGTATAACACTTCTCTCCTATGAGAGAAAGCAACATAAGCCCGTGTATTTCAATTTTATCTGTAACCTCTTGCACAAATGGAGTTACTGATTGCAATGCATATATTGTGCTTCGGTAGTAGCTACTCAGGTTATTTCATTTGCTGATTTCTCAAGCTCCATTGTCCTTTATATGCATTGAAATCACATGTTTTCATCTTTCTTCCATGTCCTTTCAGTCTTCTCTTCATCCTTGAATGTACTGCAAAGATAAGATAGAACTATATGGACCTGAGTTTGAATAGTGAGAGCTTATGATCTAGTGTATGATTTGAAAGAAAGAATGAGTGTAGATACAAACCAAATGGTGAAGCAGGATCATTTTGTTGATCCCGAATCATTATTTCTAAGGCTTTGTCAAGATTGTTGTTTTTCATATCGTCATTGTTAATTGGCATCCTTTAGTTTATCTTCTATTTTATTGATAATGTGCAGTGGATGGATATACTTCATTTTGTGGTTATTTTATTGTATTGCAGGGTTATTTAATGTGTAATAATTTATCTTGTTTGGTAGCTTAAATTTATTCATTCTGCAAGCAAATTTAATGTGATTTCTGCATTCTAATAGAGTAGACCCGCTTCCTTGGAATTTTGCTAACGGTGGTCTTGATGAATGAAGGTGATTGAACATAAGCCCTATGATTACAAGGCAGATGTTTTCAGTTTTGGAATATCACTGTGGGAGCTTCTAACTGGGGAGGTAAGTCATTTATTTAAGGGAACTAAATATGTGTTTTGCAGTGATAGTTTCTTTTCTTTAGGGTTCTCATTTCTATTAGTTTATGAATTCACAAAATCCATTAATCTTGTCCATTTCTTATTTTCATGAAAATATGTCAGCTCCCATACTCAGGCTTAACCCCATTACAAGCAGCAGTCGGTGTGGTGCAGAAGGTATCCGTTCTTCCAATATTAACATAAAGCTGCAGATATTACCTAGTAATGTATTCCATTTCATTTGTGCCTCCCTGACCCCTTACCATCATCTTTCCACACACACACACACACAGAAAAAGAATATATATAGAGAGGAGAAAAAGGAAAAAGTAAGGAATGAAATTTACTTGGTTCTTAATGTCACTGTTGTCAGGGTCTACGGCCTATAATTCCCAAGCACACTCATCCAAGATTTGCAGCACTGCTTGAGAGATGCTGGAGGCAAGATCCAACTCGAAGACCCAACTTCTCAGAAATCACAGATATCGTTCAGCAGTTGAGAAAGGAGGTATTATATTTTGTTAAGGAAGGCCAAATTTGATTCGATTAAACTATCTATGTTTGTACCTTTATTTTTGTTGTATTTTCATTGATTGGTATTTGTAGATGTGAACAATGGTGATCTTTAAATCAGGTTGGAAGTGAGAGTGAAGATTATCACAGCAACAAATTAGCTGGCAACCCTTTTTCATCACTCAAAAAGGCCCTTCACTGAAGTTGGGGAGAGGAGAGACTCCTGTGTATAACAGATGTATGATCTAATCACCATGGACTAATTATACTTGCCTTTCCTATTGTATGGTTTTTGGCCTGTCCTCCAGTTACAGATTTTTAATTCCTAATTAGCAAGTCTATTTCTTTCATGTTTTTTGCTTTCCATCCTTAAAGACCATCTGCTTTCTCCGCCTAACTATCTGGTGTCTGTAGTGTTTGTCTGCTAACGGTTCCATTGTGTTGTGATTTAGGCTTGTAAACTTTAGTTGTGATGACTGATGATAGTTGGAAAATTAACCTTTGTAGAACCATTCAGTAGTGAATAAATTAGCCCTGGCTATTTCTTTTTTCTATCAGTCTAAGTTTTGTTTTCATCGCCAGATAGAAAGGTAATGACTAGTGGCATTCAGTTATTATCACTAGACTTAGATTTTTTCCTTACATGGCTATATGTCACAACTGGAATGTGTTTGCTAAATTACATGCATATAAGACCCTTAATAGAAATCTCGGCATATGTCATGTAACCCAGTTTACCATGTCACATTACACAACAAAGCCATTTTATTATGCTTAGGAACATTGATTTTGGTCAAGATATGACATGTCAATCATCGCCGCATCTCCTGAGGAGCTGCCAAGCATAAACCCTGACCTGCAATCAAACTAGGGCGTGCATGCAATGCATGGCTATGCATGACTGTCTTCTCACACACTCCTCGCTTGCAGCTTAACCAGACACTTCAGTGGCTCAAATGCCCTTCTTGCCTGTTAAATATTTGCATTATCAAAACCCAGAAAGAGACTATTAGTTTTACTCGATCAAATACAAGATGACTGCAGAAACTTGCTTGGATTTTAGTTGCTGCAATATCTTCTTTGGTTACTTCTTTCTTCTGGTATGATAGAGCTGAGGAAGCTGAGCTACTCCTGTCATTAGAACTGGTCGCTTCTCCTCGAATATCTTTAGTGGTAGTTTCTTGACTGGGACTTGGGCTATGGCGAATAGTGATGTTTCTGTGAAGCTTTCTATGAAACTTTTTTATGACTACATTGAACCGGTTGTCGGACATCCCCATTTTTTATTGTGTTTTCTTTCCTGGCCGAGTCTGTCTGGGATTTTGATGTCCGCTCTACCACCCAGGAGGATGACGCGCAATGGTAGAGATATATGAGCACCACGTTTGCTTAGAGAGTGTCTGTGATAGAAAGAGTTGCTTTCCTTGCTTAATACTTGTCAGAAGCCAAGAACGTGGCAGGATGAATTACTAGGCACCAGTTCTGTGTGAGTTTGAAGCATTCTACACAGCGTGCCGTAACCAAACCCAGAGATTTCAAGTTTCAGCCCGGAAAAAATAAAATAATAAGGGATTCAAATATATATATATATATATATATATTATAGGGCCACTGTTAGGTAGCAGGGTGTCTTTCGGAACCTGATTTGGAAAGTGTAGGGTTGTTTTTGGCAAAATAATAAAACATAAAATTAATTTATAAATTTTATTAAAATATTATTTAAATTATTAATTAGTAATTATTTTACTTGTCAACATCTTATTAAAAATTAAAAAATAATTTTAATCCAATCACTGCTGTACATTAGTCAATATAGTTATTTTAGTTTGTTTAATTATAAATACAATGGATGGCTACGAAATTATATTAAATTAGATTGTATTTTTTTTGAAAAAAAGGTATAAAATAGACTAAATATAGCGAATTAGGTTTTGACAATCCTCCGTCTTTTAATTGATGGTCAATTTGTAAACAAAAATAAAAATAAAACTGTAATTACCATACTAGACAATGTTCTAGAATTTGTCATATATTGCGAGACCTTGCGGAATCAGAATATCATTTTGACAGGCGTGTCAAATAACTAGAAATACCCTTCAACTTCGAAGAATGAAAAAATTGGACAATCATAGAGCTCAAGCATCCAGCAAAACCAGTGAAAGAGAGAAGATCTCTATACGAAGTTGACAAGTCGTTTACTGATCTATTATTTTTTCTGTTTTGTACAAAATTTTTCAGCGTCATATACCCATTTCTGTATACTTGGTTTTCTGGCAGGATATGTAACTGCAATACATCGCTGGGATGCCTTCCGGTCTATGCAAATCTACCTATTATGTATCAGATTGAAATTTTTCCAGGAGCAACCGTCACGGTTCCGTTGGAAGTCCATTCTGTCTCCAGGCAGCAAACCCACCCGCAATGTCAGTAATGCTGGTAAAACCCTGGAGAAAAATAATGGATTCTTATCAGATTCGTCAAGCTGTTGGGTATTTTTATTCGAACAAACTCTGATGTTTACTTCCTATCCGTAAGAAATAAAATAAATGAATGCTTAAATTCTATGTTACAGCTTCGATGGATAATGTTCTTACAGCTGCTAAAAGATCTGTAGCTGCCATCAGAGATCTTTTCCCACTCTGGCAACCCTGTAAAGCTAGGAATTATAACATGTTTCCAAAATTATAAAACAATTTAAATGATAGACTGAAGCAAGTACTGTAGAAAGAAACTTGGATGTAGGAACCCACAACAATAATTTCATCATGTTTTCCAAAATGGGATGATACTTCCTCCAGAAATTTCAGGTTCTTCGTCATCCCTACAGTTGAACACAATGAAATTTACAGAAAAAATCAGGTCTGATGATTTCAAAAGAAAATGGGAATTGCTGTGGTCCATTTGTGGATTTTTTCATCAATCTAAAATGAATTGCTACGACTTAACTAGTGATTTTAGGTACAAATTTCAATGAAATGTCAGTAGCTGAAGAAGTTGAATGATGGAAACCTGATCCAACTCTGTACATGTAAGGGACATTAATGGCGCCAGAGGCATGTCCAGCACTGAATTCTTCGGAAGTCCTACAAAATCATCCAAACTTTCTTTGTACAGCAATCGACGGAAAAACATTTACAGGAAGGAAGTTTGTGTTGGAGGTAAAACTAATACCTGACATCCAAGTATCGGTGCTCAGCTTGAAGAAGCTCGTGTGCAACTCTTACAGGAACTGATGTCGGAACTCCGATATCTTCCAGATTTCCTCCCGGACCGGCCTTCGTGCGACTTTATATCGATACAGATTGAGGAAACAATTCAGAAACAGAGTACGAAATACCAAAATCTCATTGAAGTTCAAGACATCAACTAAAATTCCAACAGACTCAACCTCTTATACCTACCAGAAACTCAAATTCTTCCCGCGGATGCCAATAGCATTATATCCGTGTTGATTTACAGTGAATGAAAACAAGTTCCTGCAAGTAATGAGCTTTAACATTAATGACGATAACAACTCAAATTAAAAGATAGAAAACAGGGGGAAGAATGAAAACAAAATAACTGACCTCTGATTGATACTTTGAGGACAAAGAACCGGAGGAAGAGAAGAAGAGAGAGTAAAACTAGGCAGAGAAATCAACGAAGTTGCCTCCATAATTCCTTTTCTTCTTTTTTCTGTGATTTAAAAAGTCCTTCTCTCCCTCGCTTTGTATTTTTTGTATTGCAACTGTAAAACTATCAGTATACAACGGTTTCGTTTTTGTGTGCTGTGGAGATGGTCATGGTTAAGGTGATTATTTAATGGGCTGCAAAATGATGAAGCAGCATGGCTGCCACAGCATTTCTTACAGTTGGTCGCATCGTTTTCTGCGTTCCGATAAATACAAAGGGAGTCGAGAGACGAGTTTAACTTGTCTATTCAGGCACACAAATATCTGCATGGACATGCTTCAACTTGGAAAGTGATGCCTGCAGGGTACTATGATCAGTTCAGCACATATTTCTGTGTCTTCTCGTCCTCGTGTGCTCGTGTCACCTCATTTTTTAAATATCCATTCGCCAACTGCCAGTCACAGACTTAACCACTCGTTAATCACTATAATACTTAACATGGATCAAGCGCATTGTATGTTTGTACAAAGTCCAAATAAGGGATTGGGCTAGGGCAGAGCCCAACTAAGTGGCCTACGGAATAGAATTAGGATTGTTGCTTGAGTTGCTGCTGGGGTTGGTTTACTGAATTATGAATGACTGCCCTGTAAACTTCGTCATTTGTTTGTTGAAGGAAGTTTGAAGTCTGAACACGTTATCAATGACCAGCTTCATCAGCATATCATCTCTTCCTTCCTTCTTTCCCTCTCCCCCTCATCGTTCCCTTCCTTATCGGGCGAGGAGACTGCTTGTGCTTCCTGTCAAGTGCTTGTCTTCCAGGGCGAGTCGAGATTCCGAATCAGACCCTGAAATGACAACGTCATCGTCTTCTTCTTTGTCTTCGAGCATTTCGACCTACAAATGGTGTGCAGGAATTGGGGGCGTAGGGTTTCTTGAAACTGCGTACTTGTCTTATCTCAAGCTCACTGATTCTGATGCCTTTTGCCCAATTGGTGGTGGTAGCTGTGGCGACGTCCTCAATAGTGATTACGCCGTCGTTTTCGGTACTTTCTTTGGTTTAAGCGTTCTTTACCTTTCTTCTTAGAAATTTTTGTCTAATTGATCAGAAAACCATAGAACTGTGGAACGTTAGGTGCTTAGAAATTGGAAACGAACCTGCTACAAGCTATTAAAAGAAGTCAGTTTATTTCTTAGGGTGCATATGGCATTGCTTTTGTAGAAACCGTTTTCAAGTGAAAGGGAGTGCTTTTTCTAAAAGCATTGGAAAGCACGTTCTGAAATGCATTTGGTGACTGAATTTTAAAACAATCATGTTTAGTTGTGGTGAAGAAATAATCAATCAAAGAGAGAAGTAGTTTGGTGTTTAATAAATTATATTTTCAAGAGTTTTCTGAACTTCTGAATACACAGTTTATTTATTTGGTGAATCTAAGTGTTAAAGTGGTGAGTGACTAGATAATGACTAAGATAAATATAATTTTCATAGAATAAATAGTTTATGCAAAGATATATTTTTGGTTTAGATGATATACGTTAAGATTATTATGAAAATTTGTTAAATGAGAAAACCCATTCTCAAAAGCTGATTTTGAAAGCAAGCTCTTCCAAACTTCCAAATAAATTTGTGGGGTTGATCTTCCTAAAATATTTTACCAAACACCTAAAATGAATGTTAGCCATCACAACATCAAAATCCTAGACTGACTTGAAGTGGTTTTAAATCCAACAAGCACTTATGATTATTTGAACCAGTAGACCCAGCACAAAAGCACCCACCCTGCACACAATCAGACTTCTTAGTGTATAAAGCAATTTTCATGTTATTAATTCTTCAAAAAAAATTGTATTGGGCTTGGAAAATTGCGTATGAATGACAATGCTGGTAATATACTTGTAAAAGGATATTAATGTTATTGCTTGTGCATTGGCCAGGTGTTCCCCTTCCATTGATTGGAATGTTTGCATATGGATTAGTTGTGACACTTGGTCTACAGTTGGCCAGAAGGAATTTCCCTTTTGGATTTGATGAATCTTATGGTCGTTTGTGTTTACTTGGGAGCACTACCTCTATGGCTGCTGCTAGTGCATATTTTTTGTACATCCTAAGCACAAAATTTTCTGTTGCATCATGTTCATACTGCCTAACATCAGTTTTATTGTCATTCAGCTTATTTTTTATCACTTTAAAGGTTTGCTTCTAAAATCACATTTTGTTCTTTACTTTGCTTCTACTTCAGAGTTGATGCTATTGAATTTATAAATATTATAACTGTTATTTTGTAGGAGTTTGGATTGGAAGAAATACAAAAGGTGGTGGTTATACAACTATGTGCAGCAAGCTTGGTGATTGCTACTCTAAGCACCTCATATGGTTCAATTCAACCTGTATCAAGGTTAATATATTTATTAACAGATCACTGCTTCTTTCCAGAACATCCACCATTATTCTATTGGAATTTTCTGTTTTCTAAAACACGTAAAGCATGCTGCATGTATTCATTCTTAGAGCTGCAGTAATTTACTATATCCAACCGTGCATTACTAAAACTTATTTGATGATATTTTCCTTATCTAAGGTTTGGTAATAACAGCTTAGTTCTATGTTTCCTTCATAACATCACCAACCCATCATTAATTATTACTTGAGCTGCAACACCACCTGCTATGGAGCCATCATTGTAGCTTTGCTCCGCGGCTTCTCCTTATCCCTGCTCCGAGTATGTACAGCTTGGGGGCCCCTTTCTTTGCTTTACCTTTCCCATTCTCAGATAAGGAGGAGTTAATATGTACAGTATGTAAGTACTTTTCTGTTGTAGATGAAGCATTTGAAGTCTCTGATCAATTGCAGGTGGGTGAGAAAGTTCTTTGATTTGCCTGTTTAATTTAGCTTTGATTGTTGAATTGGACACTTAACCCCACCACCAATTACGAGTAAGTTGCACTTCAACTTCCTGCCTTGGCCTAGGCCTGACATTAATTGTTCTGTCCACTGAACTCATTAATCAGCTTTGACCTGCCTCACACTATGCACTCCAACTTTATCTATTAGAAGTTTCAGTAAATCAAATAAAGGTCATATCCCGCTGAGGCACTGGAAAAATGTTGACCACGATTTCTAGCACTTTTCAATAACCATTTGCTTGCCGTGCCTTGAGTGGACATGTCAAACAGTATGTTCACTATCCTTTGTACTATTACTAAATTACATTGTCAATTCACCCAATCTTGAAAGTGGAATGGAATCAATCAACTAGCATACCTTGAATCTCGCCTCCAATCTCTTTCTATCTTCTCTTAGAAATTGATAGAAGAAGGGATTCTTGATTTAATTAAAAGTGGTACTTTTGATGGCAAACCTGGAACTGGTTCTTTGACAGCAACCTGTATTATTATACTTAGTGACTTTCTCTGGCAAAGGTATTATTCCTTGCCATTCAAGAGATCGTTTCCTGCTCCTATCCCAAGATATCTAGTCTAAATCTAGGCTAATTTGTGTCTGAATGCAAAAATTTCATTCTTCCATGATAAATGTGTTTTCAGCACTTCTTGACAAATCTTAAGTCTCTATAAAATTTGGTCATATTTTTGTTTATGTTAGACAGCATTGAAGACATGTGCCCTGCTATTTCTTTAACAATTTTTTTTATCCTTTTTTTTTCAAATTGAGGTTGGTAATGTTTGTCCTAATTCTCTTCTGCTTTTTTCTACATTAACAGCTTGGCTGAAGTCGATCTGCCATATTTTGAAACTGAGATAATAACACCATCAAGTCCTTTTGCTTTATCTCTTGCAAAACATTTGCATGATATAGGAGCGAAAATGTATGGGGCCTTTTGGTGTTCACATTGTTTAGAACAAAAACAGGTACTACCCCTCTCTTCTACAAATCCCATATAAAATAGACAAGAGGCCTTTACACAGTGAGTTTGTAGTTCAGCCTTGTCTGCTGTGTGATTGCTACCATGAAGAATGACAAAATTAATTTTCAAACTTTAACTAGTTACAATGATAAACAAGTTTACAGTCCAAGAACATAACATCTTCTCACTGAGCATTTCGCATGTAATTAACAGTCTCTAAAATCACTGCTTAGTTCAGCATATGACAAAATCTTGAACTAGTTGTAACAATTAGTGAACCTTTTTTCTAATATCCATGTCCCTCTCCCATCAATAGCTATTGCCCATCAGGATGCATGCAGCATAGTTGTCCGTATATCAATATCAAGCCTTCCATTTGTTTGTATACTTACTGACATTATTTGCTTTTTGGCACCAATGTAGATGTTTGGAAGTGAGGCAGTTAAGAAGCTGGACTATGTGGAGTGCTTCCCTGATGGATATAGAAAAGGAACCAAGATAGCTAAAGCATGTGCAGATGCTAAAATTGAAGGTTTCCCAACATGGGTGATTAATGGTCAGGTGAGAAACGTCGTAAGTTCTTAGCCATATGAGTGGGTTTCTTATTTTGCCAATAGTTTGTTGGGGTGTTTTTGCTGGCCTGGCTTAGGGTGGTATACTTGATGCTCATTCTTATAAGAGCTTCGCATTCTTTTGAGACTTGTGTTATTGGCCAGGTTGGATCCTTATTCAATATTATGTTCAATCCTTCTAGTGCTTGAGGTACTCTTGGCAATCTTCCTGGTCTGCTTCGCCCTTCTCTCTCCTTAGACCACAAAACTTGACATTTGATAGTCTGAGGTTGCTTGCCCTTACCTAGTGGGGGGAAAGAGGATAGAAGACTCGTATCACCATAATTTAGACTCTGTTCTAATCTATGAAGGTTTTTATTGTAGGTTTTCGGTGGTGAGAAAGAACTGTCAGACCTCGCAGAGATATCTATGTTTTCCGAATCCAGTGAGGCTAGTTAAACCATTCCACTATGCTGTTAATGCATGTACAGTCTACAGGATTATCCTTGTATGAAATTGAGTGCTCAATATGTGTATGTCATTTTGTATAGGTAATCAAAACGAGTTATGATTCTTCGTACTACCATCGTTGGCTAACCAGGAGCAAATAATATTTAGATTCCAAGATTGCAGGGCTTTATCCCTGAGGGAGGGACCCGTTCCAGAAATTTTCAAACCTCGTGAGCTGCATCATTCTCCACCGATGTGGGACTACCATTACCTTACCATAACCTTTCTTCGTGCCCTTGATTCTTCAAAGGTCCTCGATGCCTGACCCCCATGCCCCAAGTCCTTGCTCCCCGATGCCATGTCCATCAAGTTTGGTACAGCATTTGGACTGGTTCGTGGGTACGATGGCATTCTATGATTGGACGACCAAGCAAACTTGCAGGCAACAATTTACTCCCATTTAAACAGTCTCCATCAGGTGACCGGTCTCGTTCAAATTTGGATAACAACCCATCAAAATAAATCCAAATGGATTCTAACTTTCCCACTTTGTTTATTCGGAAAAAAAAAGGGGAGGGGGGGGAATCAGTTTTATAAATGGACGGCCCAGATGAAGCAATCAAATCAGAAGAGCATAACAACCGGCAATGGGAGTGATGGACGCAAGTTGTCTGATTCAGAAACGGGGAAGATGTTAGAATATCCCCGTTTACTTTTCCCCGTTATCTACTCCTACAAACCAGAACTCAATCCAATAATTGCTGCTGTGCATATGCACATTATTCTTGGCGAAATTAACATTCAGCTACCTTATTATTTCAATATTAATTATTATTTTAATACAATAAATAATGCTTTGAATTGATTAACTCATGAATGAATACTATTTTGCATTACTCGGCTAAATCAACTCATAAAAAAATTATACTCTGGGTTGAGTTGGCCAATTTATAGTTTAAAAATATATTTTATTATTTTTTAAGTAAATTACAACGATAATATATTTATAACTAAAATTAAATTTTATACCTTTTTTTTTCAGTTTTGCAGTAATAATTATCAATAAATGTTAGTTTAAATATAAATTAAAAATTTAAAATATAAATAATATTTAAATATAATAAATAAAAACTGAAAATATTAAAACAAAAAAATAAAGTAAAATCTGCAAAAAATTCCATCAACTAATTAAAGAGTCTTCTCTTCTCGTTGACTGTTGCTGTTTTAGTTCAGAAGAAAAGATTTTATTTGTTGTTTAAACCAGATCATAAACCTAAATGACAATTCCCGCGCGCCCATCATATTCAAACTAGACTAGACGAACTCCAGCCGCGGCGGGGGTGGGCAGAACATGTTAGCAGAGCCGGGGTAACACGCCAGCGGCCCGCCGGTGCCGTCCTCTAAGTCATAAACACAAATGTCTACGACTGATCCATCTAGTAAGGCACGAAGTACGGCATCTTCTTTGAAATTTTCACAAGGAAATACCTCAAAGAAATAAATACAGTTCCCTTTACTACCTGCAAAGTCCTGTACCGAAACAGACCAGCTACAATCTTCATCCACGAACAACACCCTGTCGCCCAAATTATCCACTTCTTCCCATTGATTTTCCACCTCATTCAACTTATAAATCTTTACTTTTATCTTGAAACGTAGCTTCTGGGTTTTCTGTCGTAAGAAAGCTTATTCGAGTACGTATCGAAGTTTCTGGTGACTCAATCAAGTGCACATCTCCGGGAGGGACATGAGATGGAGAATCAATGGTTCCAACAACATTGAAAGAATAATCCATTACAGCAACGTCACAGCCGCTGCTGACGGCGAAGAATTTGCCTTTGAAATCGATGATATCGCAGAAATTCCAGTACAGATTTGTAAGTCCATCGATTGCAGTCCAGTGATCATCTTGTAGTTTCATCCCACACACGAGTACGCCATAATATATAGCCAAAACGATGTGTTCATCGTTTTTCTGAGACAAGATTACTCTCTGAACAGAGAGTGGCTCGTTTTCTGTGACATGTTGAGTCCTTTCATTACCACCAAGATCAACGTATACAAGATTATAAGCTTTCTGAACTACTGAAACTCGAAAGTTGAACAGATTCAGTACTTTCGGATACATTTCGTGAAAGTAGTTGATCTGAGCCAACTCAAATGGGTTTAAAACTCGGAACTTTCCCTGTTCTGCAGTTTCCTGAAGACGAATCAACCAGCCATTAGGTCCGGCGATTTCAGCCGAGCCTTTGGGTTCTCGAATGGGTTCAAGACGGTAAATTGTGCTTTCCAGTAGGATGAAGTGGTTGCGATGGGTGGATTTGACAGGGTCGGATGGGGAGATTGGAAAGGGAAGTTTTAGAGGGAACGGGAGGGGTTTCCGAAGGGAACATGAAGCAAGCCAGGAAGAACAAACAGCACGAAAACGGCAAATGTCTTTTTCGATGTCAAGAAGTTCAGCTGTGGAGATTAAGAGCTCTCTGGGAAGATTGGACCAGGTAACTCCGCTCATGTTTGTGAAGACAGAACAGGAATGCAAGTTCAGGCTATGTAAGAACTATATGCATGCAATGGCATATTTATACAATATTCAAAGCAAATTGACAACAAACTCGTCAACAAGGGAGTTTGCTTCTGATTACATATTAAGCAAGGTTCTGAATCAAAATTAGGTAATCCAGACAGGTTTCAGACAAACAACAACAAATTTGTAAAGATATTCAATAAATATTAAAACTACGCGGTTTTATCCATATTTACACTATTATATGCAAGGGAGGACTTTATTGAATTGTTATCCAAATGATGCAGTACAGCAAAAAGTATACATTTTCTTCATACAAGAAGGTTAGGTACATGCATGCACTTGACATACATACATGTGCACGTGCAGTTGACATATATACATGATATGCATACATACACTTAGATATACCTAGAGATGTGCATGACACGTATTAGCTACATAAGACTATTATGAATTTTCCAAAATAAGAAGAAACCTCAAGATTTTTCTTCAACTATTGACATGTAACACCTATCAATATGCGATAAACAATTTATCAAGTTGAGATACATATTCTGTATCCATTCATATCTGTATATATTACCCTTGACTACAAAAATATTAAAAAATAGAATTTTCTCTATTCAGATGCTTTTTTTTTCTTGCCAATTTACTAAGTTTACTGATAACAAAACTTTTGTACACAAATGTTGTAATAATACTATGTAAATTGAATCATATGCAAGATTTGAATGTTAATGAGCAAAAGAAGATGTATCCTCAGGAGGAGGCAGACACAAAATTATGCAAGACGAGAAATACATTGAGAAAACATAAATTACTATGAAAAAAAGAGGTAAAAAGAAAATAAACCTATCAAAATTTCAAAACTAGTGCAACCTCCTCCTTTTCTCTTGATGCTTCTTTGGTGATTGCTTTTGTGTTGTATTCAGTTGGTTGCCTTTGCCCGTTTGGCGATTGACAAACTCAGAGAAGGATGGAATCACAGGCAACTTTGTCATAGGGGAAGCACTTTCCCTTGGAAGAGCACGTATAGAAGTCTCTGTTCTAGAGCTGCAATCAAACTCTTTACAAGTAATTTCTACTGATGGTTGATCCAACAAAGGTGATGGTGCTGAAGGATGTTCTTCTTTACAGATAATGTCATCTGAAGGGGAACTAGTATTAGCGCCAAGCCGATTCATTAACTCATTGGAGTTTGCTGTTGATAACCATCTAACGGTACTTGCCACTTGCGAGTAGTAGAATGTTTTCCCACTCTTCCCATATTTCTTATAGCATTCACTTTCAAGCAGAGAGGCAGATGTTTCAAATTCAACGCTGCAAAGAAGACATCAAACAGTGAGGATCTTCAATGGTTAATCAACAAAAAAGGTGTTGACCAAGATATTGTCTATTATGATTAATGAATGCAATTTTCATCAATCTCGTAGACTGCCTATTTTGTTACTGAAATCTTGTATTAGGCCCTTCTGGGGAAAAAGAAATCTGATATGGTAAGCCACCTTAAGTTGCCTAGCCGCTGCTGAGCCTGTCTCAGAGCATTTGATAATCTTTGCTTGCTTGCCTCTCTCAGCGATTCGGAAATGGCATTCTTGTTCTTTTTATTCACCTGTTATCAAATAAGCCATAAGGTACTCTGCTGAGGAAAGACATCCCAAGTGGGTTCAAAGTAAAAACTAGCAGGACATTAAGAATTATAGCTTGCAGACCAAACTACCAGTTTAACATTTTATTTACCTGTTTATCAGAGATTTTATTCTGATAATAACTTTCTTCTGCACATTGCAAGAACTCAATCTTCTCATTTAGATCTGATTTTTTTGACATTTTTGCCTTGGATATGTTCTTCACAGCCTCAATATCATCTGGCAGGGGAGAGATTTAATTAATTAGATAATGAATAGACCATGTCATCTTCTGTTATTTCCCAGTTGCAAAGTGAAATAGCTACAAAATGATATACCACCAGAATCCGATATATCTTCCTCGGAACCACTTGCTTCATCACCACGATTCCAAAATTCTGAAACTTGTCCTTCATCAATGGTGTCTTGGTAGCTGACAATGTACAACGCATGAACAAATTAGTTCAAAGAACAATGTGCTTCAACAAAATGATTTGCTTATAGAACTAGCATAAGGACATTGTTGGTTTCATAGGTGATTTATTATCTCATAATAAGTTAAGCATCAATTTTCAACAACTGATTTAATATGTATGCATGAATCAACAACGCCAACTGAAAGTCTGCTTTGCAAGGTTTTGACAAATAAATAAAAGGAAGTCTATAGCTAAGAGCCAAAGATTAAGGAAATAACTGAAACATAATAGAGAAACTAAGTAAAAGCGGTCTCCAAAGTCAAATTAGAGAACCATTTTAAGTTGGAAATAGAGCACAAGATCTTACTACATGTTTTGCATCACTGTGATTTGAGGTCAAATCATTCTATTGTATTGATACAACAAGAAAAGGGATATAATTTGGGTTTCTTGTCTCAATAGCCAAAATTTAGGAACCACTTTAAATTAGAGCCAACTTCTAACTTCTGCTTTTATAGCCAAATATACCACAGTATTGACTAATATGCCCTCTAAAACAAACTCTCATTTTCCCTGCCTACTACTGGACTGACAAAAACCTCTTTCTCTGTCCTCTTCTTTCATCTTATTCCTTTACACAAACCTCTGTCTGCTGGGTGTGAAAAGAAAGGCCAACCAACATGCCCTCCGAGATTATAAATCCTGTTGTTTCCTTTTTTGACTCTGATGTTCTTGGATATTGAACATACATGCACAGAAGATCTTCAAAGCATTGTAAATATCTCATGTGTAAAACTTAAATCTCGTCAAATATCTCTTACAAAGAAGGGGAGTCCTGATTGAGATTGCAATGACAATGGAAGACATTGCAAATATGGTATCTATTCATATGGAGCTTATGGACTCATGTTCTCTTTAAGGGTTCATTGTAAATACATGGAACAACATTCATTGTAAAGTAGGGGTTTTGTGGAAAATTGAGATAGAAGGCAAAAGCTCTCAAATAATTTCAGGAGAAATGGCATGAATTACATGAAAGATTTGCACTTACATAAAAAATAATAATAATAATGCCTAGATTTTCTAACCAAGAAAACTATGTTGTGTCATCTAGTGCACTTGATAGATAGAGCTTGATAGCTTTAATTGAGAGACATCAAGCACTACTCAGTGGAGAGATAGTGAGCACTCGACAATTTCGGATGGAGATGTCAAATGCACTCAATAACTCTGCCAAGCGTTAAAATTAGCTTCAACATCTCCAAGTGCAAAAATTTGCTTTCTTGATCGAGGACAACTTTCCCATGGGTGGGTTTTGTCTATTGTAATTAACCTCTTCATTCTTGTCTAATTCAGATTCAGCAATTAAATATGGTTAAAACTCATTTTTAACATAATCAAGACCATCATCTAATTTGGCATTTGGCTCTTTTTTGCTCAGCCATGATTTACTAATAAATCTCATTTTCCTAGCAAAGGTGAAAAAGAGGCACAGTGGTGTGATTGAACTTTAGAATAACAATGCTTGCCATTTGTTTGAGGCAGAGGTGTTTGATCTAATTGGTCCTGGGTGGAACCATTTGTGACGGAAAAACTTTAATGAATACTTTGTGTCTTCAGACAAGGAGTACTTGGCTGTGGAACTAAAACTTCTTGTATTCCCTACAAAGCAAGCAATTTTTTTCAAATTGGGAATCATCATCTTCGGGAATGAGAATGGATGCTCCAAGGTGCCTGTCTAATTGGCTGGGTCTGTTAGTTCAGGAGAGAGTTTATAACGAATGATATGCACGCACAGAACTCGTGTTTTAGGCGTTTTGGTCCAAGTGGAGGCTATAGAAATAAGAAAGTTTGGAAGTTAGTTATGCTTTAAAACGGCCTCTCATTGTTGGCTATTTGGACCAAAAAGAACCCATATAAACTAA
The DNA here is from genome assembly GCA_019650275.1 of Xylocarpus granatum. NCBI lineage: Eukaryota > Viridiplantae > Streptophyta > Magnoliopsida > Sapindales > Meliaceae > Xylocarpus > Xylocarpus granatum. The sequence goes on along the minus strand of BNST01000167.1, from coordinate 38,411 downwards.
ATTACCTGATGAAAACTTGGGAGAAATGATTTTTCTGCCGGGCAGCAAATGTCAGCTCCTCCAAATACTTGGCAACTAAGTTTGGATGTTTGCAGGCATCACACGTGTCTTTACATAGTGATGCAGGTACCTACTTTGAAAGTTTGAAATGAGTAGCTTTAATGAAAGAAAATCACCCTACGGTAAACACAGGCCACCCACAGCTGAAAATCACAATACCTGTTCTCCAAAACTTTCAAGAACCTTTTTCCTGCGACATCCAGAACCTGCACAATAGTCAACCATCTGGATATGGTATGAGTCAGTTTTCAAGCAAGACCAACAGCACAGAGAGTTAACACAACAAAAAGAAAAGAGGATTGAAGATCACCATATTGAAGTCAGAAATGGATTTTTTTGACAAGCCTTCCTGTAAGCTAGAGGATTGTGACTTCTTGTTCCCATTCTTGCTCAAAATGAACTCCTGATACATAGTTTTACATAATTGGCATGAAATTCCAATGAATACCAGATAACCTAAAAGGAATAGAGACAACAGTGTTAAGGCTGACAAACCAACCATCCTTTTTCGATCATCAATTCCATAATACAGTAGACTTCTAGAAGGCAGTTGATCACGACCAGCTCTTCCTGACTCCTGATAAAAGGCTTCCATTGACTTTGGAATATTAAAGTGGCAAACCATTCTGACATCTTTTCTATCTATACCCTAGAAATGGAGATCAGAAATCTTTAGAGGAACAGAATGTCTACTTATAATTATCTGCCAACAGTAAAACATGTAGAAAATCATTTGTCTGAAATACATCAAAATCTTTAAGAATTTTAGTTGCCTACCATTCTGAAGGAATACCATTAGCTCAATAATTGTGCACGAACCAGGACAGCTCGAAAGCAGAAGAATGACCAAAGCAAGAAAATCATCACAATATCAGGTAAAAATGAGGCGAGGGAATAAGAAAAATGAAAAGGTGCAGCATAAAGGACTTTAAAGAAATAAATACAATGATCAGCATATACACCAATTTCCTGACATATAGCTCCTGTTTAAAGGTGAGTTTTAACAGTTATTTCAGTTCCTAGCAGTTACTATTTAAAGGTGACAACAATCAGCATAACAATTGAATGCATCACTACAAACCTACAGGAAAGCTATTTCAGTTCTGAGCAGTTAGGAAGCACATTGTAAGTGAACAGATAAGCAAGATTCAACCATACCCAAAAGCCACTGTAGCCACAACAACTTGTATCTTAGAAGAAATCCAGTTATCTAAAACAGAGCTTCGCATTTTATCCTTCAATCCTGCATGATAAGCTGCAAGTGCACCACAGGAAGAAAACTTTTATTGGAAAGATTAAAAGTTTATGAGGGAAAGAAAAATTATTAGAGAACATTCTGTTACCAGCACAGGAAATGCCATTTTTAGAAAGATAAGCAGAGAGCTCATCACAAGTTGTACGCTCAAGACAGTAAACAATTGCACAGACAATCCCAGTAGACTTGAGTATATTAGACAAATCAGCATAGACATCATCCAAAAGATCTTTGTATCGAACTGCATCATATAAAAACCTTATTAGATGCTTGCACAGTTGTTCCGAGCAATGCAGTTGAACTTTCCACAGATCTTATTGTCTATCACAGATACACAATTGATAAAACTGGGCCAATCAAGTTTCACAGGACCAACCTTCATAATATAAATTTGGACGATTGAAAGAAGATTTGAGGACTAGAGGGTCATGCAAGCACAAGGACTCTATAACATCCTTCTGAACTCTGTAAAACCAAAAAGAAAATAGAGAAATGAATACTGCTCTGCACTTCTAATGAAAGGAAAACCAATTATAAAATAGTAACAGAACATAGTCAGTAATGAAGATTTTAAAGGTTCAGCTAGAAAAGAGAGAGAGAGAGAGAGAGAGATTGGTATGAGTGAGAAAAGAACTTTTAGACGCTAAAGCAACCATAACTGCAGTCAGTTTGTTTTGCACAGCATGTGTAACCAGACTCACTTTGGAGCAGCAGTGGCTGTCAAGGCCAATATTGGCACATCTGGAAGGCAGTTCCTCAAAGATGAAAGCTTACGGTAGCTAGGCCTGTTTGATAGACATGAAAAAACAATAGAACAAAAAAGAGCATTCAGTAGTGTATAAATCAGGCAAGAGCTATCACAAGTGCAAAAATCCAACCCTCAAAAAATATGAAAATGTTGGCTTAGAACCAGGAAAAGATATTTAATTATTGCTCATTACTACAATGGATTACATACCTGAAATCATGGCCCCATGATGAGATGCAATGTGCCTGTAATTTTTTAAAAAGCAATGAAATTATAGACACAAGCACCAGAAAATAAAAATCTCAATATGTGAAAATTCCAGCGGAAGCAAATTGAAATGCAATATCATCTAATGCATGCCGTGCATGCTCACACCTCATCAATTGCCACAAGGGTCAACAACCCTCTGGAATGAATCTTCCTCAGCTTTGACATAAATCCTGGCGTTGCAATCAACTCTGGTGTTACATATAGCAGCCTCAATGACGGTTTTCCAGATTCAAGATCTTCATGTATCTAATAGTAACAATATATCTATGAAAGATCACTACCCCAAGTATAACCTTATTTTCACTAATGAAATCCACACAGCCATTGTCAACTTAACTAACAAAATATAATATTCACCTTATTTTTAACTTCCAACGTCTGCGTGGAAGACAGAAATTCAGCAGCAATTCTTTTCTCCTTCAATGCCATTACTTGACTTTCCTTTTTTTTTGGAGGGGGGTTGTAAAACAAATAAAAAAAATCCAAAATCTCAAACCTTGAAATAAGCTTTGAAAAAAAAATTGCTAACAAGGAGTTACAGAAAACTAACCATCAAAGCTGCATGCAGAAAAATTAGAAACAATTAGAGCTCATTAACACATCAAACAACATTGACAAAAATAATTAAAAGTACGAGCGCCATTCACCTATCAAAGGAGAAACAACAAGCGCAATTCCAGGTTTCGTTAGTGCAGGAATCTGATAACAAATTGACTTTCCACCACCAGTTGGCATCAAACAGAAACAATCTCTTCCTAAAATAACAATAACAGTACATATGTAATCAATCAATCGAATAACTATCAAACTATCAAATTATTTCTATTTGATTGTGACCTGATAAAACTGCTTGTATTGCGTCAAGCTGTTTGTCCCTAAACTGAGCGTGGCCAAAATGCCATCTCAAGAGCTTCACCAGAGCTTCCTTTTCGTATAATTGCTTATTTTTTGGAGCCTGGCATACGTTGACAAATGCCAACGGTGATTTCTTCATGTTTCATATACCAATAACCCTGAATACTTCAATTTGTTGCAGGTTTCAGAGTTTCGGAGTGTATAGTGTCTGGAATTGTTTGTGTTGGGGAAACGAGGAGGGACGATGCTCTTCTAGTAATTATTCGACGAAGTGATTCGAGTGTCAACAAGTTTTGAATACTAATCCAAAATGACAAACAAATGACAAAACTATGCAACTTATGGGACGGCGTCGTATCACTCAGAAAGAGATGCTGACGACGCCGTATGCAGACCATTGTGCCACACTAGCTCGGTGAATTCAGACCGACGTCGTATGGCGATTGGTTCATTCAGTCTCCAACTCAATAAAAATCAGAGCTTTATCGAATTCGTTCTAGTGCAACCTTCAACTTCTTCTTCTTGGTTTTCACCGGTAAATTTTTTATTTTAATTTTTTTTATCATTTCATTTTGTTTATTGAAGTTTATGATATCTCTCTGTGGGTTTCTGTCGAACTAAATTGCTCTGTTCTTACTGTTGGAATTGTTTGTTTAGTTGAATTTGAGTTTATTGGACTCACCCTTAACTTGTATTTTACTATACTGTTAGTTTATTCAGTTCTTTCACGGAATTTATTGGCTTATCTTATACGTTGGTTAGCTATTTCTGGAAGAAAATGAGATGTAATTGTTGAATTTATCACCAATGTTCGTTTATATTGTGAAATTATCGATGTTATTGACAGAGATGGTTTTCTTGTGCTGGGGTCGACCATCTCCAGAGGAACAGAAAGCTTGCATTGACAAGTAATTGAATTGACCCAAATCAGACAATGATTTGATTTAATTTAATTTGTTTCTTGTTCTTTCTTTGGTCTTGGAGTCGAAATTTGAAGACCATTGTGATTTGTATGTCTATATATGCTTATAATTGCGAATTATTGCCAGGTCAGGCGTCTTCAACTATGATAGTAAATACAAAGGCGCTACCGCTAAGCCTGTTTCTTGCCTGAAAGAAGACCAGGAGCTCTCAAAAGATGGGTTTTTGCTCAATCATGCACGAATTTTGGTTGGTTCAGGTCTTGAGACTTACGAGAAGGGCAAAACAGCTCTTAAGACATGGAGGTTTATAGATCTATTTTTCCATACATGTTAAGCATTGTTATGGGGGATATCTTAATAGAATGACTTGTTCAATTTGCAGGCATTTTGGGTTAAATTGGACATTTGTTGACCCCAAGACTCCAATACAAAATGAAGCAAGGTTTTGTGTATGTATCAAGGAGTTTCTACCATGGGTTATGATGCCACTTCAGGTGGTTTATGTTAATGAAAGCAGAAGAGGGAAAAAGGCTGCAGCCTCTTTTGGTTTTGGCAGTGGAACTCTTCAAGGTCATTTACTGGTGAGTATTATCTGCTTATTATAATAGTTTATCCACTCTACAAACTAAAATTGAATAGTTACCTTCCTATGTTCACAGTTGCAAAACATGAGATTGTATGATTACCTTCCTATTTTCACAGTTGCAAACATGAGATTATAGGTTACCTTCCAAAGTAACTATCCATTTATTTGGTCTTCTGGAATTTTGTTTCAAAAAGAAGCATAAAGTTGCTTACAGTATTGCTCAGCCTGTCAAACATGAAGTTACAGCAAATTTTTCACTTATCTCTTCATTAATTTAAAATGTTAGCTGACAATACCTGCAGCAACTTTTATATTGTTATTTAAACGGTTTGTCTCAGCTGTTGAATTTTGAAGATACATAATGATTGTTTATGTTGATTCTTATATGTTTAAATTTGTATAAGTGTAGAAATGGTTTTTCCCTTGTCTAGAAGAAAACTTTTTTTTTGACTTGTAGTGTTCAGTATTCATCTTACTTTTTTAGCCAATGCTGACATGGCATGGAACTTGCTTGAAAGCAGGCTGGGGAAGAACGTTTTTCTATTGAGATGGATGAAAATAACCAAGTATGGTATGAAATACTTTCCTTCTCAAAGCCGGCCCACTTTCTTTCATTTATTGGATACCCGTATGTACAACTTCAGCAAAAATATTTTGCTCATCAGTCTGTCAATGCAATTAAGAAGCATTTGACTGCTCCATGACCTAATGAATATGTCCTTTGCAGCCATATACCCAGCATATCTGTCAATTGATATGAAAATCATCTGTCTCATTATACTCTGTGATCAATAAATTATGTTATTCCTGTATCTCTTGATTTGTTGGTATGAAAGTTTCTCCATTATTGCTTTATGCAAAGCAATTGTCCCCCAACAGAATGTATGCTCTCATCTGTCTAAATCTACCATGATCTTCTCGTGATGGGTTTTTTTTTGGTGTTCTGTCATTGATTGATTTTGCAACTCCTTGCTAATGATCTGCATGTGAATATTTCCATCAATGCATTATGCAAAGCAGTTATTCTCTGTGAAGGTGTTGACAGGGTAGATGTTTCTATCTGTCTAATGCTACAATGAATATGTTGTCTGCTTGTCTTTCATGCCTTGTGAATTTTATCATATTCTTGGTATGAGTATTGTTGACAAGGAATTCCGAACTGTCTCCCTTCCCACATGTTTCAAAAACTCCATGGTCTGTGAATTAATTTCATTTAAACCATCAGTTAATGCTTGATTAAATGTGTTTCTTCAATCCTGAGTGCAACCAAGGAATACTTCAGCGATACTTGTCTCTTGAAAAAGAATGCTGCTGCAAAATAAAGAAAGATAGGGGAGAATAGTACTGTGGAATTGGTACTGAAATGGATAACTTAATCGTATTAATTTGTTTTTCTTTAAAACTAGAAAAGAAAAAACAAGGATTGATGTCACTCAAGGAGAAAAACATTGCCAAATTTATTGCTTTAACTTGATTTTCCTGAGTTCAGAATATAGTACACGATTTAGAGCTCATAAATTTAGAACTAGATGTGCTATTTTATGATAAACTTTTGTTATTTAAGGGATTCTAAGACTACTTTGGTACTGTTGTGGCATTTAAGCTATAACTGTTTTGAAATAAGATCGTTACTTATAAAATGCAAGCATGTTTGATAAATATTAACTTTCAAATAATCACACACATACTTAGACTAAACATTTTAGTTATACTTTCAAAGTATAAAGGTACAAAACTAAGTTTATAAAAAGAAGGCATAGAGCAGGTTGTGCTTGAAAATCTTAATCCATGGTAAATTCATGAAGAAAGAATGATAGCAGCAAATATTGATCCAGAAAAACTTCAGTTCCAACAAAGCTTAAAGGCCTGAACCTATTTTTGGAAGTGGAATTCCATTCTTTAGAAATTATGAGATATGCTATGATTTTATGAGATTGCAGTTAACATCATACTAAGAACAAGTACAACATAATTAACCTGAGATTATAATTAAGACAACGGAAAAGTACAACACCATTAAGCTCACAATCATGCTAGCTACAACCAACAACCCAACATGCTTAGAAGCTAGAAAGACAAATGAAACTACAACAATCTTTGTTAAAATCACAATCCCGAAAGCTCCCAGCATGATGTCAAACTAGATGCCGCCAAGCAAGGACTTTCATTCAGACCAAGAAGTGGTGCTTTGATTCTGGTTTAGCCAAATTGGTGGGGGCCAGAAAAGCTTGGAATAACCTGGAAGTTCAAATATGGGTTTGGCAAGAGGAAATGCTGTTCCCAAGTTGTAAATTCCAATGTCCCTGCCAGGACCATAACCACGCTTAGATAACTCCTCATCATCGATGAAATATATACTATTCAGTTCGCAAGGAGTGCAACCCTTTCCCTGAAAGGAAAACGAGAAACCGTCGCCAATAAACAACACCTCATCTTTTAATTCATCGCCATCTCTCGCGTTGATCCATTGATTATTTTTTTCGTCAAGCTTGATAATCTCCACATGAGTCCGGTAGTCTTCATCACTCTCGCCAGCATAAGTACCCCAAAGAAATGACACGTACATACAAATCCAAAACAAATCTTTGCTCGACTTTACCAGGAAGTTTCTTCCGTTACTATCAGTCTTATAACCAGCGATTCTGTATTTCATTTCCGTCGCCGTCAGGGTTTTCGGGTCAACAGTTGCAACGCGACGTGGGCCGAAAACAGCATAGAATTTGTTGTTGTAGTAAGCAACATCTTCAAACCATGGTGTTTCATTAACTCCCTCTATGCGAATGTTTTTCCAAAGCTGATCTCCTTTCCTCCAGGCAATGATCTTGCCTTTCCCGCATAACGCCAGCAAGGTAAACCCAGAATCAAACTCATCGAGATATGAAGAAAGGACAACTTTTTGGAAAGTAGCATAACTTTTGCCGTCCTCGGAACCAGCTGGTGCAAGTCCGAATACTTTAGATAATTCCCGAACACGATAGTCTAGCAAGTTCAAGGACCTTGGTAACTGGTCGGACACATCTCTTCCCCCAAATCTGTAAAGCGAATCTTTAACTCGTACGACGCCGGAGCTGAACTCCTCCAGTCTGACGATCCAAGTATTCGTTGGTTCGCCGTTGGTTGCTTCAATGGGTTGGATCGCATACACAGTAGATATGGTAAGCGAAAGTTTGCAGTGAAAGGAAGATTTTGGGTGAACACAGAAGGGAATCACGAGATCCGGGTGAGGCGAAATGGGTTTGGCAGGAAGAGGAAGTGTGTTTCGAAAAGTTTTGCAAACGGCACGAAAATAAAGGATTTCAGGTCCTTTCAGGCATTTTAAGACCACCTGCCGTATGTCTTCAGGCAAACGGTGCCAATACAGCAGGATTGTTTGATTTGATTCCATTGTTTGAGAATCAAGAACAAGAAAAGGAGGAGGAGGAAGAAGAGAGATGAATTGGGTTGTGTTTCTACTGACAGGGTAAGAATTTATGATGAAAGAAAAGATCGTACTTGCAAGAGTGAGTTCTCGCAAACTGACGTCTTAAGCTATAAACCCTGTCTTGTGGATGTTCTTACGCTTTGAAGAAGAAAGTTAGATAAACGCTCTAATAATCCAGACCATACAAGTGTAAGTGTTAAACAAAGGAATCAAATATGGCAGTCGGATTGCATTCTTTTAGCCAGCAAAATCAACTTCATTTGAGTAATTGATAAAAGCAAAGGGCATGTTGGTCGTTTACCCAGAATATTTTCTGCTTCCACATTGACTCATTGCAATGTCGTGCTGTACTTTTTGTCTTCTTTCATCGTCAGGTCAGTGCAGAGAGAGGTATTCATTCCAGTGTTCTCCTCCTCATGTTCCGTGGAAATTCCATCCTTGTCACGTACTGTACGAAGATTAGACCTAATGTTTGTAATTTGATTTTTTTTAAAAATCTTTTATAAATATTGACCCACGGGTCGAGGTCATTTCTGACGTTTCATCGTCAATCTCAGATACCTACCCAATGATATTTAACACTGGGAGAATTGTTTTACAGAAAATGTTGCATCCAGCTAGCCACTTAGCATTGTGCCGGTTTCGTTCCAGCCATGCTCGCATTGACATTGGTTGGATGAACGATCAGACAAGAAGAACGCAGACGCGATGGTCCCACAACCAGTGGATGAGAGCAAATTAATTTTATTATTAAATTATGTAAAAAAATATTATATAATTTATAATTTTATATAAATAAATAATTCATATTTAAAATTTAGTAGTATATTTATTAAATTAAAATATTTTTTTATTATTTTTAATATATAAAAAAAAATTAAGTCATATATACAAAATTATTTTAGTATTTTAATTAGTCAATTATCAGTTAAATATAATATTTTTTATTAATTTTATAAAAATTTATATTCATATATAATTTTAATAAAATTTTTTAAAAATATTCATTGTTTTTAAAGAAATCCTTATCAAAATTTGCATCCATCTTAATACTTATCGGCTATGCTTTGTCAGCTCTCTTACGTCGTTCATTCGGTGTAAAACCACAGCAGTTGCGTGGGAGTCATGCCATGTCCAGTGTGTTATTGGGTTGAATCATTGTACACTGAATATAAGAGTGTTGCCATCTTCATTGGACCATCTAAGGCGCTCACTGTCATGTCCCCTTCACTTTCTAGAACCCATATCTTATTCCAGGTTATTTCTGGTAATTAATGACGTTTTCTTGGTTGTTTTGTTTAGCTAATTAGGGTTCTTAGAATCTTGGGTATCAGTCACATCTACCTAGCTCATCCCCTACTCTACACCTGCCATTCAAGAGTACAAGACTAATTGTTGTGTAAGAAGGAAAATAAGGTGTAGAAGAGGGGAGTCTCGATGTTAATGCATAAAGCCGAACAAGGTTACTTCCATTCTGAGGATGAATAGAAGGTGAAGGTATTCAGCTCTTCAAGGCATTGTCTGCAGCAGTTCATCAAGTCAACATAAAATAAGTACATGTAATAAAGAGGATTAAAATGTGAAACTTGATTCAAGTAAGGATGGATATTGAATAATCCAATAAATACATAAAACAGAAAGACAAAATATGAATTGAAGTTTGAAAAAGAAATCCCAATACCCAAACAGAGATTGCATTGCAAGAGAAACAAAGTCAAAAGTTATAAGCAGCTGCGGCAAACTTAAAAGAGCAGATAAAATGACACATAAGTTAGCGGGTGTCTGTTCATTTTTCATGGCTGCCAACAAACAGAAAATACGAGGGACAAAAATGAATACCAAGATTACAACCACATGAAAGGAAAGGCAGTAGGCTGCAAATTACCCAATCTTGACGTGGGAAGAAAAACAGTGAGTTTTTGAGGGGCAATGCAATACAAAAACGATGCTCCATGCTCATTTTTGTCAGCTTGGATATCATAAATAATAAAAAGAAATCACAATATCCAAATGGAGGTTGCATTGCAATAGAAACGAAGTCCAGTATGAAGCTACAGAAAATTCAAAACATCTGCTGCAAGAAAGAACTCTGCATAACATATCAGCCGGGTTTTAAAAAGATCCTGATGCAATCTAATATGCCTCTCAATCCCAGCATGAAAGACGGATTCTGCTGCAAAGGCATAAAACGAAAACCAGAAGCTAGTCGGACAATAAGTTCCTCCAATTAACTCCTCACATTCAAGAGAAACATCCAAATTTCTGCAGAATAATCAGTGTTATTTATTCCTTAATAACTAAAGGACTAAAAGCAATAAGATCTGGTTTCAAGTTTCTATAACTGCATAGCCCAGTAAATGAGACAAGCCATAAAAGGGCAGATAAGAAGACACAAGCAAGCGGGCGTCTTCTCATTTTCCATAACTCTCAACAAACGGGAAGCATTGAGGACACAAACAACAAAAATAGTATGAAAATTAAAGAGGCAAAATGAACACTTGCAATAAGATTTTTACGCAGAAATGGGAAAACCAAAATAGTAGAACAACGAACATTAAAACAAACGGAAGAAAATAAGGATAAATACAGAAGATCCCTCTAAGCACTTGAAATTGAAAAGGAAATTCAAACACAAATACAAGGAATCTCAATTTTCTTTTAGTCCGTATTTCAAATTCACCATGCATACAAAACCAGGATCAAGTAATAATCTATAAATGGATAACGAAGTGATAATGAGGCATTGTTTTGACAACATGAGGCACCAGTAATTTCAATTTTCCAGAGCTGTCAATACAGAAAACATTATGAATATGAGCTTCCCAACAGTGTCATCCCCAATGTCAAAGAGTTCAACATGCCAACCAGCTTGTATCACTAAGAAAAACATCAAACAGATCACTAATGTAATAAACACAATTCCTTTTACATCCTAACAACTTTTCAGCTCATAAGACAGAGTGCTAACTATCCTCCAAATTATCCATCATCTCAATCCAATCACCACTGTCCGATTCATCAAGCTCAAAAACATTCAAAATGAACAGGATAATAATCTATCATCAGTGTTCTTATAACTAAATACATTGTCCTCGTGGAAAAGCCAAATATCAATGAAAATCAATTCGTAAAGTGACTTCATCAGCTACTACTTAATATGACCTCCACTTCATTAACATTGAAAGATTTAGAACCAACAGATATGTTATGAACCTGATTTTCTTAGAGCAGAAATTTTCCATTATGATAATCGATATCTGCAAAGGAATTACCATCTGAACGAAATATAATATTCGTCCACTACTCGACTACTTTTCACCACACACGCGGGACAGAATTGCAAACCCATCATCAGTTTCATCACGACACAAAGAAACAATCACTGTGCAGAAGAAAACCCTTCTAACTGTGCCAACCTTTACCAACATGAAGGAAATCAAGTGCACAAGCTTTAGCTGTTTCTTCCACCCGCAAGTTCAAAGAATTCCACGAATTCTCGGAAAAACCTCTCAATTTAGGATACCTCGAAACGCATTCTCGACTTTCACTTTGCTGGAACTGGGACGCTTCAACCTCGAGTAACAGTATCTTCGTCGTTTTGCGGGCGTTGGGGATTTTGTTGAGGGGTTTCGACGGCCTAAACACTGGAATGATTAATAATAATAAACGAAGGGGCAATGCATTTTTTGTTTTTTTCAAAGATTCCATTGCTAGTTCATTTTATAATATCAAATTCACTAGCAGTCAACTCTCTTTACCTTAGCGGCCCAATAAAATTTACTACCTGGTTCTGGTCATAAATCATATCCAAAATAATAAAATATTATGGAGTAAGAGACTGCATGAGTTTGCACCAGAATCAGTTATGCGACAGCATGTAAGAAAATATAAGGATTGTTCTTCGAGTTCATATTGAGCTCATCATACTCATTTTATTACAACGGTGTTTTAATTATGGTCATACGAGGCATACAGAAATTCTTAAACATATGTCCTAAATTGTTGTATACTTATATAATCCCAATCAGGATGCCGAGGATATTTCACAATAACCTTATCTGAATCGGAGATATAAACACAATTCCCATTGGTTACAGGAAATTCATCAGCCGAAACAGTAAATGGACAACGACAGCCAATGAAGAAAACGGTGTCGTCAAATCCATCCGACTTTCAGGGCCAATACACAACAACCAAATATAAATTCTCACTACGTACTTGCGCCCACTATCCAGAACCGGTCTTGGAATTTTCATTTTCTTGACATCTAAACCCTTGCAATCAACCGAAATTTGTACAACCCTTGTGGTCAACGGCATAAAAATTCTTGTTATAACAGGTAATATTTCGGACATAAATTTTCTAACTGGGTCCAACTGTTTTGTCCACTGCGCAAAAGAGCCAATTTCCGGTTATAATATGCCATAAATCAAAGGGCATCAGAAAGTAAATAAATTACCATTTCTCTAAGCATTTGACCACGGTTGTCCTCGTGTAGACATCTAATCCGAGTTTATAAGCTTTTGCCCCATAATCCAGCAAGTTGAAATTCCTGAGCAACTGCTCGGACGTTTTTTCAAACACAATTAAAGGATACGTGGATCCATGAGTCTGACAGGACACATCTTCTTATCTCTAGAATCTATCTCCTGAACCTTGACGATCCATGTTTTTGCCTCTCCGGGAGAAATAGAAGCTTCATCCAGAGGTTAGATAAACAGTAGACTCGGTGAGTAAATACTTGGTAATTTGTTTTTCTTGAGAATGGCCATTTGGGGGCAGAATTTTGTTAACTGTGTGTGGAAACAAGCTTTTGGAGAAGGGACCTAGCCTCGACAGTTGTTACAGCTGGCTCGGGTGCGAAGAGTGCCAACTCTTGTCTTGATTTTGTCTGAAATCCCTAGGAGTTCGTCTTTTGGAAGTTCAGTCAGTTTTCGGTTTGATGTTTCTCCCATGGCTGGAAATTTATGGTTTAACTGTAACTCCTTGAAGAACAGAAGAAGAAGAAGAAGAGTTTTATTTATAGTATCTAACTCCTTGATGAACAGAAGAAGGAAAGACAGTTTTCTCCGCAGTATCATTGCTTTGCTTTCATGGAGGATGAACTGACCGTTTTAATCATGTGATGTCGATGGCTCACTCAAATGAAAATAAAACAAAATGGAGCGATGGCCTAGAATTAGTTTTGTATTTTTGCCGATCCATGTGTTTCAACTGCAAGAGATGAACAAATTATACCAAGGAAAATACATAGGCTGGAGTCTGGCTCTTGTAAGAGGGAGAGCTTTTTATTCGTACGTATGGAACTCTTTGTACTAATCAGTTACCTTATCAACATCTATTAATAATTATTTTGTATTTATTGGGACTAAGACTTTTCTGAATTTAAAATATTCTCATTTCATGTGGGCTTACCCTGTTACTTTCCCAGTTTAATATCCTCGTAGTTTTTCTCTGTCTTATGTATTATTTTCTTCCATTGCAAGACTTGGTTTTTGTTTCTCTTGCAAAGGAAAAGCAGAAATCAATGTAGTCTTTCGCTTGCAGAGTAAAATGAGTAATTGGATTTTCATCGGCAAAGGAAGTAAAATTATCAACCACCAGGCAACTTCCATTAATTTTTCCATTGGATTTTCAAACTTCCCTTCCACAGCAACAGTTCCAAAACACAGAAGGTTATTTGTTCCCCCAAATTAACCAGCAACCTGAGTCTGATCATCAGTTTTCCAAGATGTTTCAGCTGTTCGATCAGCTTCCCACTTTGCCTTGTCAATAACTCCAGCGTGGCCAGGCACGTAATCCTCAAGTTTTTGCACAAGTTCTTTAGCACTAGAAGCAGTGACAATTATGCTTAGCTGACAAGGATAAACAAAGCCTTCTTCAACAGCTTTCTCAAAGAAGGTTAAAAGAGAATTGTAATATCCATCCACATTCAATAAGCCCACAGGCTTGTCGTGAATTCCCAGCTGAGACCATGCTATCGCTTCCAATAACATGTCGAGAGTTCCATACCCACCTGATTTTAATAACAAAATAAGACAGAAAATGTACCAAAATTGTTAAGATACATAAATCTGGTAACGACAAGGAGAAAAATACCTGGTAATGCAATAAAACAGTCGGCGTCTCGAGCCATTCCAGCTTTCCTTTGATGCATGTGGTCTACTACCATGACTTCGCCGATTAATTCTCCAATTACCTGATCAACAAAATTTTACAAAGCACATTTATTCTGTAATAAAAATTAAAGAAAATGCAGTTCTAAATCTTGAGATCAAAACAAGTTAGCAGGTGAGGTTACGCATACACATTGCATACCTCTTCGTTCATAAGAGGCTTAGGGATGATTCTGTGAAACCCAGACAGGGACCGAGAAAAACAAATTTATTGATTACCAAAGTGAAAATCAATCAATCAGCATGAGGAAATAATTTCTCAAAGTGTTACCCCAAAACATGTTGTCCACCACGATGAACTTCTTGAGCAACTAAACCCATCAACCCAAAACTTCCTCCTTCATAAGAAAGATCTAATTTCCTGGCGACAAGTTCTTGGCCAAGTTCAACAGCAGCATCCCGATAACAATCTTTGTTTCCATCACCATTCCCACCAAAAACACAAACCCTTTTAAATCTCGAACTGATCGCTGCTGGCTTTTTCTCCTCAGTTGATCTGTCTGTCTCACTCTGATCAGTTTTTCTCTCCATCTGTTTTTAGGAGACGATGCGAATGAACAACGGGAAGAGAAGTGCAATGTCTTCGAGGAGAGCCTTCTTTAAATGGTGAGATGGATTATTTTATTGTATTTTGTCTCTGCATTTAATCAAGTGGAACAAGTAACGATTTGTAGACAAGTGAAGCGAACTTGGACTTGGATCTGCTGCTGAGCCGAAGAAAATACGAGTCAGTGGAAATAGGAGGATTGTCTACTGTATTTTTATTGCTGTATTCAAACTGATAACGCTTTTAATTATAGTAAAATAAAAATAAAATATAAAAGTTATTTTTAACTTGTTTTTTACTATTTAAAATTAATTTTATTATCATTCTCATCACAAGCTTTGAGAATTGATGGAGGTTAATTGATAACTTATCTTCCTTCAAAATACCCACAATTCAGATTTTAAAGAATGATTGAATAACGTAATTCGCATGGACGCTCTCGCAGGCGAATGTCCAGTGATTAAGAGAGAAATCTCCAAGAATTAAGTTAGCAATTTGTCTTAATTAGATTGAGAAAGCAACCCATTAAAAGAAGATAGGCCGAACTTCAATCCGTGAGATTTTCATTACTTTTCTTCCAAAGTGGATTAAAAGAAGATAAAATTACTTGTCAGTGTCAATTCAATGATCCAATGGGTATAGAGATGATAGCTGCCATAGAAGAGGATGCACTGAACAATAGCTAGAGAATCCATTTCTGACACTCACAATTAAACTCAGAGACCACCGCATGCAGGCTTAGCTGACGATACTAGTGTTATTTAGCATAAATAAATAAAGTTCTGAGCCAAGATTGTACAGCTTAATCATTTCCAATCATGCTTGCATTTAGGCGTATGAAAAATTATCTATATTATTATAAATTTAAATATAAAAATAATTTTTTTTTAAAAATAATATAAAAAAATACTCATTCACACAATAAATTTAATTTTAATAGCTTTTTTTAATATTGTTTATTGAAAGTGAATCTTGGAAAACTGAGCAACTCCGATCGTGTAATCATTCAAAGTTGGCGGAAATTGTGGAGTATATGACGGGAAGAAAAGAAAATTCAGAGGAGCCATGTGGGGGGGAGAAGCTTACGTTAGGAATGCCCAGTGAAAATGAGGTACAATCATCTGATACTGAACCTTTCCCTTTCCAAGAAACCACGACACGGATGGGATGGCCACCCAATAACTGTATACTAGTCTTAGTACTACTGCAATATCTTTGTCTTTTGTTACTCACAGTTTTGCGAATTGTGAGTGGAACGCTGCTCATACTCACTTTCACCCCACGACGACAACCGTATCTGCGTCGCCATTTTCTCTTTTCTCTTCAGACCATCCAAATTCGGTGTTCATTTTACTGTCTTGTCTCTTTTGTATCCACTTTCCATTTACCCCAACCTCTTAATTTAAATATGTTTTATCAATTAGCAAATTAATAGCACGTGTACAGCCTATTGTGCTCGAGGTATATATGGCTGTTATTCTGACGATCATAACAGTTTGATAGTGACGATAATTTAAACTTTGTCTACAAAGTAATTTAGGGTTTTAAATCCTTAAAAAAAATTAGGGTTTTTTCTTTTCAGACAAGCAATCAAATCTTGTAGGGCTTGCAGCTTCGTTATTGCAGCTAGTAGCTATTGTGTGAGCTAGGTTTTGGGTGGAAATGGCGAGGGAATTCCACTGTTTTCAGGGCAAGAAAATCTTCAAACAAAATTCTGAAATGACAAAGTAGTGGATAAGACTAAAGAAAGATAAGAGAGTCAGTAAATGGGCGGATACAGCTAAAGCAATCGTGTGCGGTCAACACGGAAATTATTACATCATGTCAGCTACTCTGTGTTTTGTAAGAAGCTTACCTGGCTGGAGGTGGTCGAAGGATTAAATTCAAAGGCAGAAATTTCTCTTCTTTTGAGTAAACTGAAGTAAAGAACAGGGTAGCCCTTGATCCATGTTTTCCGTCGCAGCTACTCACTGTATGCACCTTCTCCCAGTCTTAAGTTCACAACGGTGGTTTCCCAGGCTGCGTTTGAAAGCCTTGGAAGTATCTTCCTCCGAAATAGTAATATATTTGTTTGCTATCACTTCAATAAAGTAATTTATGACATTTATTGCTTCTGCATATGGTCAGACCTTAAATCAAACCTGTTAAATGTAATAGGGTAAACACATCAAACTATGGATCTACTACAATTAATGCAGCTTATATAATTAATTACAATGATAATTGTCTCATCTTGGACAGGTAGTTCTACAGGAACGAAGTTGAAATGTGGCTATTGAGAACAATTTTGATGGCCCTTTGAATGATAATCTTTTTAAATTTAGATTTCACATTTCAACATCTTTTGTAAAGAGTAGCAAACTGGATAAGAAGATGGGAAATGGTAGCATGTTCTTCTCGTCAGCAAGCTCATCACAAAATGGCAGATTATATTTCAAGCATAACTCGTGGTAAAGCGAAAACCAAAAAGCACTTTTGGAGTCATTGAATCCGTAGAACACGTAACAATTGTATGCCATTAGCAGTAATGAATGAGAATGAGAGGTTTCTTGCAAGTTTTATGGCAAATGTCACATCCCACATTCATTCCTTGAAATGAAACATGAACTTGAGTTTTGCCCAGCTCAGAAATGGGGCAAATTTTATAGATCCGGAATTTAACACATTTTTCCCAACTTGATTGGTTTAAATTTTGGTGGGCTCAGAGATGACAAGCATGAATTATTTCCCACCTCCCCACTTTCTTCTTTCCCAATTTTCTTCCATTTTACCAAAGCTTTCTACTGTTGAGAGAACTTATTGACTTCACCTTATTCTCTGTTAATTGTCAAAAATGAACAATGGCGTGGAAAGGTGTGGGTTGTCTAGTTTTTGCAACAATTTAGAACAGCGAGCCCAACAGACGAAATCTCTGTCTGCTTGATAATCTAGGAAAAACAGACAAAAACTTTTCTGTTGCTTGCCCATTATTGATAATTGCCAATTTAAAAGGTTTCCTGATCGGGATGGATTGCAGTAACCCTTGGACTACACGGTGCTCATTACAATTCTCTGTAATTTTATTATTACTCATTTTAGATAACTATGTCACAGTCTTTAGTAACGCAGGAGCAGTTCTACAAAATCTCAAACTACAGGCTTGATAAATACAAGCCAAATTAATTAGCGCCGTTCATACATAATTCATACCAAATTGGACAATATTAATATGTTTGTAACACGAGATGAACTTGTTCTACATAAACTTGTTCCGTAAAAGATCAATCTTATGGTCATCGAACAGGTGCAAAGACTTTCAAAGAAGAAGTTGGAAGTTGAATGACCTGTAATCCATCTAGTTGAAAGGCAAAATTATACAAAATAATGTAACAGAAAGAGATGAATAATGAATATAATAATATATTTGTAACTACACTTTGACCAAGCTTGTCACTATTTCGGCGAAAGAACAAAAAGAAAGTAAATTAAGGGGAGCAGTACATCATAGATTTCTAATATTTTGATGTTTAATTAACGGGGAGTAGTACATGATTTTGCATAGAGATCACGACATTCGAGATCGCCATTGAACAAGACTGAAATTAGATCGAAAATATTAAATTTTTACTTCCGGTGAACCCAAGCAGGTGACCAGAAAATCTGGGAACGGCGAGGAAGATCCGAGAGCAGCCTTGCAGTACGCCGGCGAATATCAAAACTTTATCAGAAATATAAATACTGTTCTTACTGTATCCGGATAAAATACATCAGCCATCCAGTAAAAAACACCCTATACCCCGTACCCATGCAACTCTTGCCAACCAGAAATCCCGATGTTAAAGATATCCCAACCGACAAGCCCGTCGCTTGTAGACCAAGACTGCGAAGCGAGACGGGTAATAGTGAAGGTGCGAATATTCATTTGAATAAAGGTAAGGAGAAACCAACGACTTAGCGGCAGAAAACAAATCCCCTCAACCGATTTCAACGAGTAGTTTCTCCCATTACCCGAAATTTGTTTCGGAAACGCCACCACTGACATTTCCGAACTCTCCATGCCAAAAGATGTAAGACCATACTTATCAATGGCATGGAACTTCTGATCGGAGTAAATTACATCATCGAATCTCATTTCTTGTCGTACGTTGTTCCATTCGTTATGTCCATAAAGCAAAACAGACTGTCATTTCCTTCTCGTGCACCACCATAACATCCAACCGATCTGAAACAATTATTTTCTCGGGTTCAAAATTTCCCTCGTGTGGTCAACCACAACCTGATCGGCTTCTTGGTTTCGTTGTTTCGAATAACTGGGATCAGTTCATAGGCATTGGTAATTTCCTTTACACGATAATCCAGCAAATTAAAAGACATGGGTAATTCCTCGGGCATGTTTTGGTACTCAAATCTGGTCAGTGCATCCTTGAGCCTACCTGGACCTAACTCTGGCTCCATCACTTTAGTGAACCATGTTACGGCAACTTCGAGAGGATTGGAAATTTCTTCCAGTGGTTGGATTGCGTAAATGTAGACTCAACGAGTGTGTAGTGACAAATTTTCTAGGATAAATTGTGAAAGGGGACCGGGATTTTGAAATCCTCTAGGCGTGGAATTGTGGTTTTCAGCCGTTCCGGGGTTTGATGATTGACAAATTTCAGAGACGGCTAGGAAACAACGAGTGTCAATTCGGATTGAGAGTTTATGGCCAATCAGCGAGTGCGGGCCTTCATATGTCAGAGAAGACAGGTTGAGGGTTGAAGTTTCCATGGTTGGGGGTAACAATGGTAGCTCAAAACCCCTAGAAAGAAAAGTGCAGAAGAATAAAGGACAAATTGACTAATAATATTAGTATTCTCCTTGCAGAAATTAATAAATTAAATGTGCTCGACGCCATGAAACGTCATGATTTTATTTCCGGTCAAGATTGCATTTAGTTGAACGGAGTACGAGCAAACAAACACAATTGCACAAAAGTTCCACAATTGCTGGTTTTTTAAAGCGAATAATATTTTGCTAGGCTGATCATCATCCACACCCAAACCATCGTCATGCCGAAAGTACACAAGTCATGGTCCCCACATGTTAAAATTATAATTATTACATAACAAGCTAAAAACAAAACCACATGTTGCTTAAACTGTATCTCAGTTTCAGTTGACTTGATCTCTTGATCATCTTCCTCGTAACAGATTGATCCAAAGTGAACCTTTTGAGGAAGTAGCTAAACCTGTAAATCATAAGAATCAAAGGGAAAATGATTAAAAAAAACAAGTAAGTAGACAACGAGAAAAACAAACAAACGAAAACAACAGTACTCACGTTTTGAGACAAGCCTAACCACCAACAGGTAAGGCTACCACATCCAATTTAGTGGAGGCCAAAAAATTCCAAAATAGCCCGGATAATCTGCAAATCGGCCTGAAGTATAATCACTGAGTTTAAAGATTCCGGCCTCACAGCGGGGTGATTGTAACACCCTAGTAATGTATTATATATTGATAATAGGTTATATTTTTGAAAATATATGTATTATATAAGAAATAATTAGATATTTTAAGAATAAATTATAAATTTAGAATTAAATAGATAAAAAGAGTCCAATTAAAAATTAAATTACTATTTTATACTAGCATAAATAAAAATATTTATTTGTATTAGGGTTTAGGCATATTTGAGAGGAGAGATAAAAGAAGAGGAAAGATAAGAAAAAATAATAAGTTTTCTTTTCTTCATTTTGTATTGGTTTTCTTGGATTAATGATTTGTTATTAGTAATAAGTAATTTTATATGAAGTTTTATAGAATATAATAATTGGAATCTATGATTAGATTGTGAAGTTATGGTTAAATTTTGGTAATTAAAATATTAGAGAATTTTTATTTGTAGGGAGAGTTAAAAAATAAAATTTCTATAAAGATAATATTATAATAAAGACTCAATTCGTGAATTTTATAAACTTATGTATTTTGAATTTATCAAAACTATTTTACATAAATAAACTTAATATTTTTAAAGTTTTATGAATTTTATTTGATAAGAAACCATTATATTCTTAATTTTTAATGATTTTTTGAATTTAACTCTAAAATGTTGAAAATTTCTTGTTTTTATAAAAGAATTGAATGACAAAATTATTTTAATTAACCAAAATATTTTAAAATTTTAGAATTGAGTTCTAATTGTGTCTAATTTATCATATTAAAATTTCATAAAAAAATTTTTATGTTTACGATTTGGTATGAAATTTTGAAATGCCTATTAAAAAAGTAATAAAAATCGATATCTTAGAACACAAAACTTAACTTTCATAGATACTTTTCTTATAAAAATACTTTTTTATTAGTTTATACTTAAATGCCAAAGTACGTGACATAAAAGTAATTACAATAATACAATTACAAAATATTACAATAACAATCTTACATATACTTTTAGATATTCACATAAATATATAATAATGTTAAAACAATAATTTTTTTAAGAATTTATAATTAAAAAATATTTTTGAAAATATACTCAAAAGGTCCACTATACTTACCTTTTGGCAATCACAATAAATAATAACTTAAGAGCTTTGACTTATAATAAAAAAAATATAACATTTATAAGATTCTTATGCACGATCATAAACACATATATAATTTCATTAATCTTAAATTTCGTATAAAATTATGCCTCTTTTATTATCTAACTTAATTACTTATTTTGATCGTATGGTGTTATATGCAGAATAACTTTCAAATATTGATTTTTAGAAAAAACAATACATTCTCAAACATTATAAAATTTTGCAAAGACAATAAAGACATACAGACAATACATTGTTAAAATTTTTAAGTTCAAATTCATTTTATAATTAATTAAAATAAATTTTATTTTCAAAATATCAAATTTTGTCAAACAGAAATTGGCAGTGAACTATTTTCATTCAAAATTTTATAACAAATCATAAATATAAAATTTTGTTGTGAAATTTTAATATGATAAATTAGGTACAATTAAAAATCAGCATATAAAATTTATAATTTTTTAAAATACTTTGGTTAACTAAAATAATTTTGTCACTCAAATCTTCTAAAAAATCGAGAAATTTTTTGCATCTTAGTGTCAGATTCAGAAAATTATTAAAAATTAAAAATATAATAGTTTCTTATCAAACAAAATTTGTACTAATCTTAAAGATGTTGAGTTTATTCTTGTAAAACAATTTTGACAAATTTAAAATATATAATTTTATAAAGTTTACGAATTGAGTTATTATCATAATATTATCTGTGTAGAAGTTTTATTTTTTTAACTATCTCTTCACAAATAAATTTTTTTTAATCTCTTAATCACAAAAAAATTTAACCTTAACTTCACAATTTAATTATAGATTTCAATCTTATATTCTATAAATTTTAATAATAAAATTATTTATTACTAATAATAAATTAGTAATCTAAGAAAATCAATACAAAATACATAAAAGAAAATTTACTATTTTTTCTTGTTTTTTCCTTTTCTTTTGTCTCCCTCTTTTGCTCTCTTTATTTCTTTTTTTAAAGTACGCTTCAAATTCTAAATACAAATAAGCATTTTTATTTATATTAATATAAAATAATAATTTTATTTTTAATTAAATTCTTTTTATTTATTTGATCATAAATTTATAATTTATTTTAAAATATCTAATTATTATTTTTTATATAATATATATATATCTTTAAAAATATAATCTATTATGTTATATAAATATATAATATATTTTGAAAAAAAGTTACAAAAGATGTTGACATGCCCAGAAACCCTAGAAGATCACGAAGGAAGGTGAAGCAGAAGATGATGAGGATTGTAAGTTTCATATTTAGGGTCAAACTTGTGCTTTACACGCAAGACGAATTGACAATTTTCGCCTGGTGACGTTGTTGGCCCGTCTATCGCGGTCCCTTTTCACTTCTTCCGTGTTCTGAAATTACCGATGACGGTGAGTTTGCTGCAAGTTTCAAAGCAATCCCTTTGGCTTGGCATGAAAAAAAATAAAATAAGTTTATATTTTGGTCCGTCATGCACAATGATTTACCGAATAAAAGGTGGGTTTGAAGTAGATTTTGTAGCATAATTTACTTAAATAAAATATTGGGCCATGGGCTGAGCGGAGGATAATGGCGCGAAAAAATGTCAACAGTCTTGTAGATATGAACAATCCCTGAAGTGTTGAAAACCCACCCCAACAGCAGTCTTTGCTCTGATTATGCATCAACTCTTCAAATTTCATGGGTGACTTCTTTTGTCCATGCCACAGAAAATCAGATTCGTCCTTTGGCTTGTTATGAGAAATTTAAATGCCCTTTTTTTTTGGTTTTGGGTACTCGCGAGCAATCAGGTGGTCGCTTTCTTGCTTTAATTTTCGAAAATTTGTTGCTTCTTGTCAACTTTTTGCAGGGGGCTCATGCTATGGATTGGAGTTCACTTGGGGCAGAGGTGGTCCTTAATGGTAATGGACGTGTATGGGATACAAAAACAAGCTTGATAGAGTGATCTCGTTGATCTACGATGGATGGACTCTCGAAATTGTAAATAAACAGGGCATAGATTTTGGTAGCATTTCCCCGAACACTACTCCAATCCGATTCCATTGTGAAATATGTATAATATCGGTCATTTTTAAAAATTATTTTATTAAAAATGAAAAATCAAGGGCACAAATGACAAAAGCATCATATGTTGAAGTGTGCCAGCATTATACACTTATACCAAGTGTTCTACTGTAGCTTGGCGCGGGGGTCACAAGACAAGGTCTTTAGAGTTTTGAACTAAATTTGTTTCAGAGATTGAATAAATTTCTTAAAGATACTGAACAGCGGTGTTGTATATGCTGTGGTCATTCAGAGTGACAGACATTTTGGAGGGATCTGAGAAAGGAAGAAAAGTCGAGGGTGGGTTGATCGGAATAGCCATTTGGGAGATTGCTGCGTTTCGAATTCTGATTGAATAACAGTAACAATTTTCGGACTTTGAATTCTCCGTTTGCAAGAAAAGATGATTCCGCGATTTTCCAACAATGGTGTTAAGTACACAATTATTTGTCTTTTACGCCAGCTTTGCTCACGACTTCAACTGTGATAACATTCCAACAGAAATGTCACTGTTTTCCTTCGGACCATTTCTCCCCGCGATCCCTGTCTTCTCTTGCTTCCCTTTCATTCCCATTCTTCACTCTCCCGTCTTTATGTATTTATTTTTTAGATAGTAGCACGTGTACTAATATTCTTGAATGGAAAACAACAACAAAACTTTAGGCAACCAGATGTTCTCATTGACCCTTTCATTTGTTTATTTCAAGACGCATGCATGCACTTAAATATAAATTAACACTTGTCATTGACAAAATTAATCACCAAAATAACATGTATTATTGAGTTAATAACAATCAAACTCTTTTTAAGTTGGGTTCTTGACAAGATGAAAGTTCGATAGCTTGTAGGCAGGCCATATGATAGCCACGTAGTCCGAGCTTTACTGAATGCATGGAAGACCGTCTTCTGAGATTCCATTTAATCGGGTGAGATGGTGGGGCTAACTACGCGCCAATAAAGTAATTAAACGATTTGTCAACCATAGTAATTAATTGTTTACTTTACTCTGAAGTTAATTACCCTTATTTTCATTCCCTCCTTTAATTTTATTAATCTTGATACATGAATAATTTAAATTATATTTTAAAAATTTAAATTATTAATTATAAATATATGTCACGTGTTAATAAATAAAATAAGGAGAGGATACTTGTCATTTTGATTATTAGTATCAAACATTATTGTCAATGAGGAACAATTAAGACCGACCAATCAAGACATCATTCGAACAACTTTTTTTCTGAAGGTTTTGCTATAAATTCCAATAATGAGATAGACATGTAAACGACGTACCAAACAGATATACCGCAGCTAACGATTGAAGAAAGGAGATGGTTAAACAAATGTTCAAAACTTTATATTCAAGTCGTTAAATTATTGAAGGAAAACCAAAGCTAGATACTCTTAGACACTACAAAGAGATTACTCCCAGATATTGGTAATGGTAATCGGACCACAAGGTGGAAAGTTGTGCTACACGAGTCTTTTGATGACCAAGTAAATGAGCAGGGAGGACGGTTCAAAAGAAAGAGGGTGGTATAGCATAACTGCTAGCAGGATTGAACATACGTCGAGGATTTTGATCGGCACAAGAGAAAGGGGGTGGTCGGGATTTGTCTCCTGTCCAATTAGTTTGAATAGATCTTCCTACTCACATAGTTTATGTATATTAGCGTAAACTGGAGTGGTCTTTAGTTTCACGTCCATGATCAGGGCACGTAAGAGCTCCAGCTGCCGATGTGAGCATCTTACCTTAATTCTCTGAATGTTCCCCATGAGATTGTATGTTAACAAAAACTGGCGTATTGTTATTTCTTATTGGCCCAAGTTTATTTTAATGTAAAACGAAGAGGGCTGATGGGTTTGTCCTTGTTCATGAAATAGAATGTCGATGGAATACTCGATTTATAGAAAGAAGCAGCTAGCTATCTAAACCGCGTAGAAATCATTCGACGTATGCATAATAAAATAAAATAACTGAAATGATGAATAAAGGCATGGAAATTCGATACTGGGATCAGGAGTACGATGTCATGTTAAAACTTGCGTCGTATTGCGGCCTTTGTAAGTGTGTAGGAGCCTCTTTTCTTCTTGTCTGCCTAGTAGTAGTGACTTTAGTTTAAGCTTGCTGCGAATCACAGCTAGTTAGGTTCAATCAAGCTTGTTCAGACATCTCAATCACTTCTCCCCAAACTCAAACCTCCATCTCTTTTGCATTTGTGACTTTTGATTCGTCTCTTAACAGGAGAATTACAAGTTCACTCCTGTTCACTAAAAAGATTGATCCCTTTTTCATGTTGAAAAAGAGAAGATGTAACTGATCATGGTATCAAGTTTAAAGATTGCTTATGGGTCTAGCTCTAGTCAACTGTCTTTGAATACAACCAATTGGTGGTATAGGAGGGAGGGGAAAGGGCCAAATGGATTGTCATCATTGTTCAACAAAGCTAAATGCATGTGGGTCTTCTTTTTCGCTTGAGATGATTTATCATTTATATGTAAAGCAATGAATGACAAATAATCAGTCAATTTAGTAAGCTAACGACATGCCAACTGCCTTTGGTCACAGCTGAGAATTATTCTACCAAAGGTAGTGTCATTTTCGAATGCACTTTCACATTTTTTATTTTCAATTATGCCACAAGCAATAAAAGTATAACTCAACGATGACTTTATCAATATTCAAATTCCATCAAGTACCAACAACTGAGCATTCTTGTTAATTTGAAACAAAAGTATTTACTTAGACGACATTAAAATCGACAATTACTTTTCTAATCCTTTGTATGATGTTCATTAACACTATCTCTCTCTTAAATTATACTAATATAGTGTTAAAAATCATATTCATGTCAACCACCGTTGTTGCTTGATAATGAGTAATGACTGAACTTTAAAAAGTTACAAAAAATACTCGTATGTTTTTTCATTTATGGCCAGTTATTGGACTGTCTGTCAAAATCATTCATCCAAATTTCTTGATAACAAATTTGTAGAGCCATCTTCTTTACTTCCTTTTAACTATCAATTTCCAGCTAAACAAAGGAATTGATTTTCCCTCCATCCATCTTTGTTTCCCCTAGTTTCTTCTTCTTTCCCTTTTCATGGAAGTTAATGTTATTTTTCTTGTGTTGTGAACTCGTTGACACTCCCTTGCTTTTATTATTTATATAAAAATATATCAAAAGTGAAAGCAAGAAATGGTAAAATTTGAACATGGAAAATTAAAATATGATCATAAAATTAAGAACACGACCACGTTATGGAGATTATACTATCTATGAATGTGATTCAAATTCTAAATTAATTCCTATTTCTTATTTTTTCTTTTTATGTAAAAAAAAAGTTAATTGAATAATTAAATCAAATTGTTGAACGTGTTAAATTTCAAGTAAAAATTATTAAATATAGTTAAAAACTATTATAATTCGTTTCTAATTTACTTAAAAACCTGTAATTTGTACTAAAATGAGATTTAAGTTTGGAGAGATTAATGAAATAAAAAAGAGAAGCTTTTCTCTCTCTTTTTACTACTCTCTCTATAGTTCATGTAGTTCTCTTTTATCTTTGCTTTTGATGTTATTTGGTTAATTCTAGTTTGTTGACAGTTTCTTAGAGTTTTATTTCTTGTAATCCTAGTGCTTAGATCTTAGTCTGAACTCTATCAATAATGCAAAATTTCTGTCAATTTACATATGTCAGCATCACATATATAGCTTTTAATTGATTTAAACACTATTATTATACACACTTCTGTTCGATGAAAATCTTGTTCAATCTATCAATAACTAGAATGAAATATCTCTCATCAAATATTATTGAAATTTACTCATACAATCTCGTAAATTTACATATCAGACTAGGAATTACAACTCAAAACATGGTTATAAATCACCCGTTAATTCTATACTTCAATATCACAGCCAACCCCTTAATTATGTACCTTTTGTTGCCACCCAGAAGCAGCACCACAGCAATTTCCACTAGGGTTTGAGTTTGAATCTACAAGTCCCAAGCAAGAGTAAAGATTCTTCCAATTATACTATTGATTATTTTATTTTCAGTCCTACACTTATTATTACGAGTACTCACCATAGACATTTGTATGTTGCCTGTGAAGTGGTGCCAGTTTCATTTCCATTTCCCTTTTTCTCAAGTACGAAAGCAAAAGCAAAATCAAAATTCAAATTTTAAGAAGCTATATGAAGACAGTAATAGATAATACTTACAATCAACCAAGACGGAGGTGGCCAAAAAATCTTTGAGTAGTTTGGAAAAGCTGCGAGCGGTCCGACGGTGCCGTTGTTCATGTCATAGATTCCGGCATACCATCCTGGGAACTTTTGAAAAGAATTAATGAACATAGTATCAGAGAAGTAAACACAATTTTCCTTACAGGCAGGAAATTCTTTGACAGAAACAGTGAATGAACAATCATTGTCCAAAAACAAAGCTGTATCCTTCAATCCATCAATGACACGCACCCACTGGTTTGTTTCTTCATCAAGCTTAAAAACATTCACACGTACTGGGTAAAAATATTCACCATTAGAAATTTCCTCCTCCTCAAAATCTTCACAAAAGATTTGCTTTACAACTAGAAGCAGATCCTGATTTGTTTTGGTTAAATATTTAAAACCAGAACCATTGAACTTTGGTTCAGCGGGCACAACTTCTGTGGCATTCAAAGAGTTAGGGTCAACACTGACAGTAACTCCTATCTTGTTCAAAGCATAAAATTTGCCATTGTAATAAGCAACATCTTCTAGATAAACATCTCCGTCACCGATGGCGATTTCGGCCCAATTCGTGTCGCCTTTTCTCCAAATGCCAAGTTTTTTCATTGAATATATAGCCATAATTGCAAACCTGTCATCTTTGTCATCAAATTGAGGAGAGACAGCAACTTTCTGGACAAAACAAGCTCTCCGGTCGCCGAACTCGACTTCAGGATCTTTTCGTTTGCGGTCAGCAGCTAATCCCAGATCATAAGCCACAGCAATTTCCCTAACACGATGGTCCAGCAAGTTCAGAGATTCCGGTAAGTTGTTCAAGCCTGGAAAACGACTTCCTGTGAGCGGGTCCCTGACTCGAACGTGTCCAGATTTTGACTCTTCCACATTCACTAACCACATATTTGTAGTTTTGGGTGTAATCGAGATTTCGCCAAGGGGTTGAATGGCGTAAAAGGTGGACTGTTTCAGCGAAAGTTCGGCGCAGTGGCAAATTTGGGAGCTTACAGGGGATGGAATATTGAGAGTTATGCTGGGAGACAAGTGTTTCTGGGGAGGTGGAATTGTGTATCGAAACTTGCTACATACTGCTCGAAGAAGAAGAGTTTCCCTCGGTGTGAGGCGTTTTGTAATGAAGAAAAGCAAATCTTTTGGGAGATTTGTCCAATCAGGATTGGCTTTTTCCATGGATGCCAAAGAAAAACTTCAACTCTAAGCGCAGAAGAGAGAGAATTGAGAACAATTCAGACGAGGGTTCTTAAATTTGAAATTCCTGAGCTTGCTGAGTTTTATAATGCAATGGCTTAAGCCATAAGGGCAATCTTGGTAAACAAGAAATCGATGGCTTAAGAATATGGAAAGTGGATTTAGGTTAATTAAAGCACTTCGGCAAAAGCAAAGTGAATCTGTCCAAAAGCAAATTATAATTATGTAGTCATCCTAGGTTGTCGTAGACTGATTCTGCACAATGAAGGGGAGGTTATTTATTAAAGTATTTCCATATTCCACTTTAGTCCCTAACCTTTTGTGGGACTTATTACACTTAGTCTCTAATACTTCCTCCCTACTTTCACTTTAGCCTCTTGAACTAAATTATGTTAAATCCATCATATTGTTTGCCATTTATACTGTACTCTGTCACAATACTTTAATTTATCGAACCGTACACTTTATTTTTAAAACTCAACAAATATTTAATTATTTTTTAAAATTAATTAATTACAAAATAAAATCATTTTATAAGTTGTAATAATCTCAAACTGTTTCTAAAATGAAACATATTAGAGACTTTGTGATGTAATTTTTAATAATCAACTAAAGTGTAATTTCATAAAATATTGGGGACCAATGAAATCCTCCCTCAAAAATTGGATATCATTCGTTTGAATGAAGTTCCAATTTCAATGGGAAAATTTACGAATAAATGATTTCAAAGAAGACCAAAGGCAAAATGGTGTCTAGAAGAGATGGGAAATCAGGGAATCTAATAGCAGGAATAGAAAGCTTGAGTTGTCTCATGCGGCAGCCAGCTTTAGGTAGTGAGTAACTGTCAATGATGATAATTTCATTCTTGTAGGGGCCTTCTTCTCTTGTCTGCTTAATGTCTTTCACGATTCATGCATAAAATCAATTAATCCCAAGTGATGTTAAATCATGCATTCTCCACCCATCAAGTCCTGTCATGCTTTACTTAATGCTATCGCTGTATGTATCTGAGATCAATTTTGGGCTGGCTGTCATTGCTTGTTTGTGACGCGGGGTTGTATAGTATATAATCATCAAGAATTATGAAACAAATTGCAAAGGTGATTTGTATTTATTTGGTTTTCAACGAGGAATTGTATTGGACAAAATGCACTCAAGAACGCACTGACATGATTCATGAGAGACTCCAAGTTGAAATCAGAGTGCTTCCTAGCTACTTGGTTTTGTGTTGTGGTCTTGTATTATTTGTTACATGACACTTGTTCTTATTGTAATGCTGATTAACTTTTCAAATAGTTTCAGCAGATACTTGTTAATAAAGTTTTGTTGCCTTTGTCCTTGCAGTGAAGGTTTAACCTAGAAATTTATCAGAGACCCGGCTTTCAATTACCAAGGCTGATAGATCTGAAAAGAGATGAATGGCATAGCATGCTTGCCAAGAGTGGGGGTTTTAGTCGAATTCGTAAAGTATGTGATAGAACTTAATGAACTCAATCAATGATTCAAGAACTTAAACCAAAAAAGTTAAACTGAAACCACCTTACACCGTCAAGATCACATCATAACTTAAACAACTTATGCTAATGATTTATATGAACAATCATCAATCAAAGTAACATTAATATATTCACAGTAAAGAAAGTAAACATGAGACAAAAAGAATTACGGAAACAACAAGCTTCATTCATAAGCTCGAGTCCTATAAGAATTATAAAGAATCAAAATCAGCAACTTACTGGAGGTTTTTCCATTAAACAACTCCCTTGAACTTCTCACTACCTCTCTACAAGAACATAAGAAGTTAGAACAATAGAAAAACACTCTATATCAAGAATACATACATACATATATATATATATATATATATATATATATTCAGTTTAGTTCATTTACAAAAGTTGGTTAATTCTATTTTTTCAGCTCAATTTTCAACTAGTTAATTTCCTTGTAATTGATTCTAACCAACTCTCATCAATATGACATCTATTGAGTTTAATATTAAAGCGAAAAAATGAACAATAATGCACAATTACAACTGATTTAAAATTATAATTTTGGATAATATTTTGAATGCCCTACCCAATTCATTCTGTTGATTGTTCTCCTAGCAAAGAGCACACAAAATGGAAGCTTGCAAAAGATAGATGGATCCCAAAGTTTTGCTTCAGTGTCACTCTTACTCTATAATAGATAGAAAGTGACAAACTACAGATATCGAAACAATATTAAAGTGAAAAAAAGGAAGATGGGTAAAGAGAAAATAGAGAAAAAGCAGAAAGCTCTTCCAAATCTACGGCCAAAGATTCATATATGTGTGAAATCACATAAAAAAATACAAAGGGCTTTAGCTGTCATGCCAAAACAATAGGAGTTTTGGCTTTTTGGCTATGTTGTTTAGCGGATTCCACAAACGACAACTCATACACTGTCCTCTCTTTGTCAATTTCAATTATATGAAATCTCAATGATTTCAATATTGTTATTATTATCATTAACATTTTGGTAGGCCAGCTGTAATGAGTTACTGTTTTACACCTTTTTAACGTCAAAGATGCGGCCCACGCTGCCGTCGAGACGCCACACCTTTACCTCATAACGTTAATTAATTATAGGCATCGTTGTCTCTGTAGAGAACAAATTGCATGTATAATATATCTGCAACAAGCTGGCAATTGTTTCCATCTGTGCTATCAATGCATACTATCGATCAGTTAACCTCAGGCAGCCAACTAACATTTACATTTTCGACTAATCTTTTAGATCCTCCGACGAGAGAAAGTGCTTAAGCTTGGAAGTTCTATGAGTTGGATGGAATCTGTCCGAAAATGATTACTCATCACGATTTTCGCAGCCGTTTGATTGCATGGATTATTTGCGTCTTCGCAGCAAGCACTTGTTGTTTTTTCTTTATGCCTGAGAAAATTAATCAGAAGTATTATAGTGGATTTCTTGACAGTAAATAATTTGAAGATAATTAATTTCCAAAAGGGAAGGTGTATTTGAATGAGAGTGATGGTCATTTTGGCATGAATTTCCGAGAGAGTGTGATTCATCCGTTTTGAGTTCTGAGGTCAATTGTTAAAATTGATTCTCAGTTGTGTTGTGGAATTCTCTTAGCAAAATTATTTGCGTCGTTAAGACAGGTACCGCTCTTGTAATAAGGTTCAGCTGGGAAGCAACCGGATTTTCGGGCTGCTGGATTGTATAGACTCTGCATACTTCATATAAATATAAGTAACATCTCATTGAATAATTTTTACTTATCGAGGTGATCATTGATTTTGTAAGCATAAATACAAGTGGTTTCTGGACCTGTCATCTCTGTGATATTGGCATGGACAGTTGGAAATTGCTTGATCTGCTCTCCCAATGACATAATCTGTTCTATTTTCCTTTTGAACTGCAGTCAAATGTTATTATTTCATTGCATATCTATATCTATTTATCGTGCAACAGGGAGATGTTATTGTCCAAGCTTGCTGCTTGTTTTCGTGTCCACTCATAATTAGCATTGTTCCCATTCAAATACTACTGTCTGCCACTTCTCCATCTTTTGATTAATGGTGGTTTCTGGAACTTCACGATTCTTCATCTTTTGATTAATGGTGGTTTCTGAAACTTCACGAACGAGGGAAGAATTAAGTTGAATATGATGAAAAAAAACCCAAGTAACTTTCAGATCTGTCATGTGCACTACAATGAATCATCCTTTTAAAAGGAGAATCAAAATATAAATATACAATGGCTTATCTTTTCAATATCTTAATTTGAAGTCCAGTGGTGTCGAGAACTAAGTTGTCAATTGAATTAGAAGGGAAATCTGCCTTGATTTCCTGGCTTAAAGATAAGAAATTGTTAGAACCAACATCCAAAATTGTCTCCTCAATCAAGAATACTGCTGGTGGCACAGCTGCACTTGAAGAATACCGCAAGTCAACAATGGTAAGTGAAGATATGCTGAAAACACTAGGAAATAACCACGACTTAGTAAACTACCCTGCCAAACCAGGAACTACATTACGTTTTTCTGCGCCAAACAAGTAATCTACAAACAATCCCTTGCGTGATGCATTTGCAGAACCCAATAACAAACAACACATGCTGTACACAAATGCCGAAGAAGAGAAGAACCTCCTTCTCCCACTGCCAATAACATCAGTTCTGCTAATCTGGACATCCAACACCCATTTGAACATATTGTACAAACCCAAAGATTCATATCTCGTGTGTGGCAATATCTTATTACAATACAAAGAGTAAATATTTGAAACTTCGTATAAAGACGAGAACTCGTGTTTACTTATGTTAAGCACCAAATACTTGCCATCAATCCAAATTAAACTATAAAAAAGGATGACACTTGATGTTACAATGTCTAAGTACTCCTCCTGTTGACTTTGTGGTTTGACTTCTTTATATATGCATTGACCGTTGGATGTGCACGCACTTACTAAATTATCGTAAACCTACTCCGTGAGTGTAAACATCGGGAGAGCCCATAAGCCCAACATTAATAAACATAAAAATACTGAAAAACAATTTGGTGCAGCAGGATCTAGGATAGTCTGATTGCGGTTAGGCTGGGCAATTCGCACGTGGTAATTTCACAGTAGTTTGGCTCCGTATCGAATTCGGACTCTGTTTCTCCCTTACTGGTTTCAGTTCGAGCTAAATCGGATTACTATTATCTTTTTTTTACGGTCCCTTTCTCGGGAGTATAAAAAAGCAAAGGTTTGATCAAGAAAAGCTCGAACATTTTCTCATCTGAACACCTGATACAACAAAAATAGAGACAACAGTAACAATTACTGTTTCAATTACTGTTTCGCTAAATGATCTGATACTAATTCTTCAACTCGAAGAAGATGTTGTCGGCGGTGTGTCGCCCCGTCCGAGACTCATGGGCTCGAGTTCTGGACCGATGCTACCGTTTATTTCCTTGCCTCTCGGATCCAGGCGCGTGTTTTCATAATTTATTATTGTAATTTCTGTTTGGTTCCTTATAGAAACTGAAGGAAATTGGAAATGGAAAACAGTATTTCCTCTTTTTAGGTTGTAAATCACTTGTCTGTTGTGTTTTGAGCTTCAGAATGACATAAATGTTAGGCTTTCTCAGGTGTTTTGTAATTCATTTCTTTTCGAATTTTGTTTTGATTTAAGTGCATATCGGTGCAACTTTTTGTTTGGTTTCAGATAAAACTGAAGGAAACTTGAAAGGAAAAATTATCTTAATTGTTAATACCTCATTCAACTTCCAAGAGACTCTCTTTTTTATTTTATTCGAAGTGTAAATTTGCATTTTGTAAATGTAATTTAATTTGCTTTACAGTGTTTTTTGGTTGGTTCTTGTAAATTAATTGTGGCTTTTGATTGTTGTTTATAGCTCGGAGATCGTCATTAGGTTTAAAAGTGTCACTGGTGACGTTGCATGTGGTATTTGTGGGTGTTCTGTTTCTTTTCAATACAGATTTGATAGAGAAAACAAAGCATGAGCCATGGTATGTATAAGTTTCTTGCTTTCTCCATATATATGTAAAACTGGGTTTCCTTATTCTGCTTTATAGGTAATGCTTGTCAATTCTTTTACTTCTATGAACAATTTCATATTTTGTTGTTAACATGGAGTGAAATTTGAGCTAGTACAACTTGACGGAGCAAGTGGGGATTTTAACAGGATAGTTAAGGGGAATGAGGTTCCAAGATTGACAATATTTTGTTTGGAGGTTTCAAAGCCAACAATAATGTCAGTGTGAATGTACATTGTGTTTTTTTCATTCTTTCACCGGCTGACTGATTTGGATGGTATGGTTACATATAAAAGTACTATTAAGTTGGAGATGGATTAGACACGGGAAAATGCCCTATTGAGCTAACTGTGAAGCCTAAAATGTGGCAAACTTTCTAACAAGCAGTCACTGTAATCATGCAAATCTAATAGCTGTAGATAGGAAAGTAAAAAGACCTAAAGAGATTACAGGCTGTGTGCCTGTTCAAATTCAAAGATTGATGTGGCAGAAAATAGTTTCTACTGACATTAGGCACACCTCTGATCTGGATGCAATAAGCAAATGATGTTTGTTCTTCTTTGTTCATGTGTACTGCATGCCATCTTCTTGTGTCAGTGATGTTTGAACTTTGTTTAGAACTTTCAGTTTATCAGCATAGAAAGGTTGACAAAGACAGTGAAACGCATAAATGATTCATTGAACATACTTTTGAAGAGGAATAGCCTTGTATCTTCTATTAGTGGTTGACAGATTTTCAACTGGTTCTCAAAGCTATTGAAATCCATTTTTAGTACTGATTAATTTTTTTCTGTGACATTTGAGTTTTTAGCATGTCATTTGACGATAATTTTTATAGCATTCTGCTTAACATTCCCACCTCCATTTTGCAGGTATACTGCTTCGTACTTGCTTTTGCTTCTTGTGACACTGGTGCAATACTTTATAACTTCCGGTTCTTCTCCTGGGTACATACAAATGCAATGCCTTTCACCATCAAATTGAATATGGATGTTTTTGTTAGAAACTTGACACCTGTAATCTGTTTTCTGCCTAACTTACTAGTTTTTTCTTTTTTTCTGGTTTTATGTTTTTTTTTAGCTATGTCACAGATGCAATGAGATGCATAAATGAGGGAAAGGCTCATTTTAAAAAGATACCAGTGTCCTCAAAGTAAGACCTATTTCCATTTTCCATTGAAAAAGAGAATCTTTGCCAGGAATTATTAAGGGGAATGTGGCAAAGACATAATTTAATTTATGATTCTTTTGATCTTATTATTAATTTTATCATTTTAATGCTTGAGCAAAGACAGCCGGCTTCTAGCAAAAATCTACCAGGAAGTCATGTGACATCTTGGACGAAGCTAGTCCTGGACATGTACCCCCCTGGAACGTCTGTCAGGTATGCAAATACTCAATATAGTATTCCAAAAGTTCTGCACATGCATACCTGTATTTGGTCAGAAGCAGTGGACATTATATTATATATCATTTGAGCGGTTGTTATACTCAAAATTATTCTTAGTAAGCCTGCTAGTCTTCTACATGTTAATTCTGATAGAAAGGGGTCATATGTTGTCTTTCATTTGCATTACGGTAGATCTGTCAAGTTGCTCAAATTGTTGTATCATTTGGAAACTACCTAGGGTAGAATTCATTGTGGATGCAGTGATACAAGTAGAGAGTTATTGAAACAGGAAGATTTAGAGCAAGCGGGTTACTTGAACATACATTCTTCATTTGGCATACTACAGAGTTTATCTTTGTATTTCATTCATTGCTCTAATGCCATAACCAATGCCTGGCAAATGTTATGATTGTTTTGAGGTGTATTCACTCCTTAAATGTGGCTCACAACTAACAGTTCTTGCATAACCAACTAATGTTGCTTCAACTTCTGTAACTCTTGCAGCTTGCAGTCTTTGTTCAACAATCATTTGGAGAAAACCATGTGAATGATATATCATTTTCTAAGAAACGGAAATACATAAGAAAAAATGGCGGTTCCATACTAACTCTTTCTTGGTTTGATTTTGCAGAAGTTTGACTTGCTCATATTGTAATGTTGAACAGGTATAGAATCTTATGTTTATATGTCCTTATAGACATCCTTTGCACCCTCTCTGGTTAGTGTCTCATTTTTACATTCTTATTCTGTAGCGAAAAAGTAGTAGGATAGTACTGCTTTAGTAGGAGCACTGAACGCTCAAATTGCTGATAAGCTGCTCAGTGGTTAAGGGCCTTGAGAAAATTTAGCATTTTGACTCGGTACTACTACTAGAGTTCTCAGAGCATAAACATAGGTTATTGAGAGGGTACTAACAGCTTTCAAATGCAGTTTCAGACATTCAGCTTATCTGATTAGATATTATCACTAACAGACACTAGTCATTTTGTGGCTACTACTTTGATGACCTCTGAGTTAGAAATGATGTACCTATTTATTAGTATTAATTTTTCCTCTGGCTGATTGCAGCCTCCACGTACAAAACACTGTCATGATTGTGACAGATGCGTTCTTCAGTTTGATCATCATTGTGTTTGGCTTGGAACTTGTGTTGGTCAGAGTAATCATTGTCGATTTTGGTGAGGTTTTTTTTTAAAATTTTTCATGATATTTCATTACCTAAATGTTAAACTTCTTAATTTGTTCTTCTTGTAGATTTAATATATTTAACAGTTTTCAGATTGGAGAAAGAATTATCATTGATTTATTTAGTACTTATGCATTAGCAAGTGTATTTTCTTCAGTTGTGGATTTCTTTGCTGAGTTAAAAATGGAATGGCCATTTTGTCCTAAGATTATAATTTAGTAGTTGAGTTCATTGTTTACTGTTATAGAATATCATAAGAAAGAATATGATATGATCTATTCAATTGAATTCACCTTGTTATATTGGGCAACAATACTTTCCACAGTTGTGTGATTGAAAAATAAGAATCATTGTACATTCATGAGTGAATATATCTAGTTGTTTTTGAAACTGTTGTTTGTTGTCCCCTGAGGCCTATAATTCAACCAATTAATTATGTATGTATGTTATTCTTATGTACCATCTGTTATTTATTTATTTATTATTTTTAATTTTTCTAACCAGGATATTTTTGGTCCTGTTTTCTTGTTATATTTATTACATTAGGTGGTATATTTGCGAAGAGACAGCATTAAGCCTTTGGACTGGCATCTTATATATTACATACTTGAAGACTAACATAGCAAGGGCTTGGTATGAATTATGATGTCAATTTACAAATGAAGTTTCAGTATTTTTATTTGGTGACTGAAATTCTCTTGCTATGATGAATCAATCTGAGTGATAATATTAGTTCTTCAGCTGAAATTAGGGTGGTGCAAGGTCTTTACTTTGTGAAACTTTACTTACCTATCTATGAGGTAACTTTGTACTGTGCTGTTTGTATCTTCGTAAATCTGAAATTAGTTTCTGGAATGATATTGTACTCAGGTGGAAGGATGTTATCATGATCATGCTGCTGGTTATTTTGGCAATTTCCTTGATATTTTTGCTCCTCCTACTTCTTTTTCATGGGTAAGTTTTGTTCATAATTTATTGTCTTCATTTTATTCCTTTTGTCATACTCTTAGTAGCCTCCTTTCTGTCATTGGCATTAACCCCTCAAGTCAGAATTAGTGATTATAGCACTCTAGTTGGCTGTGTCATTGAATGCCTTCTGTGTCCTTCGTTTGTGGTCCTAACCAGTTGGTTGAAAGATTTAGTATGTGCTACACTAAATTGTGGTACTCATTTATAGTGGCAATCATAGGTCTAATGATCAAGGATCTGGTTTTGCTTTTACTCTTCAATATTTCAATTTTGGATAAATTGCAATTTCTAATTTTGTACAAATTTATGTTTTTTGGGAGCTATTTGTTATTAATATTTGACTTGTAAAATGACTATTATATTGTGTGGTTCGCAAAGTTTAATGGGATGCATGTTTCAGTTAATGTTTATGAAGTTGTCATACTATTTGCTCTGTTAGGATGCTCCTGGAACTGTATGGTCAGTG
>BNST01000163.1:0-31173 GCA_019650275.1 Xylocarpus granatum | reverse complement strand
GCATTGGTGGTGGATGCCTCCATGTGCAGTCCTTTCCCTTCCATTGGAAGTGCATGGCCATGGATTGGTAGTCGAACATTATCTTGCCTATGGTTTTAGGCCAAGCGTTGCCTAAAACCACATCAAGGCCTGCCAAGGCTAACACATGCAGTTCTGCCTCTATCTTGACTCCTTGAATCTGCATAGCTATTGCCTTGATAACTTGTGCACACTTGAGCTTTCTGTCCGCTTGCCACTCTTACCTCAAAGGGTGCAATCCTTTTCGGACAGTAGCTGGAGTGTTTTTGACCAGTTTTGTGTTGATGAAGTTATAAGTAGCTCCACTATCTATCAACACCAAAACGTTTTTTCAGTTAATGGTTGTGAACAACCTCATTGCAGTAGGCTTTGTGGTTGCCCCTACTGCATGCAAGTTGATTTCGCCTTCTTCTGCATGATCTGGGGAGTGTACTGCCTCGGCTTCCTCCTCGCTGATCCATGCGGCTTTGGGCATTTGTGCTGGCAATGGGTTGCTGTCCAGAACACCTGACCTGTTGCATGGAATGTCTGGATCTTCAGTGTTCAAGCTGCAACCCAAATAATCCTCATTCTGTCCAGGGAATTGAGGGTCTAAAACAGGTGCAGATGATGGCGTTTGATCAATATTTGTGCCTTGTAAAGCTTGCTGTATGCTAAGCATATTTTCTCGCTGCAGTTTGACCAATGAATGGTTTAAAGGTCTGATCTCTTGCAGCATGTGAATCTGTCCGTGAAAGATCAGCAAGTCCTTCGATCTGAATAGATGAATTAGGATGTTTGGTAGATGCATTATTCGACTCATCACAAGACATCTGCATCTTTATCTTGGCATTCGAGCACACCAAGTCCTGTCCTGGAGCACTTGTGTCCTTAGCGTCGCAATCATCTGGAAGTGCATATGCATCTCCTGTGCACAATTCTTTTCCTCTACTGTCATCAACTGGAATTGTTGGTGATGAAACATCTTCACTTGTTCTCCAGATTGGCATCTCAGGAGGCGGAGATGAGTATTCTAAGT
Organism: Xylocarpus granatum; assembly: GCA_019650275.1. Taxonomy (NCBI): domain Eukaryota; kingdom Viridiplantae; phylum Streptophyta; class Magnoliopsida; order Sapindales; family Meliaceae; genus Xylocarpus; species Xylocarpus granatum. The sequence goes on along the minus strand of BNST01000163.1, from coordinate 30,137 downwards.
TCTGAACTGGTGCAGCACTCTCTGAGATTTGATGAAGGAAAGACTTGGTTCCCATCAAACTCGGAGCAAATATTTGTGATGCTGGATGGGCCAAATCTGTCCATCAATTCTTGTGTGAACCTTGTCCAGCCAATCCTTCTACCTTCTCTGCCATAGGTGGCCTTAAGCCAACACCACCATTGATTGGCCCTCCCACATAGGTGATAGGATGCAAAATCAACCCTTTCACCCCTCTCTACACCTTGTTTTTCAAAGTAGAATTCAGCTTTGGAGATCCATTCGGTTGGATCTCCTTTCTCAAAGGTAGGGAATTCGATTTTTACCTTTGGTTGGGTGTAGTGGCTTGGGCTGTCGTAGTGCTGCCATTCCTCTCTCCTATTTGTCCGCCAACATTCTGCCTCATGACGACTCTGCATTCTCCTTGGCTGCCACACTGCTGGCCTTCGATCCAAGACCTCATCGTTGCTGTATTCATCATAGGGGTCATGGGGCTGGTGCAAATTCGGTGGCACCTCCCTTCTGCACCCTAGACTCATGTGCACTCTCCCCCTTTCTTGAGAGGGAAGCTGCTCATGGTGAAAATCTTCCTCCTGCTCATGGTGCCGTGATCTGAATGCAGCCTTCTAGGTTGCTGTGGCAGATGCTGCTCCTGGCTTTCTCAGTTTTGACTTGTTTTCCAGCCACTCGTGGTGTGTCTCTCTTCAATTGCTCAAGAGAATGGATGATAGAAGATAATTGATGTTTGATATCACTTACCTGGTCATTGAGTAAGCTTCGGTTCCTCTCTAAGGTCAGAATTCTTCGAAAGTCCTCCTTAGTTTCGCTGTTGTAGTGAAGGTGAATGCTGCCTAGATGACATGGTAACCTGATGCCTTGCAATTGACTGGTGTCTGTGCTATTGTCTCAACTAGAGCACTAATTTGTAGGGTGTTTGTGCTTCCTCTCAACTGGTGGTTGTGCTGATCTCTCAACGAAAGCACCAATTTGTTGGGGTTCCCGATTTTTTCCCCAACTTTTCTACACCTTAGGGGTCAGCACGCCTACTGGAATCCTTCCTAACTTGCTGTCCCGTTTGATTCTTGAGTTCTTTTCTTATTTTATATCCCCTAAGCTGTCCTTCGGGTTAACTAATATATATAAAGATATGTTGGATAGGCAAGACAACTCTTAAACCTATCACAACTTGCCTTGGTTGAAGAAGACAACTCTTAACTTCAACCTTAGCTCTTAAGCAAGGAAGACAACTCTTAACCTTAACTTAAGCCCAAGTTATCTCAAGACAACTCTTAAAAGATAACCGAAATATAAACAAGAATGTGAGCAAGAATGCTTACCTTTGATTCTTGATTAATGAATGAGAAAATAACAAAATTCGTAGCTTATGAGCTCCTCACAAATAATGGGCTGTATTTATAGTCCTAAGACAGCCTTATCCTAATTTAACTAGTACTTAGGTTCCTTATCCACTTAGGATATGTTTTCCTAAGTCAACAAGCTTTTCTAAGTCAAATAAAACATTATCAAGATAGACCTTATCCTTTGTGTCCTAATCCTACTAGGATTCTTGGTCTTTCTTGAATTCCTACCTAGACTAAAATTCCTACCTTATCTTGTATTTTACAGCAGCTGCACTTCCTCTTGGCTAATCCTTCTAGGACTAGGACTCTGAATGCATATCCTTCTGCCCTTAGAATTCTTCTTGTCGCGACTATCCTATTGCTACTGGAACTCATCATGAGTGTCCTACTGCTGATAGAATTCTTCTTGGCATAGATGTCCTGCTGCTGCTGGAATTCTCCTTGGCATGGATGTCCTGCTGCTGCTGGAACTCTGACTTGGCATAGATGTCCTTCATTAATTAGGATTAAGTCAAATACTGGTTGGGCTTCACTACTGGCTGCATACTTTTGTTGCCATTCTTGTTATGCACATTTTCTGGCCCATGCTCTCCGTTGTGTGTGCCCCATTGACCCGGGAGGGGGAGGAGGGTGTGAGCGGCGGGTGAGGTCTCAAGAGGGGGATGAATACAGCACAAGGAGGTGGGGAGGGGGAGCAGGGGAAGAGGGGAGGGAGGTATGGGGAAGGGGGGGATGGAGGGGGGAGAGGAGAGGGGTAAGGGTGGGGATGTGTGAGGGGGGAGGGGGTAGGTAGGGGGGATAGATTTGTGGGGGGGGGGAGTGGATTTGGGTGAGGGGAGAGTGGGATTAGGGTTTATAGAGGGGGGGGTGGGTGTTTTGTGATGGGGTGGTTGGTGGTTGTGGGGAGTTGTTGTAGAGGTGGTTGGGGAGGTAGTAATTTGAGGATGGTGGTTTTGTGGTGGGGGGATTGGGTGTGGTGTTTGTATTGGGGAGGGGCGAGGTTGGAAGGTCTGTTTTTGTGTGTGTAATGGGTATGGTGAGTTTTGTTTGTGGGAGGGATGTAGGGGGGGTGGGTGTTTGTTTTTCGGTGGGGTGAGGATTGGGGGTTTTGGGGTGGGGGGGTACGGTTGAGGGGAGGTTATACGGTCGGGGAGGTGAGGTTGAAGGTGGGATGGTGGGGGTGGGGTGGGGTGGTGGTGGTGGATATGATTAGGGGAGGGAGGGTTATTTGGGGGACTTTTATCTTCACCCTCAATCCCTTCATTTTCAACACCAAGCTCCTCTCAAGGTATGATTTCCAGCTCACATTTTAAGTTTGACCCTCGAGTTGTTGATTCAAGTAATCATATGTTTACAAATAAAAACATGGCATATAGAATAGAAACCCTTAGAAAACTTTAGAAATATGACAATAGCTAATGGTAGTGAAATACCTATTAAGGAATTAAGAGATATTAAAGTTGTTGAAATAAAGTCGAGTGAGCCGATTGATCAATCTCCAGATTCATACCAGCATCGTGATTGTGTTGCATTGGAGATGAAAAGATTGAGGGTGAAGATGAAAAGCCCAAATAACTCTTTGGCTGATCTATGAGTACCCACATCAAGCCCAAAGCCCATGTCATACTAAACCACTAAAGGACAAAATAACGGCTAGTTTTTTAAAGTTAAAAGATGTGCTTTTGTATGTTGTACCTAGCTGTTAGAAAAGTAAAGTGAGTTTGTACCTAGCCGTTAGGATAGTGTGTATATAAACACAAGATGTGTAAATGTTTAGACAATTGAATAAGAAGTAGAAAACAATTCTCTCATCTTCTTCATCTTTCTCTCTTTGGTGAAAGTTCTCTCATTCTCTCATCAAACTTAACATGGTATCAGAGCAGTAAGCTCCTATCATTCTTCTTGTTCTTTATTCTTTCACATTGGTGCTTCAAAGAAAAAAAAATATCTCTCATTCTTTGCCCAAATCTAAATGGCAAATGAGGGACCCTCTTTAGGCACCAACAAATCCAGTGAAGCACCTTCTCAAACCACCATCAACACCTCTACTAGAACCAATTCCATGATAATGGAAGTAGATGCTAACACCTCCCTTAAACTCACCACAATTCTACTAAACAACCACAACTACCCCATATGGGTCAAGGCTGCAACAAACGCTTTGTGTGGTAAAGGTAGATACGGGTTTGTCACAGGAAGGGTTAAGAGACCGTTGGATGATGATGGATTTGAAGAATGGTTCCAAGTAGACAAAAATGGTTCTAACTTGGATCCTTAACTCAATAGAACCAAGCTTGATTGGTATCTTCTCCAATGCCGAGACTTCGAAAGAGTTGTGGGATTCTATCAAGAGAATCTATGGTCAACAAAAGAATCTCATGAGAGTGTATGAGCTTAAATCTTTCTTGAATAAGCTTAATCAAGGAGAGATGAGCTCAGTTGAACACCTCAGAAAATTCGTAGAGGCATGGGATGAGCTTCACTCCTATAGGCCAGAAACTAATGACATTGCCATTATTGTTGCACGTGCTAATGAGGATAAGGTATTTACTTATCCTGCTAGCTTAAACTCCAAGTTTAATGACATTCGGAACCAAATACTGAGAAGCAAGAAATACCTTCCCTTTGAAGAGGTTTGTTACATGATCAACAAGGAAGAAACAGCCCATCGTGTCCTGGACGTAAATGGCCATGACCACAAGGTGGAGACAAATGCACTTTTGGCTCAAGAGAAGCTTAAAACTGAAGCCTTAGTGACCAAGTCAAAAGGGAAACAGCAACAACCAAAACATACTAAACTTCCTTTTGTACATTTGAAAACTTGTTATAATGAAATGTTTGATCTTGTTCACTCTGATCTATGGATTTCTCCTTTAAAATCTCATAATGGCTTTAGATATTTTGTAACATTCATTGATCACAAGTTGAGATACACTTGGATATACTTGATTAAAAACAAATCAGAGATCTTGTCAAATTTTTTAAAAGTTTATTTCCTTAATTAAAAATTAGCTTGGCAAAAGGATTAAGATTCTTAAGAGTGATAAATGGGGGAGAATATACTAGTCATGCCTTTGAGAATTACTTGAGCACTTTAGGGATATTGGAATGAAGCCATTCTCACAACCATACATTTGATAAACTCGAATGCCTTCGAAGTTGTTGAATGGAAAATCTCCTTTTGAATTGTTGCATAATAGGCAACCAAACTTATCTTATCTAAAGGTATTTGGCTGTACTTGTTATGTTCACATCCCTAATCATGCTAGAGATAAATTGAGTCATAGGAGTGTAAAGTGCATATTTTTAGGGTATTGCATTGATAAAAAGGGTTATAAATGTTTAGATCCTTTTACGAATGAGAAATTCTTGTCAAGAAATGTTACTTTTCTGGAAAGTGATCCTTACTTTGATAAAGTGAGAAATGAAGGAGAAACCAAAGAGGATCCTCTTCCCCTATCTATTGTAGGTAATCGGTTGAGTTTGTTAAGGAATAACGATCAAATCAATAATGGAGTTAGTTTGAATGAAAGCGAAAAAGAGGATTTTATCTATGAAGATTCAACACAACAGAATGGTGATATTCATGAACCATTGGAATCAAATGAAGAACAAAACATAGTTAGCGAAAGTCAAAGTGAGGAAACACCTTGTGATGAGAACCCTAATGATCAATTAGTTTTCAGAGCATGAAATCCCATTTAGTTCCTCACGAGTGGGTCAAAATGAGAGAGAGTCTGATTCTTCATCACATGATCAAAATTTTCCTCTTAGAAGATCTCAAAGAATTAGGAAGCCTCCATCCGAATGGCAGAAAAATAGGGTATTCTTTTATGGGAACAAAGTCACAGCACATCCTATAGAAAATTATTATACCTTAGATAATGTTAAAGAGAGTTACAGAGTGTTTTTAAGCAAATTGGATAGTTTGAAAGAGCCATCTTGCTACAACGAGGCCAAGGACATTCCTATTTGGAGAAATGCCATGGATGAGGAGTTGGAAGCTTTAGTTAAGAATAAGACATGGGAAATTGTTACTCTTCCCCAAGGTAAGAAAACAATTTGGGTGTAAATGGGTGTACAAAACCAAGCTGAAGAGTGATGGTTCCATTGAGAAACATAAAGCTAGATTGGTTGCTAAAGGATTCACTCAAACCTATGGTTTAGATTACACTGAGACATTTGCCCCAGTAGCCAAAATGAACACCATTAGAGTTATTTTGTCCTTAGCCACTAATTATGAATGGGAAATGTATCAAATGGATGTTCGAAATGCTTTTCTCCAGGGGGAATTAGAAGAAGAGGTTTACATGGATATCCCACAAGGATACAACATTAAAGTACCAAAACCGCATGTATGTAAGCTTAGAAAAGCCATCTATGGCTTAAAACAATCTCCTAGGGCCTGGTACTCTAAGTTGTTAGGTGCTTTAACTTCTCAACACTTTAAGGTTAGTAGTGCTGATCACTCTTTATTCATAAAACACTCCAATAATGGTATTACTGTTGTGATAATATATGTGGACGATATCATTATAACAGGGAGTGATACTTTGGGAATAAACAGCACTAAAAGTTATTTAAAGTCTACTTTTGATATTAAAGACTTTGGGCACTTACAGTATTTTCTAGGTATTGGGATGAGCTTCACTTCTATAGGCCAGAAACTAATGACATTGCCATTATTCTTGCATGTGCTAATGAGGATAAGGTATTTACTTATCTTGCTAGCTTAAACTCCAAGTTTAATGACATTTGGAACCAAATATGAAGAAGTAATGAAATACCTCCCTTTGAAGAGGTTTGTTACATGATCAACAAGGAAGAAACAGCCCATCGTGTCCTGGACGTAAATGGCCATGACCACAAGGTGGAGACAAATGCTTTTTCGGCTCAAGAGAAGCTTAAAACTGAAGCCTTAGTGACCAAGTCAAAGGGAAACAGCAACAACCCAAATCGAGCTAAGTGTGACCATTGTCACAAGAATGGTCACTCTAAAGATCGATGCTGGTATCTTCACCCAGAACTCATGCCTTCACGGTTCAAGAAGGGTAAAGTCTCAAATCAAAGTATCCACGGTGTTCCAAGTGCCCATTCAGCTCCCATCACCTGAGACTTCAAGTGTTCACTCCTTTAGCCTCGATGATATTGCCAAGGTGATACGGAACCAACTCCAAATCAATATGGAAGCACTTGGAACCCAACACCATGCTCATAAAGGCAAATGGGAGGACGGTACTCTTCTTCACTCTCACTTTTACTCTCGCAATGATCATGAACCATGGATTATAGACTCAGGTGCTAGTGATCATATGTTTAGAAACATAAATAAAGCATCTAGACTATATCCTTTAAGGAAAATACAAAGTGTCAAAGTTGCTAATGGAAAGCATGTTCCCATTAAGTATTCAGCGGATTTAGATTTATTGTCAAAACATACTAAAGGGTTCTATATTCCTAATTTTGATTCTAATCTATTATCGATTAGTAAACTCACTAAGGACTTAAATTGTATTGCTATATTTAGTCGAGTGAGCCGATTGATCAATCTCCAGATTCATACCAGCATCGTGATTGTGTTGCATTGGAGATGAAAAGATTGAGGGTGAACATGAAAAGCCCAAATAACTCTTTGGCTGATCTATGAGTACCCACATCAAGCCCAAAGCCCATGTCATACTAAACCACTAAAGGATAAAATAACGACTAGTCTTTTAAAGTTAAAAGATGTGCTTTTGTACGTTGTACCTAGCTGTTAGAAAAGTAAAGTGAGTTTGTACTTAGCCATTAGGATAGTGTGTATATAAACACAAGATGTGTAAATGTTTAGACAATTGAATAAGAAGTAGAAAACAATTCTCTCTTTGGTGAAAGTTCTCTCATTCTCTCATCAAACTTAAAACATACTAGGCAACCATGACCAACACTTGAGTAGTGATAACATAGAATGACAAGATCAATAGTCTAATAAGGGTGAAACAAACAATGAAAGTCTAGATGCACATTCACCTAGTGAAATTAGTGAAGATTTACCGTTATCATCTAGTAAACTTAGAGACGAGGGAGAGCAAAATGAAATACATAGGGACAAACATTCAAATGTTCAAATAGAGTCACTATCTAGTAACCAAGATGGGCCATCTATTAGTATACGAAGTGAGGGGGAGCATGTTGCACCTATGCAAGGCCAAAATGGCCCACTTAGGAGATCTCAAAGAATTCGACAATATTCATCGGATCGGATGAAGAAAAGAGTGTTTTTCCATGGTAACTGTTGAAAATGAAGGGATTGAGGGTGAAGATAAAAGGCCCAAATAACTCTTTGATTGGCCTATGTACACCCATATCAAGCTAACCGCCAAAGGACGAAATAACGGCTAGTAAGCTAATCACTAATGGACGAAATAACGGCTAGTTCTTGAAATTGAAAGCTATGTTGTTATGTGTTGTACCTAGCTGTTAGAAAAGTAAAATCAACTTGTACCTAGCCGTTAGGATGTTGTATATATATACCCAAGATGTGTAAAGTGAAAAACAAGCTTCTTTATTCTTTCATCAATACTTTCTTTCACACTTCTTTGTTTCTTCAATATTTTTCACATGGTATCAGAGCAGGTTTCATCTCTAATCTAGCTTTTTACCTTTTGTTGCTTTGTTGGTTCTTGGTGTATCAAGACATTCCCCTTCATAGCCAAATTAAAGAATGGAAAGGGAGGGCTCGTCATACAACACCAAGAGCAGAAGTTCCTTCAAGGGAGTTGATAATGATGGTAACACCACCTTGAAACTTACCACATTTCCCTTGAATGGAAAAAATTACTCAATTTGGATCAATCCCGCTGAAAGAGCATTATGTGGAAAACGAGCATTGGGTTTCGTGAATGGAAGAATCACAAAGCCCACAGACACATCAAGTGAAGAATATGAAGATTGGTGTTATAATGACAACTTGGTGTACACATGGATTTTAAATTCCATGGAACCATCCTTGGTAGGTGCATTCTCAAAGGCTGAAACTTCTAAAGCACTTTGGGAGTCTATCAAGAGACAATTTGGTCATCAAGGAAACTTGATGAGAATATACGAGTTGAAGCAGTTCATCAACAATATCAGCCTTAGTGGAGGTGATCCGATAGAATATAACACCAAAATTAAGGAGGCATGGGATGAACTTCAATCATTAAGGCCGAATACTACCAACATTGAAGAGGTGGAAAAAAGGGTCAATGAAGATCTTGTGATTTCGTATTTGATGGGTTTGGGTTCGGACTACGAAGATCTTCGGAATCACATTCTTAGAATTGAACCTTTGCCTTATTATGACGATGTTGCAAACAAGGTTAATAAAGAGTACTTGCAAAGAAAGATTTTGAATGGGAATTCAAGCAAGGCTGAGAGAGGTAGTTTGGTGGACAGCAAGGAAGAAGGCAGGATGGTCCAAGGAGCAAAAGTTAAGGCTAAGTGTGATAAATGTGGACGGATGCACAACCTTAAAGACAAATGCTGGAAGTGTGGGCACTGCAAGATGCTTGGTCATACTAAAGAAAAATGTTGGGTTCTTAATCCACATTTGAGGCCAGTTAACTTCAAGGAAAAGGCGCCACCACCACAAGGAGCTCAAAATGCAATCGAAAAAGGGAACTCAAAACTCCTTGAGGATTTGGCCAAACTACTTCGGAACCATTCTTCCAAGCTCCTCTCAAGGTATCATTTCCAAATCACATTTTAAGTTTGACCCTTGGGTTATACTAATCATATGTTTAGAAATAAAAACATGGCATCTAGAATAGAAACCCTAGGAAACATTAGAAATGTGACAATAGCCAATGGTAGTGAAATACCCATTAAGGGATTAAGAGATATTAAAGTTTTATCCAAGAGAACAAGTGGCCTTTATATGCCAAATTTTTCATCAAATTTGCTGTCTGTTAGTAGAATAACAAAAGACTTAAATTGTCGTGTTACCTTTGAACCCAATAAGGTGATATTTCAGGACATGTCAACCGGGAAGAAGATTGGTGAGGGAACCTTACATGACGGCCTATATTTTTTGGATAGTACCAATCAAGCCCTTAGAGTTGAGGAAGACAGTGGACTTCAGAAACTTTGGCATGCAAGACTAGGCCATCCTCCTAGTAACATTCTGTGTAAAATGATTCCGAAAATGAAGTTTAGTGATTTTAAACAATGTAGGGCTTGTAATCTTGGAAAACAGACTAAACTTCCTTTTGTACATTCGGAAACTTGTTATAATGAAATATTTGATCTTGTTCACTCTGATCTATGGACTTCTCCTTTAGAATCTCACAATGGCTTTAGATATTTTGTCACATTCATTGATCACAAGTCGAGATACACTTGGATATACTTGATTAAAAACAAATCAGAGACCTTATCATGTTTTAAAGAGTATGTTTCCTTAATTGAAAATCAACTTGGTAAAAGGATTAAGATTCTTAGGAGCGACAATGGGGGAGAATATACTAGTCACGCCTTTGAGAATTACTTGAGCACTTTAGGGATAGTTCATCAAACGACTTGCCCCTACACACCTGAACAAAATGGTGTGGCCGAGCAGAAAAATCGGCACATTTTAGATGTAGGAAGGTCACTAATGTTTCATCACAATGTCCCTAAAAGATATTGGAATGAAGCCATTCTCACTGCCATACATTTGATAAATCGTATGCCTTCGAAGTTGTTGAATGGAAAATCTCCTTTTGAATTGTTGCATAATAGGCAACCAAACTTATCTTATCTAAAGGTATTTGGCTGTACTTGTTATGTTCACATCCCTAATCATGCTAGAGATAAATTGAGTCATAGGAGTGTAAAGTGCATATTTTTAGGGTATTGCATTGATAAAAAGGGTTATAAATGTTTAGATCCTTCTACGAATAAGAAATTCTTGTCAAGAAATGTTACTTTTCTGGAAAGTGATCCTTACTTTGATAAAGTGAGAAATGAAGGAGAAATGAAAGGGGATCCTCTTCCCCTATCTATTGTAGGTAATCGGTTGAGTTTGTTAAGGAATAACGATCAAATCAATAATGGAGTTAGTTTGAATGAAAGCGAAAAAGAGGATTTTATCTATGAAGATTCAACACAACAGAATGGTGATATTCATGAACTATTGGAATCAAATGAAGAACAAAACATAGTTAGCGAAAGTCAAAGTGAGGAAACACCTTGTGATGAGAACCCTAATGATCAATTAGTTTTAGAGCATGAAATCCCATTTAGTTCCTCACCGGTGGGTCAAAATGAGAGAGAGTCCGATTCTTCATCACATGATCAAAATTTTCCTCTTAGAAGATCTCAAAGAATTAGGAAGCCTCCATCCGAATGGCAGAAAAATAGGGTATTCTTTTATGGGAACAAAGTCACAGCACATCCTATACAAAATTATTATACCTTAGATAATGTTAAAGAGAGTTATAGAGTGTTTTTAAGCAAATTGGATAGTTTGAAAGAGCCATCTTGCTACAACGAGGCCAAGGACATTCCTATTTGGAGAAATGCCATGGATGAGGAGTTGGAAGCTTTAGTTAAGAATAAGACATGGGAAATTGTTACTCTTCCCCAAGGTAAGAAAACAGTTGGGTGCAAATGGGTGTACAAAACCAAGCTGAAGAGTGATGGTTCCATTGAGAAACATAAAGCTAGATTGGTTGCTAAAGGATTCACTCAAACCTATGGTTTAGATTACACGGAGACATTTGCCCCAGTAGCCAAAATGAACACCATTAGAGTTATTTTGTCCTTAGCCACTAATTATGAAGGGGAAATGTATCAAATGGATGTTCGAAATGCTTTTCTCCAGGGGGAATTAGAAGAAGAGGTTTACATGGATATCCCACAAGGATACAACATTAAAGTACCAAAACCGCATGTATGTAAGCTTAGAAAAGCCATCTATGGCTTAAAACAATCTCCTAGGGCCTGGTACTCTAAGTTGTTAGGTGCTTTAACTTCTCAACACTTTAAGGTTAGTAGTGCTGATCACTCTTTATTCATAAAACACTCCAATAATGGTATTACTGTTGTGATAATATATGTGGACGATATCATTATAACAGGGAGTGATACTTTGGGAATAAACAGCACTAAAAGTTATTTAAAGTCTACTTTTGATATTAAAGACCTTGGACACTTACGGTATTTTCTAGGTATAGAGATAGCCCATTCTAATAAAGGGCTATTTCTATCCCAAAGAAAATACACATTGATCTTTTGAAAGAGACAGGTAAGCTTGGAGGGAAGATAGCATCAACTCCAATTGAAGTACAAGCCAAAAAGAAGGAGGGCAAACCAATTGAAGACATCAAGCAATATCAAAGAATTGTGGGTAAGTTAATCTACTTAACTATTACAAGACCTGACATTTCTTTTGCTGTGAATCAGGTAAGCCAATTCATGACTTGTCCAATGACCAATCACATGGAAATGGTGGACCGAATACTCAAATATCTCAAAAGGAACTCTAGGACAAGGATTACTAATGAAGAAACATGGACATCACCAAATTTTTGCCTACACGGATGCTGATTGGGCAGGAAGCATTGAAGATCGCAAGTCTACAATTGGATATTGTACTTTTGTTGGTGGGAATTTAGTGACTTGGAAGAGTAAAAAGCAAACCGTGGTGGCCAAATCAAGTGCCGAAGCTGAATATAGAGCAATGGCTTCAACCACCAGTGAATTGATATGGTTGAAGGCATTGGTTGAAGATTTGGGTTTTAATGTCGAGGCACCTATGAAGCTACATTGTGATAACAAATCGGCGATACATATTGCAAACAATCCGGTGTTTCATGAGAGGACCAAGCATATAGAGGTAGATTGTCACTTTATAAGAGAAAAATATTTGAACAAGACAATCTCAATGCCTTATGTCAAGAGCGAAGATCAATTGGCGGACATATTCACCAAACCTCCGAGTATTCAACAACTTCAAAAGTTTGTATCCAAGTTGAACTTGATCAATTTGTTCAAGCCCAACTTTGAGAGGGGAGTGTTGAAAATGAAGGGATTGAGGGTGAAGATAAAAGGCCCAAATAACTCTTTGATTGGCCTATGTACACCCATATCAAGCCCAAAGTCCATATCAAGCTAACCGCTAAAGGACGAAATAACGGCTAGTAAGCTAATCACTAATGGACGAAATAACGGCTAGTTCTTGAAATTGAAAGCTATGTTGTTATGTGTTGTACCTAGCTGTTAGAAAAGTAAAATCAACTTGTACCTAGCCGTTAGGATGTTGTATATATATACCCAAGATGTGTAAAGTGAAAAACAAGCTTCTTTATTCTTTCATCAATACTTTCTTTCACACTTCTTTGTTTCTTCAATATTTTTCACAGTAACAAGGTAACCACACACCCTCTTGACCACTACTACACCTTAGGAAATGTAAAAGAGAGTTTTAGAGCCTTTTTAACTAAAGTAGACATCATTAAAGATCCTAATAACTTTAAGGAAGTTAGAAAATTATCAGTTTGGAGACAAGCCATGCAAGAGGAATTGGATAATTTGTGAAGCTGTCCATGAAAGATCAGCAAGTCTTTTAATCTAGACAGAATTACGATTAGTAACTTTGTCTTTTGATCTAGGTTTAGCCAACGAGGCAGATTGGTCCTGCATAGTCCTTGTTGGAGTATTTTCTAGTGGATAATTTGTAGAAGCATTGGAGTGTTCTTGCAATCCATTCGAAGACCTATTTAATCCTGCATCCAATTCAATTTGCTATCTCTCCATCCTGGTCAGTTCTAATGAAGATGTAGACAGCAGTCCAGTGGAAACTATTGGAGCTCTTAAGTCATTATTTTGCAACAAGTAAGGTCCTGGAATGCTTATGCCCTTAGCATTACCATCACATGGATGTACATACGCATCTTCTATGTGCAATTTTTTTCCTCCACTGTCATCAACTGAAATTGCTGGTGATGAAATGCCTTCACTTGTTCTCTAGATTGTATCTCAGGAGGTGGAGATGAGTATTCCAAGTTTTAAACTGGTGCAGCACTCCGAATTTGATGAAGGAAAGACTTTGTTCCCTATCAAACTCGGAGTAAATATTTGTGATGCTGGATGGGCCAAATCTGTCCATCAATTCTTGTGTGAACCTTGTCCAGTCAATCCTTCTACCTTCTCTGCTGTAGGTAGCCTTAAGCCAACACCACCATTGATTGGCCCTCCCACATGGGTGATAGGATGCAAAATCAACCCTTTCACCCCTCTCTACACCTTGTTTTTCAAAGTAGAATTCAGCTTTGGAGATCCATTCGGTTGGATCTCCTTTCTCAAAGGTAGGGAATTCAATTTTTACCTTTGGTTGGGTGTAGTGGCTTGGGCTGTCGTAGTGCTGCCATTCTTCTCTGTTATTTGTCTGCCAACGTTCTGCCTCATGACTACTCTGCATTCTCCTTGGTTGCCATACTGCTGGCCTTTGATCCAAGACCTCATCATCGCTGTATTTGATCATAGGGGTCATGGGGCTGGTGCAAATTCGGTGGCACCTCCCTTCTGCACCCTAGACTCATGTGCCCTCTCCCCCATTCTTGAGAGTGAAGGTGCTCATGGTGAAAGTCTTCCTCCTGCTCATGGTGCCATGTGATTTCGAATTGAAGCCTCCTAGACGTTTGTGGTAGGTGGCTGTTTATAGCTTTCTCAGTTTTGAATTTTGACGTGTGTCTATCTTCAATTGCTCAAGAGAATGGATGATAGAAGATAATTGATGTTTGATATCACTTACCTGGGCATCGGGTGAGCTTCGGTTCCTCTCTAAGGTCAAAATTCTTTGAAAGTCCTCATTAATTCGCTGTTGTGATGATGGTGAATGCTGCCCAGATGACATGGTAATCTCGAGGCCTTTCAATTGAATGGTGTTTGTGCTGATTTCTCAACTAAAACATTAATCTATTAGGGTGATCGTGCTACTTCATTAATTGTGAGGAGCTCATAAGCTACGAATTTTGTTATTTTCTCATTCATTAATCAAGAATCAAAGGTAAGCATTCTTGTTTATATTTTCAGTTATCTTTTAAGATTTGTCTTGAGATAACTTGAGCTTAAGTTAAGGTTAAGAGTTGTCTCCCTTGCTTAAGAGCTAAGGTTGAAGTTAAGAGTTGTCTTCCTTGCTTAAGAGCTAAGGTTGAAGTTAAGAGTTGTCTTCCTTAACCAAGGCAAGTTGCGATAGGTTTAAGAGTTGTCTTCTTTAACCAAGGCAAGTTGTGATAGGTTTAAGAGTTGTCTTGCCTATCCAACATATCTTTATATATATTAGTTAACCCAAAGGATTGCTTAGGAGATATAAAATAAGAAAAGAACTCAAGAATCAAATGAAACAGCAAGTTAGGAAGGATTCCAGTAGGCGTGTATGAAAAATATTGAAGAAACAAAGAAGTGTGAAAGAAAGTATTGATGAAAGAATAAAGAAGCTTGTTTTTCACTTTACACATCTTGGGTATATATATACCACATCCTAACGGCTAGGTACAAGTTGATTTTACTTTTCTAACAGCTAGAAAAATGCATAACAGCATAGCTTTCAATTTCGAGAACTAGCTGTTATTTCGTCCTCTAGTGGTTAGCTTGAAATAGGCTTTGGGCTTGACAAGAGTGTCCATAGACCAATCAAAGAGTTATTTGGGCTTTTTATCTTGACCCTCAATCTCTTCATCTTCAACACTCCCCCTCAAGTTGGGCTTGAACAAATTGATCAAGCTCAACTTGCATAAGAACTTTTGGAGTTGTTGAAGACTCGGAGGTTTGGTGAATATTTCTGCCAATTGATCATCATTCTTTCAAATTTGGTGATGTCCATGTTTCTTCATCAGTAATCCTTGTCCTAGAGTTCCTTTGAGATATTTGAGTATTCGGTCCACCATTTCCATGTGATTGGTCATTGGACAAGTCAAGAATTGGCTTACCTGATTCACAGCAAAAGAAATGTCAGGTCTTGTAATAGTTAAGTAGATTAACTTACCCACAATTCTTTGATATTGCTTGATGTCATCAATTGGTTTGCCCTCCTTCTTTTTGGGCTTGTCCTTCAATCGGAGTTGATGCTATCTTCCCTCCAAGCTTACCTGTCTCTTTCAAAAGATCAAGTGTGTATTTCCTCTGGGATAGAAACAGCCCTTTATTAGAATGGGCTAACTATGTTTTGTTCTTCATTTGATTCCAATGGTTCATGAATATCACCATTCTGTTGTGTTGAATTTTCATAGATAAAATCCTCTTTTCCGCTTTCATTCAAACTAACACCATTATTGATTTGATCGTTATTCCTTAACAAACTCAACCGATTACCTACAATAGATAGGGGAAAAGGATCCCCTTTCATTTCTCCTTCATTTCTCACTTTATCAAAGTAAGTATCACTTTCCAGAAAAGTAACATTTCTTGACAAGAATTTCTCATTCGTAAAAGGATCTAAACATTTATAACCCTTTTTATCAATGCAATACCCTAAAAATATGCACTTTACACTCCTATGACTCAATTTATCTCTAGCATGATTAGGGATGTTGTGAAAAATATTGAAGAAACAAAGAAGTGTGAAAGAAAGTAATGATGAAAGAATAAAGAAGCTTGTTTTTCACTTTACACATCTTGGGTATATATATACAACATCCTAACGGCTAGGTACAAGTTGATTTTACTTTTCTAACAACTAGGTACAAATACATAACAACATAGCTTTCAATTTCAAGAACTAGCCGTTATTTCGTCCCTTAGTGATTAGCTTACTAGCCGTTATTTCGTCCTTTAGCGGTTAGCTTGATATGGACTTTGGGCTTCATATGGGTGTACATAGGCCAATCAAAGAGTTATTTGGGCCTTTTATCTTCACCCTCAATCCCTTCATTTTCAACAGATGTGAACATAACAAGTACAGCCAAATACCTTTAGATAAGATAAGTTTGGTTGCCTATTATGCAACAATTCAAAAGGAGATTTTCCATTCAACAACTTCGAAGGCATACGATTTATCAAATGTATGGCAGTGAGAATGGCTTCATTCCAATATCTTTTAGGGACATTGTGATGAAACATTAGTGACCTTCCTACATCTAAAATGTGCCGATTTTTCTGCTTGGCCACACCATTTTGTTCAGGTGTGTAGGGGCAAGTCGTTTGATGAACTATCCCTAAAGTGCTCAAGTAATTCTCAAAGGCGTGACTAGTATATTCTCCCCCATTGTCGCTCCTAAGAATCTTAATCCTTTTACCAAGTTGATTTTCAATTAAGGAAACATACTCTTTAAAACATGATAAGGTCTCTGATTTGTTTTTAATCAAGTATATCCAAGTGTATCTCGACTTGTGATCAATGAATGTGACAAAATATCTAAAGCCATTGTGAGATTCTAAAGGAGAAGTCCATAGATCAGAGTGAACAAGATCAAATATTTCATTATAACAAGTTTCCGAATGTACAAAAGGGAAGTTTAGTCTGTTTTCCAAGATTACAAGCCCTACATTGTTTAAAATCACTAAACTTCATTTTCGGAATCATTTTACACAGAATGTTACTAGGAGGATGGCCTAGTCTTGCATGCCAAAGTTTCTGAAGTCCACTGTCTTCCTCAACTCTAAGGGCTTGATTGGTACTATCCAAAAAATATAGGCCGTCATGTAAGGTTCCCTCACCAATCTTCTTCCCGGTTGACATGTCCTGAAATATCACCTTATTGGGTTCAAAGGTAACACGACAATTTAAGTCTTTTGTTATTCTACTAACGGACAGCAAATTTGATGAAAAATTTGGCATATAAAGGCCACTTGTTCTCTTGGATAAAACTTTAATATCTCCTAATCCCTTAATGGGTATTTCACTACCATTGGCTATTGTCACATTTCTAATGTTTCCTAGGGTTTCTATTCTAGATGCCATGTTTTTATTTCTAAACATATGATTAGTAGCACCTGAATCAATAACCCAAGGGTCAAACTTAAAATGTGAGTTGGAAATCATACCTTGAGAGGAGCTTGGAAGATGGTTCTGAAGTAGTTTGGCCAAATCCTCAAGGAGTTTTGAGTTCCCTTTTTTCGATCGCATTTTGAGCACCTTGTGGTGGTGCCTTTTCCTTGAAGTTAACTGGCCTCAAATGTGGATTAAGAACCCAACATTTTTCTTTAGTATGACCTAGCATCTTGCAGTGCCCACACTTCCAGCATTTGTCTTTAAGGTTGTGCATCCGTCCACATTTATCACACTTAGCCTTAACTTTTCCTCCTTGGACCATCCTGCCTTCTTCCTTGCTGTCCACCAAACTACCTCTCTCAGCCTTGCTTGAATTCCCATTCAAAATCTTTCTTTGCAAGTACTCTTTATTAACCTTGTTTGCAACATCGTCATAATAAGGCAAAGGTTCAATTCTAAGAATGTGATTCCGAAGATCTTCGTAGTCCGAACCCAAACCCATCAAATACGATATCACAAGATCTTCATTGGCCCTTTTTTCCACCTCTTCAATGTTGGTAGTATTCGGCCTTAATGATTGAAGTTCATCCCATGCCTCCTTAATTTTGGTGTTATATTCTATCGGATCACCTCCACTAAGGCTGATATTGTTGATGAACTGCTTCAACTCGTATATTCTCATCAAGTTTCCTTGATGACCAAATTGTCTCTTGATAGACTCCCAAAGTGCTTTAGAAGTTTCGGCCTTTGAGAATGCACCTACCAAGGATGGTTCCATGGAATTTAAAATCCATGTGTACACCAAGTTGTCATTATAACACCAATCTTCATATTCTTCACTTGATGTGTCTGTGGGCTTTGTGATTCTTCCATTCACGAAACCCAATGCTCGTTTTCCACATAATGCTCTTTCAGCGGGATTGATCCAAATTGAGTAATTTTTTCCATTCAAGGGAAATGTGGTAAGTTTCAAGGTGGTGTTACCATCATTATCAACTCCCTTGAAGGAACTTCTGCTCTTGGTGTTGTATGACGAGCCCTCCCTTTCCATTCTTTAATTTGGCTATGAAGGGGAATGTCTTGATACACCAAGAACCAACAAAGCAACAAAAGGTAAAAGCTAGATTCAAGATGAAACCTGCTCTGATACCATGTGAAAAATATTGAAGAAACAAAGAAGTGTGAAAGAAAGTATTGATGAAAGAATAAAGAAGCTTGTTTTTCACTTTACACATCTTGGGTATATATATACAACATCCTAACGGCTAGGTACAAGTTGATTTTACTTTTCTAACAGCTAGGTACAACACATAACAGCATAGCTTTCAATTTCAAGAACTAGCCGTTATTTCGTCCTCTAGTGGTTAGCTTGAAATGGGCTTTAGGCTTGACAAGAGTGTCCATAGACCAATCAAAGAGTTATTTGGGCTTTTTATCTTGACCCTCAATCTCTTCATCTTCAACAGCATACTGACCCCTAAGGTGTAGAAAAGTTGGGAAAAAATCGGGACCCCAACAAATTGGTGCTTTCGTTGAGAAATCAACACAACCACCAGTCGAAAAGAAGCACGATCATCCCAACAAATTAGTGCTCTAGTTGAGACAGCAGCACAGACACCAGTCAATTGCAAGGCATCGAGGTTACATGCATCTCGGCAGCATTCACCTTCATTACAACAGCAAACTAATGAGGACTTTCAAAGAACTCTAAACCTTAGAAAGGAATTAAAGCTCACTCAACGTCCAAGTAAGTGATATCAAACATCAATTATCTTCTATCATCCATTCTCTTGAGCAATTGAAGAGAGACACACCACGAGTGGCTGGAAAACAAGTCAAAACTGAGAAAGCCAGGAGCAGCCACCTACCACAAATGTCTAGAAGGCTGCATTCAAAGATCTCACAGCACCATGAGCAGGAGGAATATTTTCACCATGATGCAGCTTCCGTCTCAAGAAAGGGGGAGAGTGCACATGAGTCTAGGGTGCAGAAGGGAGGTGCCACCGAATTTGCACCAGCCCTATGACCCCTATGATGAATACAGCAACGATGAGGTCTTGGATTGAAGGGCCAACAGTATGGCAGCCAAGGAGAATGCAGAGTCATCATGAGGCAGAATGTTGGCAGACAAATAGGAGAGAAGAATGGCAGCACTACGACAGCCCAAGCCACTACACCCAACCAAAGGTAAAAATCAAATTCCCTACCTTTGAGAAAGGAGATCCAACCGAATGGATCTCCAAAGCTGAATTCTACTTTGAAAAACAAGGTGTAGAAAGGGGTGAAAGGGTTGATTTTGCATCCTATCACCTATGTGGGAGGGCCAATCAATGGTGGTGTTGGCTTAAGGCCACCTATGGCAGAGAAGGTAGAAGATTGGCTGGACAAGGTTCACACAAGAATTGATGGACAGATTCGGCCCATCCAGCATCACAAATATTTGCTCCGAGTTTGATGGGAACCAAGTCTTTCCTTCATCAAATTCGGAGAGTGCTGCACCAGTTCAAAACTTAGAATTCTCGTCTCCCCCTCCTGAGATGCCAATGAGGAGAACAATCGAAGACATTTCATCACCAACAATTCCAGCGGATGATAGCGAAGGAAAAAAAATTCACACAGAAGATGCGTATGCACGTCCAAGTGAAGGCGACACTAAGGACACAAGTGCTCCAGGACAGGACTTGGTGTGTCCAAATGCCAAGATAAAGATGCAGATGTCTTGTGAAGAGTCAAACAATGCATCTGCCAGACATCCTGATTCATCTGTTCATGTTCATGCTGCTACATCTACATCTCTATCTTATCAGTTGCAGAACGATGACTTAAGAGCTCCAATAGTTTCCACTGGACTGCCGTCTACATCTTCATTAGAACTGACCAGGATGGAGAGACAGCATATTGAATTGGATGCAGGATTAAATAGGTCTTCGAATGGATTGCAAGAACACTCCAATGCTTCTACAAATTATCCACCACAAAATACTCCAACAAGAACTATGCAGGACCAATCTGCCTTGTTGGCTAAACCTAGATCAGAAGACAAAGTTCCTAATCATATTCCTGTCCAGATTGAAGGACTTGCTGATCTTTCATGGACAGCTTCACAAGCTGCAAGAGAACAGACCTTTAGACCATTCATTGTTCAAACTGCAGCGGAAAATATGCATAGCATGCAGCAAAGTTTTGCAAGGCACAAGTATTGATCAAATGCCATCATCTGCACCTGTTTTAGACCCTCAATTCCCTGGACAGAATGAGATTATTTGGGTTGCAGCTTGAACACTGAAGATCTAGACATTCCATGCAACAGGTCCGGTGTTCTGGGTAGCAACCGCATTGCTAGCACAAATGCGCAAAGTTGCATGGATAGTGAGGAGGAAGCTGAGGCAGTACACTACCTGATTTCACCAAAACTTTTGAATTGGAGTGTGATGCCTCTGGTGTGGGAATTGGGGCCGTTCTTATGCAAGAGGGGCGTCCATTAGCATACTTTAGTCAAAAGTTGAGTGGTGCACAATTAAACTACTCAACCTATGACAAAGAGTTTTTTGCTTTAGTTAGAGCTTTAAAGACTTGGCAACATTATTTACTACCTAAGGAGTTTGTTATTCACACTGATCATGAGTCCTTAAAACATTTAAAAGGGCAAAGCAAGCTGAATAGAAGGCATGCAAAATGGGTGGAATTCTTAGAGTCTTTTCCTTACGTGATCAAGTACAAGAAAGGAAATGTGAACATTGTGGCTGATGCACTATCTCGGAGGTACTCGTTAATTTCCATGTTAAATGTTAAACTAATGGGTTTTAAGATGCTTGTAGATCAGTATAAAAATGACCCAAAGTTTTGCATCAATATATGAGGAGTGCAAGAAAGGAGCCATGCAAGGATTTTATCGACATGATGACTATCTGTTCAAGCAAGGTAGATTATGCATCCCAAATTGTTCAATTCGTGAGCACTTAGTGAGGGAAACTCATGGTGGAGGTTTAGCTGGTCATTTTGGAGAAAAGAAGACATTAGAAGCACTCAAGGAACACTTTTATTGGCCAACCATGATCAAAGATATTAAAAGAGTCATAGAAAGATGTGTGATATGTAAGAAAGCTAAGAGTAAGGAGATGTCACAAGGGTTATACATGCCATTGCCTGTACCAGACCAACCGTGGGAAGATTTAAGCATGGATTTTATTCTTGGTTTGCCTAGAACGCAGAGGGGAAAGGATTCAGTTATGGTCGTTGTTGATCGGTTTTCCAAGATGTCTCATTTTATTCCGTGCCACAAGACAAATGATGCTCAACATATTGCTGATTTATTTTTCAAAGAGATTGTTCGATTACATGGGATTCCCAAAAGTATTGTTTCAGACCGTGATGTCAAATTCTTAAGTTACTTTTGGAAGACTTTATGGAAAAGACTTGGAACAAAACTACTCTTTAGCACAGCATGTCATCCTCAAACCGATGGACAAACCGAAGTGGTAAATCGAACCTTTTCTTCTTTACTTCGTACTGTTGTCAACAAGAATTTGAAGAATTGGGATGAATGTTTATCATATGTTGAGTTTGCTTACAATAGAAGCGTGCACAGTGGAACGAAGCGTTCTCCATTTGAGATAGTTTATGGATTCAATCCTATAACTCCTCTTGATTTGTTGCCACTGCCTATTGAAGAAAGAATTTGCTTTGATGGAAACAAAAAGGCTGAGTTTGTTAAATCTCTACATGAGAGTGTGAAGAGACAAATTGAAAAGAAAAATGAAGAATACACACGGTTAGCAAATAAAAGGAGAACAAGAATTCAATTTGCACCAGGAGATTTAGTTTGGATTCACCTACGCAAGGAAAGGTTTCCAACACAAAGAAAAATCAAAACTAATGCCAAGGGCTGATGGTCCTTTTAGAGTTGTTGACAAGGTGAATGATAATGCTTATAAGATTGAATTGCCAGGAGATTATAATATTTCTACTACATTCAATGTCAGGGACCTTTCCCCTTACTTAGAAGATGATTTCAAAGACACCGAGGAGAAGGATTTGAGGGCAAATCCAATTCAACAAGGGGAGGATGATGTGCTCAATCATGGAAATGAAGTTACTGCCATCCAAGAAAGATTAATCCTCATTAACAAAGGATATCCATGCCAAGTAGAATTCCAGCAGCAGCAGAAAATATCACTAGGCAAGGAGTTTGAGATCAAGTAGGGTTTTACATGTAAGATTTTAAGTAGGATTAGGAACCCGATATATTAGGCTTATCTTCATAGAAATCTAGATGACTTAGTAGTCCTTATTTACTTAGGAATCCTTATCATAGATGAATTAGGCGTTTTAGTATAAGTTAGACATGGAAAGGCTGTCATTACTATAAATATGGCATTAGTGCTTGTAATTAAACAGTTTTGAGGAATAAGCAGAATTTTGTTTCGTTGCATCAAAATTCTTATCTAAACAAATTCCTTGTTTAGTGGCGAATTATCTATCGATTCTTATCACTCTTCCTTCTTTCTATCTTAGAGTGTGGCGAATCAACCTAGTAATCTTGTTTGTGGTAATTTGATCTTATCAAACTTGATTAAGTAATTTTAATTCTTATTTTGATTTTGAAGTTTCTCTTCTTATTAAACTTTTCATAGGCTATCCCTATCACATTCCCACTTCAAAATTCGTACATAACCCTTTAGCTTTCTTAAAACACCCCTACAGACCTAGTAACTTACTCCAATTACGAATTTTCATCCACCCAACAACTATACTATATACCAACACCTTTTTCCATCCACAAAAACCCCAAAAAAATATACCCATTAGATCTTGATTCACCATTAAGATCCTTGAGGCATATCAGGTTCTTTTGGCCATAAAGGAAGAAAACACAGCCAAATATACATGTGAAGACATACAAATAAGAGTAAGGAATCTATTGGAGCAATTCGGAGATGTCTTAGGAGAGCCACAAGGACTACCACCCTCAAGACATTACAACCATGCCATCCCATTAATCGACGAAACCAAGGCGATTAATGTAGCACCTTACCGATATGCACACTTCCAAAAGAATGAGATCGAAAGAAAAGTGGAAGAGATGCTACAACAAGGTATTATCCGACCTAGCACTTCTCCTTTTTCTTCTCCTGTTCTACTTGTTAGAAAGAAAGACGGAACTTGGAGGTTTTGCACTGATTATTGGGCACTCAACCAAGCAAGGATCGTTTCCCGATCCCAACAATTGATCATATGCTGGACGAGTTACATGGAGCAAAGCTGCTCACCAAGCTGGACCTCAAGGCAGGATATCATCAAGGAACCTTGTTGGGCCTTGGTGGGTGTGCAGGCAAAACATGGCATAAGACCCTCCATTCGCAGGCGACCAGCCACCATTTTCGGTTGCCGCTCCGGCTGCCCCTCCCCTACCACCCAAAATGTTGTGAAATTGGGCTTTTTAGCCATGGAATTGAGGACCTAGTCCTGTGCTTGGTGTTGCCAATGCTTGAGCCTGTGGCATGAGCTGAAGCATTGGAGGTATAGGCTAAGGCTGCAGCAAACCTTTCACGGTGCAAGGCCCTCTTCCGAGGCAACACTGTTGGTTGCAGGGGACTGAACCCCCATGCTGGGGTGGGCTGGTGCGAACCTTGTGCACACCGCATTACATAAGTTGTAGTACAAGGTCTACAGAAAAGCTTACCCAAGTATGGTGCGATGCCCTCACTGATTGGCAACCATGATTGTGTGGGGACTGAACCCAATGCTTGTGTGAGCCAGTGTGGACCTTGTGTGCAGTGCATTCCATATGTCGTAGTACAAGGTATGCAGAAAAGCTTGCCCGAGTATGGTGTGATGCCCTTGCTGCCTGGCAGGCCATGATTGTGTGGGGAATGGCCTCCATGCTTAGGTGAGCCAGTGCGAGCCTTGTGTGCAGTGCATTCCATAAGTCATAGTGCAAGGTATGCAGAAAAGCTTACTCAAGTATGGTTTGATACCCTCGTTGCCTGGCAGGCCATGATTGCGCAGGCTAAGCTTGTGCTCGGGCATGTTGATGCTTTCCTTGTGCACACTATATTCATAAGTCGTAGTACAAGGTCTATAGAAAGCACTGCCTTGGGCATGTTGTAACGCCCTCACAATTGCATCTCAAGTGAGATATTTGGTCTTATCCATCTTGAGAATCCTTGACTTAAACCTTCATGTCATGCGATGCTGGTGTGGCGTCACCCGATGTTTCCTCAATCCCAATGGCAGCAACCTTGGGCTTGTGGTTGATTTGGCCTAGTCATTGCCGAGTGAGCACAACAGACCTGTGAGTGGTGATTGGAAGGCATGGGTTGGCAGGCTCCGTGCTTGTGCATCAAACTGTTGCCTCCCTGTCCCCTTCATTTTGCCCCCAAGTGCAGATGTGCACTTGTGGATGTGTTCGGTATCATGTGTTGCTTGCCCGGTAGATGGTATTTGTTGGATTTGGTGCCCCTATCTGCCCAATGCCCTCAGGGGTGAGGGGTGGACTCAAGGTGTTCTCTGCATTCTTGATGTGCCTAGCGCTCCGTTATGAGGCCTTTTTGGCACGCGGAGTATCGGTCTGTTCTCTCGGATGCGGAACGCGATGCGAGGCGTGAGGCCTTGGCCTCTTTTTGCCTGATCTTGACTTATGTCCCTCAACGTGAATGATAGTTGTGCCTGTCTCATTCCCATATGGTGGATTCGTGTGGTCGTTGGCATCATCGATGAATGCTAACTTGCTGATCCTGCTAGTAGTCATATACTTGTCTCAAAGATTAAGCTATGCATGTGTAAGTATAAACTAATTCAGACTGTGAAACTCCGAATGGCTCATTAAATCAGTTATAGTTGTTTTGCTGGTATTTACTACTCGGATAACTGCAGTAATTCTAAAGCTAATACTTACACCAAACCCCAACTTTTGGAAGGGATGCATTTATTAGATAAAAGGTCAACGCGGGGTTTGCCGATTGCTCTGATGATTCATGATAACTCGACGGATCACATGGCTACTGTGCTGGCAATGCAACATTGAAATTTCTACCCTATAAACTTTTGATGGTAGGATAAAGGCCTACTGTCACGGCCTTGATTAGGAGCATGCACCTGAGGGTAGGATAGCACCTTGTCCTAGCTAATGGGGGACGTTTTGCGGGTTATAGGCGCAACTCACACAAGGTGACATGGATTGAGTATAGGAATAAGCACAACAGAGGTCAGTTGGGCTTGGTAGGCAGCAACCAAAGGTTAATGTGGCCTAGAGGCATGCAGCACGCAGAGGGGCAGTGCATGGCATGTTGGGCGCTGGGCACCAGTAGGCAGCGCTAGTGGGTGCACTGTTCAGTAGAATGAGAGGTTTTCCACACATCTAGTTGGATCACAACTCCTAAGCACAGTAGGAGTGTGATGTGGCACAGCTGGTGGGCTATTATGCGCAACAGAGTTCAACTGCGCATAGAACTCCTTGTGGTAAATAGTTCTACTCGGAATTGGATGCCTACAAAGATATAATTGGATTATATGAGGTATACTCATATTAGAGGAGATATACTTGGATAATAGGAGTTATACTAGGCTTAGGATTCCTAGTGACCTTAGGAACCAAAGGGTGTTAGTTCCACCATATAAAGTATGAGATATGCACATTAGAGATGTATATGTTATGGGAATTTCATAGCCTCACGCTTGCCATCTCTTTAATGACAAGGAATAGCCCTAATTAATTGGGACATAAACACAGTCCTTAAATACAGAAATTTTCCTAACAAGGGTATTATTATCTTCTATGTATGGCAAACAAGCGAAAACAAATGAACAATAAGTTTTTAGGTTAGAATTATCAATGAGCATTAAGTTTTAGCTAATCTCAAGCTGGATTTTTAGCATTTAGAGTCATGTTTGAAATAAGCACAAGTAAGGAAAATGCAATAGGAGAACATCGATAATTCCAGTTCATGTAAGCTCACTAGAAATTAAATTTTGTGAAATGTAAAACACAACACGCACTCTATAATTACGCATGGAACCGGATATGAATGTTATGTTTATAATTTGAAGTCTATAATTAACATTAAAGAACTATACGCCTTGCTATAAATCAAACTAGATGTTTTAGATGTTAAACTGTGCGTTTGATCTATTGGCTTAATTGTTTTAACTAATTTTTTTTGACAAGATATAGAATTTAATTCCCAACAAATATATGTGGTGCATGCAAAAAATTTTCATTGAAAATACTGTATTGATCTAAGAGATGGCAAGAGTTAGTGAGGTAGCATTTGTAATTCCTTTTTGTGAGTACTAAAAAGGTTGAAGGTCGGTGCCTTCGTAACTCTTGTGTGCATTGTGATTGCTTATTGCATTGCTTTATTCTTGTGTGCCCTATATCTTGCATTGTATGAGTTAAAGAGCGGAAAAATTGAGCGTGCTAGTTAAGGAGAGCCTCAACGCATCACAGGGAGCTGCTCTAAAAATAACCCCGTGACAGTTGGTATCAAAGCAGGATGCCTTTGAGTTAATGCTGGGTTGCTGTGAGTAAGTGGTATCAATGCCCAGTTACCACAAGTTGGTTCTTATTCGGTGTCAAGAATCACGGGATAGTGATAAAATAACTGCTGTAAGGGAAGAGCCATACTAGATCACTCGTTATAACACACAATGTCGGGGGAGACGCTAAAGGAACGCATGGAAAGGTTGGAGCATGCAGTAAGGATGGTAATGTTGATAAATAGAATTTGAATGTGTTTAGCTCACAATTTCAAGGATTCAACATAAACAAATAAAAAAATGCAAGTAGAGAGAAAATAGATGAAGAGAGAAAATTGAAGAGCTTTTGTATTCTATCTCCAAATATTTACACAACTTGGGTTTTTATATACAATATCCTAACGGCTAGGTACAAGCTTACTTTACTTTTCTAACAGCTAGGTACAACACATAACAGCATATCTTTCAATTTAAAAAACTAGCCGTTATTTCGTCCTTTAGTAGTTAGCTTGAATTGGGCTTTGGGCTTGATATGAGTATTCATAGATCAATCCAAGAGTTATTTGGGCTTTTCATCTTCACCCTCAATCTCTTCATCTTTAACAATTGAAACATCCCTTTGAGACGATGGCAGAGGTGTCAGGTGTGTTTCAGCATTGCACGGGACATGAACTTTCGAGGGTGAACGAAACATTCCCATGGGCACAGCAGAAGCTTCGTGCACATTGAACTTCCGGGAGTGACTGAAACATCCCTGCGGGCACGATAGAGTTGCATGGGATGAATTGCCTAGAGGGATCAGAATATCCCCTCAGACACGATAAAGTCATCAAGTGCATTGGGAAGTGCACAAGATGAACTTCCAAGAGTGACCAAAACATCACTGCAGGCATGGCAGAGGCATCAGGCACATTTGGCGATGTGCATGATGAACTTTAGGAAGTGATCGGAGCAATCCCATTGCGGCAGCTACATCGGGTGCACTCGGCAGTGCACGGGAAGAACTTCATGGTAGTTGTTGACAGGTTTTTCAAGATGTCCCATTTTATCCCTTGCCACAGGACGAATGACGCTCAAGATGTTGCTGATTTATTTTTCAAGGAGATTGTTCGATTGCATGGGGATTCCCAAAAGTATTGTTTCAGACCGTGATGTTAAATTCTTGAGTTACTTTTGGAAGACTTTATGGAAAAGACTTGGAACAAAACTACTCTTTAGCACAACATGCCATTCTCAAACTGATGGACAAACCAAAGTGGTAAATCGAACCCGTTTCTTCTTTACTTCGTACTGTTTTTAACAAGAATTTAAAGAACTGGGATGATTGTTTATCATATGTTGAGTTTGCTTATAATAGAAGTGTCCATAGTGGAACGAAACATTCTCCATTTCTTGCCACTGCCTATTGAAGAGAGAATTTGCTTTGATGGAAACAAAAAGGCTGAGTTTGTCAAATATCTATGTGAGAGTGTGAAGAAACAAATTGAAAAGAAAAATGAAGAATACGCACGGTTAGCAAACAAAAGGAGAAAAAGAATTCAATTTGCACCAAGAGATTTAGTTTGAATTCATCTACGTAGGGAAAGGTTTCCAACACAAAGAAAATCAAAACTAATGCCAAGGGCTGATGGTCCTTTTAGAGTTGTTGACAAGGTGAATGATAATGCTTATAAGATCAAATTGCCCAGAGATTATAATGTTTCTGCTACATTCAATGTGAGGGAACTTTCTCCTTACTTAAAAGATGATTTCAAAGACACCGAGGAGTGTTGATAAATAGAATTTGAATGTGTTTAGCTCACAATTTCAAAGATTCAACATAAACAAATAAAAAAATGCAAGTAGAGAGAAAATAGATGAAGAGAGAAAATTGAAGAGCTTTTGTATTCAATCTCCAAATATTTACACAGCTTGGGTTTTTATATACAACATCCTAACGGCTAGGTACAAGCTTACTTTACTTTTCTAACAGCTAGGTACAACACATAACAGCATATCTTTCAATTTAAAAAACTAGCCGTTATTTCGTCCTTTAGTAGTTAGCTTGAATTGGGCTTTGGGCTTGATATGGGTATCCATAGATCAATCCAAGAGTTATTTGGGCTTTTCATCTTCACCCTCAATCTCTTCATCTTTAAAACTCCCCCTCAAGTTGGACTTGTACAAATTGAAGAAGTTCAACTTGGAACTCACCTTAAGAAGTTGTTGATGAGTACATGGTTTGGTGAATATATCCGCAAGTTGATCTTCACTCTTCACATAAGGCATGTTGATCACTTTGCTCAAGTACTTTTCTCTTGTGAAGTGACAATCAACTTCGATGTGCTTGGTCCTCTCATGGAACACTGGATTAGATGCAATGTGTGTTGCTGCCTTGTTATCACAGTACATGTCTATAGGTGTTTCAACTGAAAATCCTAAGTCTTCCACTAATGATTTTATCCAAACCAATTCACTCGTAGTAGATGCCATAGCTCTATATTCAGCTTCTGCACTCGATCTTGCAACTACACTTTGCTTCTTGCTTTTCCAAGTCACCAAATTACCTCCCACGAATGTGCAATAACCAGTGGTTGATCTTCTGTCCTCGAAGTTACCGGCCCAATCCGCATCTGTGTAAGCACATATCTTGTGGTGGCCATTTCTTCTCATCAAGATTCCTTGCCCCGGTGCATGTTTTATGTACCTTAAAATTCTATTCACCATTTCCATGTGTATATTCTTTGGGCATGACATGTGTTGACTTACCTGTTGCACAGAAAAAACAATATCAGGTCGTGTAATAGTTAAATATATAAGCTTACCTACAAGTCTTTGATAAAGCTTGATGTCCTTGTATGGCTCCTCCTTGTCATGTTCGTTTTCATGCTTGTTATCCTCTTTCTTCCTTCTTAGTGCCTCCATAGGTGTCACAGCTGGCTTTGCTCCAAGTTTTCCTGTCTCACTTAACAAATCAAGAACATATTTTCTTTGGGATAGAAATAGCCCTTCATTGGAATAAGCAATTTCTATACCTAGAAAATATCGTAAGTTTCCCAAATCTTTAACATCAAATGCAGACTTCAAATATGTTTTAATGCTCTTAATGCCATTAATGTCACAACCGGTGATGATAATATCATCCACATAAATAAGAACAATGGTAGATCCCTCACTTGAGTGCTTAATAAATAAGGAATGATCAGCATCACTCACTTTAAAATTTTGAGAACACAATGCATTATGCAACTTATTATACCATGCTCTTGGTGATTGCTTTAATCCATATATGGCTTTCTTCAATTTGCAAACATGTGTATTTGGAACCATAACATCATATCCTTGAGGTAAACTCATGTAAACCTCTTCCTCTAACTCTCCTTGCAAGAAAG